>CM062812.1:452772006-453245043 GCA_031772625.1 Pinus tabuliformis | reverse complement strand
CTTTTACTATGCAGAGGACATAGTATGCGTGGAAAATGGGGTCCTTTACATAGTGGGGGTGTGGGGGCCCTTTGGTCATGCGGAGGAGGGGATTGTGGGAGAAAGAGGTGCAAAGAGAACTTTATTCTTTTCCATTTAAAACTTTTATAGATTTCATTACGTGGTTGAGTACTTGCATAATATATTATGAATCTCTACGAATGAAGGATGTGCTAAGGAGGCATCTATGGAGGAGGGGAAATTATTCCAAATGTAATAGGAAAAATGGAGTGCTTTGACACTAACATTGATAGAATGTCGCCATCCTTCATTTCGCAAATATTCATATCTCTATGCAACTGCTCTCCGCACAGCTGAATTTGTAAGATTCCACACATATTCACAACTCTATACAATCGCCCTCCTGCAAAGCTAAATCTGTAAAAGTTTCAAATGGAAAAGATCTTAAAATAAAATAATGAAAAATAAACACACTAGCATTACGTGTTAGAGAACTACCAAAGAATTTCCCCCATGTTTCCTTGTGCGAAGCTTTTACTGTGAGGAGGATGAAGTATGTGTCGGAGGATGGAATATGTGCTAGAGAATGAGGGTTCATAGATGACTTTATTCCATAGAAACATAATTAATTTGAAACTCTTTCCCATTTAAAGTTTTTACGGATCTAGTTGCGCGGAACAATAGTTGCATAAATATTTGAATATGTGTAGAATGAAGGATGTGCAGAGGACAGGGTATGTGTGGGAGAACGGTAGTCGAAATACAAAGCTGAGCAAGAAGTTTTCACTGTGTGGAAAGAAGGACGTGTGGACTAAGAGTGTGTGCAGGAGAATGGGAGTGCATACGAGACTTTAGTTTTTTCCATTTAAAACTTTTACAGATTTGGCTGCATAGAGGAGTAGTTGCATAGAGTTATGCATCTATGAGGAATGAAGGATGTGCGGGTGACGAAGTATGTGTGGGAGAATGAGGGTGCAAAGATGAGTTCGATTTGCAGAGGAAGAATTAATTTTAAACTCTTTTCCATTTAAAACTTTTACATATCTAGTTGTGTGGAAAAGTAGTTGCATAGAGCTTTGAATATGTGCAAAATGAAGGATGTGTAGAAACATTGAAATGTTGATACATTGTGCGGTTCTCTTGTTTCATCTATGCATCAATACATTGATTGAAGACGTGCACAGGTGCATAGTCGGTGAACTATATGCTAAAAGGAATGATATTTACCCACATCATCATTTTCTATTAATCAGAGGACAAACATTGGGATGATAAAAAATATGAATGGCATCTTTATTTGGATGGCAACTTTATCTTTGTAACATGTTTCAGATGCAAAATAGTTAGGTGATGATTTCTAGGGAAATGAGTTTACAATAATTTGAAATGGCTAGTATAGTGAGGAAAAAACATTATATCAAGTGATACAAATAACTCATTTTCTCCCAATTATGTTTGTCAAATAGCGAAATTTGTAACGTTTTCTCTTTGTTGAATATTTCATTCGCAATGTTGCAATCTTGTAGATAAATTTATCGTCGACTAATTTATTTCACACACACATTATTGCTTCTTACATTTGTGAATTAAATACTAATTATAAAATAGTCATTTAAGTGTTTTTTTAATGCGTGTGAGGAACATTACTATTATTGAACCGATAGTAATGTAGTTTTGCAAGTTCTGGTATGATTGGGAAGAGCACTAGCATAATACATGTTGAAGAGGACTAATATTTAGTGATATCGGTGTTTTATATTAATCATAGGACAAACATTGGAATGATAAAAAGATCTAGATGACAACTTTATCTTTGAGACAAATATTTAGTGACATATGTCGAACGGAAAAAAATTAACAGGTGGTAATTTCTAGGGAAATGAGTCAACAAGCATTTCAAATCATTAGTGGAGAAAGGAAAGATGTTATTTTCTCATAACGATAGGAGCCTTTTCTAATCGACTACGTATTTCGAATAACAGATCGTGTAACGGTTTTCTCTTTGCAAATTTCATTTAAAAGTTGGGAGTGTTATGCGAGCTTATGTTGCCTTACATAAATTGTTATATCTAAATTTGAGGTCACATAAAATCACATCCTCAACTTCAATAGTGTATCAATGGTGTCTCTGATTATCTTATGGAAAATTATGAAATTATGAACGTAAGGTTATCAGGAGACAATTTTAGAGCAATGTACTGTGATGTTCCTTGTTATCGATAGCTAATACATGTTGGAGATGAATGCATTGAACATAAAGCTATTGGAATAAACTATTAATTCATGGTTGGTAGTAGTAGTGTAGAAATACAGAAGCTCTACAATACTCCCAACTTTTAAATAGATTCACCTTGGACGATTTTCTATTCACATTTATTATTGACAATTTCTTAGTTGATTGTCATGATCACAAGTAGTTCGTATTTATTTTATATGGTAAATTTATGTTTCTTATGACACATATAATAGTGATATTATAGCGGCAAAGTTCGGAGTAGATGAACAATATGGTGGTTAGCTCTGGTATGTTCAATTGATAATTATTGAGCATGTCGTGTGTAATACTTTTGACACAAGTAATAGTAATAGTTGCGAGAGAATGAGTGTGCAGAGCAAGGAACATAAACCTTTTTGGTGCAATGTTTTGTATGTGCGTATGAATTCAATATTATTAAATTTCATAGTAAGAGGATGTTATTAGAGGTTAATATTTGAAGACTAGAAACATTAGTTTTTTTAACAAATTTGTAAACAAAATACTGATAGGAGCATTTCCTTGTGCAGTGCTTATACTGAAAGTATTTAACCGGGGTTTGAATACATTGTAAATGATGGCTATTTAATTAGTGTAATATGTGCGAAGGTACAAAGTTTTAGTTTATGTTCATTGACTTGCAGCTTGCTCAAAGTAGTTGGTTTTTTTCATTTCAAAATAATTTTAACGTTAAATGGAATTTTCCCTCACTATAGTAGCCCTTTTGTTATGTATCAATGTTTCCTATCCTTGTTGTGCATATTCGTTCTCTTGTAAAACACTAATTATTCACATGAATTAAACAAACACTTAATCTAATATTGCATAATAATAATAATAATTATTTAATCCACAAAAGATTCGTTATTTCTAGTTTACAAATTGCTCTTTCTAGTTGTGCCTATTACATTACGTATTAAAATTTATTTTCCTAGTTATTAAATTAATTTCACATCTACAAAAAAAGTTCCCTCTGCAACTAACCTCTTTTGCACAACTAAATATGTACAACCTTGATGTAGGAATTTGATTCATAGTTGTTTGCAAATTCTCTTCCACATAGCTAAATCTATAAATATATTAAATGGAAAAGAGTTTAAAATTAATTCCATGTCTGTAAAATAAGGTCCCCTTTACATTGAACTGCATGTCAAGTTATGCGGGAGATAGGTTTGGGAAAGGAATTTGCAGGGAAATATATGTGACTCCATCCAGCTGGATCGAATGCGTCTTCATAGTTAGCTTTGTTGTAATGTTCAAAATCACATGTCATGTCATTCGTAAATCAAATTTGGTTTGGTTTTACATAGTAGTGGGATCAACTGTCAAGTCAATTTATCGTAAAAGGTAGTTGAACCCGTCTGTGCATAATATTTATTTACGAATTCCCTTGCACACTTTACTATTTACAACTATTAATGAAATTTTTAAGCTATTTTTCATGATCATAACCATAGTCTAACGAGAAGTCAAATTTTTCCATAAAAACAATGGAAATTCTAGCACGTTTCTAATAAAATCCGACATAATTTTTTGTGACTCCAGGTTACAACTATCAAGCATCAAAATTTTGGGTGCCACAAGGGGTTTTCATGATGCTAAATCCATTTCCACTATCAAAAACACAATTCAAGCACTCCTACTATCATATTTTTTGAAAAAAAAATCCTATTCTGATATTTTTGGTATTGCGAGCAAATTTTCCGCCTTGGTAGACAAGGCCTATTATTTTATATCATAAATTTCTGATTCTTATGAAACATATATCAATGATCTTGAGGCAGGAGCAGAGTGCGGAGTAAATGGACATAATGCTTTTGGAATTTCAGATTTTTTTCCATTAGTTTCCATAAATGTTGGCTTTGGTGTCTTTAATTGTTATTTATTCAGTCTCATGTGTAATAGTTTTCACACAAGTAATAGTAACAATCGATGATTGTGAAGAGAATGAAGAATTGTAAAGTTAAACGAAATTTGAAAATGTTATTCATTGGCAAAGTATTTTTATTGCAAAGAAAAAATGTGTAGCACACGAAGGAAAGAGGTTATTTGTAGTGATACAATTAAATCACTTGTTGATATCAATGATAGATTTGACTAGTCGATGACGTATAAGAGATATGTGAATCCGTCAACGGAAGATAAAACAAGCAACAAGATTTGGAGTATCAAATTAGCGAAAGCTAGAAGTGTTCCAAAGGTCTTTGATTTCAGAGAAAGTGTTTATCTGTGCGCAAACAAATTTGATTCAAGAACGAGAAAAATTAAGCTAGGAATGACGAAGGCTCCTCTGGATCCCAAGGCATTCAGATGGTTACTCAAGTTAGTAGAACCTAACAAGTGTTTAAAATTGTCTGATGTGGATAGCTTCATAAAGTCAGAAGTAGTAGGATTGACAATATCCGATAATCCATTTCTCCAAATTTTGAGGCTCCTTCCAATCTTTCTCTGTTAGATATTTCTTTGTTTAGACACTACAAGGAAAAGACCCTCTAGTGGAGGTTTTTGCAAAAGCCCCTATAAAAATAACCCAAAAATCCATTTCTAGCAGAGGTCACTAGGAGAGTTGGGCAGGCAGATGTTTTAGCAGATGTTTTTGAGTGGTGTGTCTATAATACACTAACACACCGGTGCATTACTAAAAATAGATGCACTTCTACTTAATACCATAGGGTGCATTGTCGCAGAGTTATTTTTTATAAAAATAAAAAAAATAGCAGTGTGATAAGTAAATAAGGTGCACCAGTGCATATACTATTCGATAGCACTAGAAAAGGGTTAATTTTAAAAAAAAATCAGTCGTAAATTTCATTTTTCCCAGTCTGGTGTTATACTCTTGCAACGCCCTAGTGCTAAACTGGTATACAAATGCCCTGGTGCATAAAAAATATGGTCCATCATTGTCGGGTTTTTAATTTAAAAATAGTGGTGTGCTTATTATATTATATGCACCAGTGTCATTAATTGAACTAAAGGCCGCAGTGCTTAATAGAAAATGGTGCACTGTTACAAGGTTATTCTTAATTTATTATTTATATGGGTTAAAAAATTCATAATTTATACCTTGTGGACTCTATATGTATGCATTGTTAAAATAATTCCTTATCATGTAGCCTTATCGCTTATTATTACCAAACATTTGTATGATATATTCTTGTCAGCATTGTGCTAAATATTGATGGAATATTATTTATATAAAAAACTCAAAATCTTAAAAAGTTTGGTTGCACTCTTTTTCTAAATTTTCAAATCACTTTAGATTTTATGGTCTGACATGAAAATATTTAATCAATTTGGAATCCTAGAATATTATTGTGAGACTGGAAATAGTGTCCTCGAAATTTGAAAAAGTTCTTGAATTTCGCGATGATTGTATTCAACCTGCAGTGGAATATTTGTTAGGTTTTCCATTACACCAAAACCCGCAAGCATTAGTAAACTTACAAACCATTATAATTACCTTTTGAGTGGTCTCAGGGTGGATCCTAGAGTGGTTGTTATTCTACGTGATCAATTCCGAACGAGGTGAGTGTGAAAATCCAACAAACTCCCTCAAACACAAATCGGGGAATCAAACCTGGGCCAAGGCTCTGATACCATGTTAGGTTTTCTGTTACACCAAAATCCACAGGAATTAGTAAACTTCCAAACCATTATCATTACCTTTTGAGTGGTCCCAGGGTGGATCCTAGAGTGGCGGTTAGTCCACATGATCGATTCGCAATGAGGTGAGAGTGAAAATCCAACACCCCACCTCAAACACAAATCGGTGAATCGAACCTGGGACAAGGCTTGGATTCCATGTTGAGGTTTTCCATTACACCAAAACCTACAGGCGTTAGTAAACTTCCAAACCATTATCATTACCTTTTTAAGTGGTCCTAGGGTGGATCCTAGAGTGGTGGTTAGTCCATGTGATCGATTCCTAATGAGGTGAGTGTGAAAATCCAACAATATTATTGTGAGTCCAGCGATGATGTCCTCCAAATTTGAAAAAGATGTTGAATTGCATACTCTAACTATTTGACATTTTTTTTTCAACGAGTTTTGTTCTAAATTTGTGAGGAAATTATCTAAATTGTAATGGGCTATAATTTGTGTGTTTTCGAAGGTGTTAAATACTTTTTATATATTTAAATTATATTTAAAAAATATACATTTTATTATAATTATATTTTCAAAATTAAAAAATAAAAATCAAATAAATAAATTGGGGAGATACAAAAATCTAGATAATATCAAAATTTAGAATGTCAACCAAAATTTTTACATAAAACCGAAGGTAGAATTTGTAAAAAACAAAAAATTTACTCATATGGGCATAACTGTATGACTTCAACCCGATACTAGATGTCACTTGCAGTGACATGAAAATAAAAAATAATGGTGTGTAAAAACATAGTGCATTGAGGCAAGGTACTTAATTTTAAAAACAATGATGCACTACTCATATAATAAGCATCGATGCAATTAATATAACTGTACATTCCGGTGCTTAATATACAATGGTTCACCGTTCGAGGGTTATCATTTTTTAAATAAAAAATTGGTGCGCTTAGTAACTTTGGAGCATCAATGCGCATACTACTAGATAGCGCTAGACTTGTGTAAATTTTAAAAAATGTAGGTAATAAAATTATTTTTCAACATTCCGGTGTAGTACTCCCACGAAGCCTCTATGCTTTGACGTCTTCAAAATGCCCCAATTCATATGCAACATGGTGCATTTTTGCATGCTTTTTAATTTAAAAATAGCAGTACGCTAGGTGAAACTAGAGCATCGGTGTGTATACTGCTCCATAGCACTAGACAGAGGTTAAAATTAAAAAATGTTGGTCATAAAATTCGTTTTCACCATTTCAGTGCTATACTCCCATGAAGCATTGGTGTTATTCCCATTATGACATGCCTTGGTGCGTAAATAACATGGTGCACCGTAGTAGGGTTTTTAATTTAAAAAGTGCATGGCACTTTGTAAATAATTTGTACAGGTTCGAGTACTCAAGCTCACTGGATCAAGATTAAATAAAAAAAACTTACCGGTCGTAAAATCCATTTTTACCATTTGTAGAGTTGTAGAGCTCTCAAGCACTGGTGCAACTTTTCCCTGTACGTTTTAACCCCGTACAGAAATTACCTGCATACGAATTCTAAAAAATAGAAAATAAACAATGGCGAGAGCATAACACATAAAACAAATATACACAGAGATTTTCCCCTGGATCCCAAAACCGGGACTACCAAATTGATTTTTCATTATGTTACTTTCAATGTTACAATACATATATATACATGCCGAAGCATCCATAAACCCTGGATTAGAACATAACCATAGTTCCCTTGACCGGATCTACAAAATACCATGGACCGAAAACCATCGCGCCCAAAACCATGTGTGAAATCCATGCACAAAACCATAAGTAGGTCCACCCACCTAATAAAGGGCTCGACGCAACGTACAGGGAGGGCTACTGCCCTCCCGAACGTGGGCTAGTCGTGGAAAGAATATAACACAACCCAACATTCCCTCTATGAAATGCCCTACAATTGGTGCTTCCCTTTCTTTCCATCCTTCTGTATGTTTGCTTATCTCTCGCATTTCGTATTTTGTCAAACGATGGTCAAATTTGTTTTTCTTGTTTACGTGGAAACCATGCCTTCCCAATGAACAAATGTCCAAGTAATGTTTATGTTTCTCCCTAACTCAAGTTTTTAGGAGAATAGAAATGAAAATTGAGTTAAAAAATGCATTTCTTTTGATTTTTTTTCTTCATGGTGTATTCCATACGTTCAGCTCACGTCATTCATGGTGCACCCTATAAATTTATTGTGTGCACCACTAGTCGATGTGTAATGTTAATGTACCGTTATTGGTTCAGTGCATTCTGTAAATGGAAACACATCGAGAAGTGAAGTTCCATGATGCACCACTTTGAAATTTATAATTTTTACGGTGATACATGTGGCAAAAATAACTTTCCAGTGCATTTATTTTTGCTAAATGCACCACGTAATATTAAAAAATTATAGCTTCATGCATTTGTTAACCTAAACGTTGCAGTGCAGTGCGTCGACGTAAAATTAACACACCGATGAGAAATTTTATGTCTATGCACTGCATTGAAAAAAAAAAAAAAATGTTATGTATGTATGTGAACCGAAAGCGGTGCGTCAAGTCGATGTACGCATCATTTGTAGCACAAAGTTTTTTTTGGCGCATTGTCTTTGACGCGTTCCTATTTTTTTGGAGCACTGATGCTGAATTTTGTTTTTTAATTGAAAGTTATATGTTGATATTTATCAACACATTTTGCATTTAATTAAAGAAAATTATGGTTTATGTATGAGGTTTATTTATTTTATATGTCAATCATGCAAAGATGCTAAAGGAGAGAGAAACAACAATACTAACATTAAGAATAAAGAGTTGACTATTATAATATAGTATGAAGGTGGGAGGCACGAGAGAGGGAGAGCGATTGGTATCCTCACCTTATTACCGCAGTGACCCAAGGCCCCTTGAGGAATGTAGGCCTACTTAAGTACTATGAGGAAGCTACATCCCAGAAGGGGCACTTTAGGTTGTTGGCATAGCTGATTCGTTGGTGGGATTTCCACCGACAAGCTTTCTGTGTCAATCCTGACATGTGATTTTAGCCCACTAAGGAGGACATTTATTTTTTCACTGGCTTATTTAAGAGAGGGGAATATTTTCCCCAGTTCCCTAATGTCCCCCATGGTGTTGCAGTAAATATTCAACTTGTATACTCTTAGAGATATGTTGGAGATCATGTAGTTTCTCCAACATAGTTTTAGGTATTTGGTGGACAACTATTGATCACTTCTTTTGGTGTAGAGGAGGTTAGGTGCCTCTCACTTTTGTTGAGTACCATTGCACACTATACTAGTGATGGGAAGTGCATTAGTTTCCCTCTTTCTTGTATGTTGATTGTTTGGTGCAGAGGCCATAATGTATCAGATGGTCTATCATATTTTTGCAACAATTTTGATATATTTAGATAGATGTTGTGCTATAATACATGGGAGGGAAAACTTCCCTTTTGCCTCAGAGTTTTTTTGTTTATTTTTTCAGAGGTTTTCGGAGACAAGACATACTTTTGACCATCGCCTTCCTAGGCTGATGACTAAGGTGTAGATGCACATGTCGGGTAAGATGATGCCCAAGAGGGGCCAACTGGAGTACCTGGCCAAGATTTCTATCGATGCACTGGAGCTACTAGCTAGTGAGGCCGACCACCAATTCATCATGGTGTCATGTCCTTATGCGAGGATGTATTGGCGATAGTGTCCCAAAATCCTCTTCACACAGGATGAGGCAACAAATGCTAAAGGTAATATTAGTGTTTTATTTAAATTAATCTAGTTTCATTTTATTGTCTTAATTAATTAGAATAAAATTTATTCTAACATGTTCTTTAACTTGTTTTATTAAATTTTTAATGAAATTGCCTAATTATTGTTGTGTATTATATATTTTGTAGACATAGACACATTCATTGGGGACATGCATCATCCCCCACGGGATGGAGATGCAGATATGGTCGAGGTTGCCGAGGGTGAGGACAGACGTCCTGATCAGATACACGTGATCATGTGGCCCTACCGTAGACCTAATATTGGATTCAAGATGGAGTTTGGAGACTAAGTCTTTATACTTTTAGTTGAGGTGGGAGTCCACTGTGCAACGACTCGAGACATCAGGGCAGATCCTAGGCTCCCAGAGCTTTGGATGGGCTTGTTGTGTGATATGATGAGTCTTATGCATCATATCTTTAGAGCTACTAGGTGTATAGTGACATTGAGGAGGGATAGATGCCATGCAGTAGATATAGATTATTCACCTAGTATTGCCCCATCGGATCATGATGATCAGGGTGGTGATCCTTCTGGTAGTACTCCACCTCCTCAGGATGGACATGCATCATATAGAGAGTCTTCACCGAGATGTACTACCATATCCGATGATGAACATGGTGTCTATGATCCTTCTGATAGTACTCGGCCACCTAGTATTCCTCATTCACCTCATGTTTCTCCTTAGAGAGAGACCAACCACCTCCTCCTCCACCTCATAGTTTGACTCTTAATCAGGTAGTTGATCATCCATTTTCTTCTGCTATAGACTAGGTTGCCACTACTACTGTTGTATTAGATATTTTATAGCATTTATTTGACTTGTATATGTGTGTGTGTGTGTGTGTTGAATTTTTTCTGTTCATGTTGATGTACTTAATTTATATGTTGGTGTTGATGTGTATATTTTTAGGTCATGTTAGATATGTTCATTTAATGTGCTTGCAAATAGATGTGTGTGATGTAGTAGTTATTTGACAATATGAGATGTATATTTGAGGATGTGTGTGGTGATGATGTTAGACAATGCTCATGTTTTATTAGAGTGATCATGGTGATGATGCCCTGTTAGATTATTAGATTTATGCGCTAGCTAATGATGTTTATATGTGCTAGAGGTGCATATAATTAGATGATGTTAGCAAATATGAATGTGTATTTCAGATGAATTAAGGAAGCATACCATCTTCTAAACTCTCAAGCTCCAGAGGATAGGTTAGACATCTGGAAGATACTATGGAGCAGCAACTGGTGGCCAAAAGTGGCCTACTTCTTATGGTTGGTAGTCAAAGGCCGCATTTTAACCTAGGATCAACTTCAAAAAAAAGGTATTCATGGCCCCTCAAGGTGTCCTCTATGTAAGAAAGAAAAGGAGACACAAGAACACCTCCTAAACTCGTGTGCAGAAGCCCACTATCAATGGGAAGAGGTTAGGAGACTCTTTGGCAAAACCAACAGAGATCAGCAGAGCATTAACAACACTATCGAAAGCTGGGGAAAAGGTCAATTCACGAGCCAAGTGGTGAAAAGGGCTTGGAGTTTAGTGGTTGGGATGAACATGTGGATGATCTGGAAGGAGAGAAACAGGAGAATCTTCCAAAACAAAGAGATGACAAAGAACCAGCTATGGGAAAAGACAGTGAACCATATAAGAGAAACTATATTAGCTGATAACTGGAATGGAGAAGACTGGAAAGTAACGCAGGAAGAAGAGCAGATCCTTAAGAAACTCAACTTGGATCAAAAGATGGTGGCTCCCCAGCTATGGAAAGAGCCCAGGCTGGTACTCAATGAAACAATGCACTATACTAGACCCCCGGAAGGATTTATTAAGTTAAATTTTGACGGGGCCTCCAAAGGAAACCCAGGCCCAGCTGGATTCGGAGGTCTTTTCAGGGATGATCAGGGAAGGACGAAATGGATTTATGCAGATAGTGGGGGTATCATGAGCAACAATGAAGCGGAGCTGATGGCAGCACGCCAAGGTTTAATGATAGCGATCAGGAATGGTTATAACAACTTGGAAGTGGAGGGAGACTCTCAAATGGTTATACATGTACTTAAAAAACTCAATAATGGTACTCCCTGGGACAAAGTCACTCAAAGATGGAGGAATGCCAGCCTAATACAAGAACTGGAGACCATTATAAGTAGATTTGAATATATGATTATCAAACATGCTAAAAGAGAGGCAAACAAAGCAGCAGATTTCCTTGCGAATTGGGGGTGCCAAGAACAAGGAAGAAAAGTGGACAACATATGGATGAGCTACTCAAGAGATACAGGTTTTGAACAGCTATGTTCGATTCTTAATCAGGATAACCATGCAGGCACAACCTAAAGGCAGCAGCGACAGCAAGCTCCCGATCGGGATGAGGAAACGTGGAGGTGATAATGGCAAGGGCATTGATTATAAGGACAGGACAGTAGGAAATGACCGCAGGTATCAGGCAACCATCCCAACAAGCGAAATGAATACTCTGTCAGACAAAACCTCAAGTGGCAGGAGTGGGAAAGGAGGCGTACAGATGATGGAGAAAAATGGCGGTGGTTATGACTGGGAGAGAAGGACGGTAAAGAAGCATAACAAGAAGGTGACGGGAGGCGAAGAAAATGATAAGGCGGATGGATTGAAGGAGGAACGGCTTGAGGAGCAAGAGGAAAACAATACCAGGGTAATCTGCAAGCTTTGGTACGTGCAAACTGACTTTCTCACCTTACTTGTTCTCCTTTTTATCAGTAGAATGAATAACAGTCAGTTGTGGGAGGAGATGGGAGGTGGAAAGAGTCTGGGAAAACTGGGAAGGCCCCATGTTTCGCAGTATGAAGACCATCTGGAGAGATCCCAGGGAGGAGGAAGAAACTGTAGTCAGGGGCAGAGGTTGAGAAATAATGAGAGAAACCAGAATGGGGCAGCCATGGATGGAAGCAAAGGAAAGATAGAAGCCAGAACTCGCATGACAGAGGGAGTGCTTCACCCCCTGAACTCGGGAAAGGATTATCATGAACAGAGCATAAAAATGGAAGGGGAGAGCAGTAGGAGGAAAGAAATTCCAAACAGTCAAGTGGTTTACGATGAAGAAAATGAATTCACTGTAAATCTAACACCTGTAATTGATGTGTGTGAACAGGAGGAGGTAGAAGCCAGGATGGCTCGACAGGGTCGAAGGCGTGGTCGAGGAGGAAGGGGCCGCCCGAGACAAAATAATCAGGGTGACAGGCCTGTGGAGGAGCCCGAGAATCAACGTAGAGAGAGGCGGTCTGCCCGGACTGTTAGCCAAGAGGCAGCCCGTGCCTACCAAGAGGAAACGGACGAAGACATTCGCAGGATAATTCAAAATCTGGAGGAAAGAGTCCTTGAAGAACAGTGAGGCTCGGAAACGGAAGAATGGGCTGCTATAGTTAGTGACCCAGGCAATACAAGGGGGAGACAGACGCTGTATCGAAGATCCCTGCACATTTATTGGGTTTTGAAGAGTCTTTTGGCAAAGGCATTGGAACAAGTTGCTAAAGAAATGGCTGAAATTGCCAATGGAATCCCAAATGTTCAGAAGGAAATGAAAAATTTCCAAACCATTATGATCAACCAGAACAATAAGCTGGCAGAGATATCTCAGACCCTGTCCAGGATAGCAAGTTTGGTCCCAAGCCAGGAATAGCAGGTGAATTTCCCCATGGAGACAAACAAAGATACTGGAACCAGAACTGGCTGATGCGGAGGACGATACACTGGAGCTTATTAAGTAATTTCAGATGTTATGTTTATATAGCTAGTATGGACATAATTACCAAATTTTGGTTTTGGAATGCCTACAGTAAACTGAGGTGGCCAACAAACCTCGTTTCCCCTAGGGGCAGGTTGAGGCCACCATAACTGTGTATCTGGTCTTTATGTTTAATGTGAATAGAAAAGATGAGAACTACCTTACATACAAAAAAAAAGAATGTGTATTTCAGATGATGTTTATGTTTGTTAGATGGTTATCATCATGATGTTTACTTTTATGAAATGATATTTATTATAGATTATGTATTTGTGAACTTAAATCAAAATTTTATATATGAAATTACATGCAAAATGACAGAATTTAAATAAAAAATGCAAAGGTATTTTTATAAATTACAAATTTTAATATGGTTCAAACTATAATTGTAAAATTACCATAAATATTTTTTAATTGCAGAGATAGTTTATACATATTCATTCTAACTAAATTCTTATTCAAACAAGGGTTCTAAGCAACATAGTCCCTACCTATAGATAATATAGAAATAAAAAAGTGTTTATAAAACATGTCTAAAAAATAGTCACTAAGAAAGAAAATTAATTTTACACAATCAAATTCTACAAACGTCTAAACAAAACTACCTTTCTAGTCGTAATCAAGCATAGAAATCATAAAGTTATGACTTATATTTATAATACAATTGTTAGACAATATCTAATTAATCTTTGCAATTAATTTTCAAAACATATATTGTAACATGTAATCATTAAATAAAAAATTCAAAATATTTATAATAAAATTAAAATATATAACTAATTGTTCTATAAAATCAACTATAATTAAAAAAATTGTTCATAAAATATTGGATTATAAAATAGTATTACAATTAATTTGATTTTATAAATTTAATAAATTAAATTTTATTTATTAATAATAATTATGAATGAAGCATCATTAAAAATATATTTATTAATTATTATTATTATTTAAAATATATATTTTTAAATTAATCTGTATTTTTAAATTTTAATTATAATTTTTTTTAACTTTCTAACGTTTAAATTAATAAATAAGAAAATGCAATCAATAAACTATTGTTAATAATATTTATTTAAAAATATATATGAATAGTCTTATAAGTTTATTTACAAAATTCAATCTATTGTTAAATTTTAAAACTTGAGTAGATTTTTTTTATAGTTAATTTAGATTTAATATAACTTTAAAAAATATTATTTTATTAAAATTTAATTTGTCACTAAATTTATCAAAGTTTCAAGCAATTTAAATTTAATATCTTACAAATTTAAATTTAAGATCTTGTCTGTCGGTGGTAGCACAATTGGAAAAAAAACATGTTGGCAAGCCCTTGTGTATCCAAATGATCGGAAGTTCAATCCCCCCATACATGTTTCACGAGTAGAACCTAAAAAAATAAAAATTAATATCTTACCAATTATATAAAATGCCAACAAGACGAATAAAAAATAATATAATTTGCATGGGATGTTATTAGATGTGATCATGATGACGTTGCCTTGTAAGTTATTAGATTTGGATTTGTGTGCTAGCCTGTAAATTATTAGATTTGTGTGCTAGCTAATGACGTTTATATGTACTAGAGGTGTATATAATTAGATGATGTTAGTGATTTTGAATGTGTATTTTAGATTATGTTCATGTTTCTTAGATGGTTATCATCATGATGTTTGTTTTTATGAAATGATATATATTTATTTTAGATTATATATTAGTGAACTTATATCAAAATTTTATATATGAGATTACATGCAAAAAGACTTTAAATAAAAAATCCAAAGATATTTTTCTAAATTACAAAATTTAATATGGTTGAAACTATAATTGTAAAACTACCATAAATATTTTTCTATTGTAAAGATAGTTCATACATATTCATTCTAACTAAATTCTTTTTCAAAAACCAATTACATATGAATAAATGTTATTTTCCATTGTACTATTTTTTTTTTTGATAGACTCTTCTACCCTAAAAATTGTTATTATAAAAAAGTTATGATCTCCAATTATAAGCATTCTATTGGCCCAAAAAATTTATGGATGCAAATCTTCGTATATTTGTTGTTTTTGTCATTATTGCGTAAGTTGATTGTTAACAAAATTTTTAATTACTTCATTAATTGTGGTTTTAGTCAACATCGTGGGAATAATTTAAATATTTTCAAAAGCAATAATATAAGTATGTAAACTAACAAACAACTAAGTTGAAAACCAAATTATCACAAAATCCAAATTAAACTTATCACAAACTTAGAATTAAACAAATATGTTAAAATTTTAATTCTTAAATTATAAATTACACAATTGGAAATACTTAGTTTTAAGTGTGAAAACGTTTCCACTCGAAAAAAGCCGTGTAAAAATGTTTGTAATTCTTATTAATTAGATAAAATGCCAAGAAGATGAATAAAAGACAACATAATTATAAAAATAAAGAAAACAAAAACATACAACAATAGTATAAATGATGAAATAACACAAGTACATATCACTCTCCATTATCATCACCTTGATTATCTTCCTCGCTTGGCATGATAAAATTGTTTTTCTCAGCCCCAAGGAATATCTCATTTGGTCGAGTTCCCATTGTTAATTACCTTTCCAATTGGGAGGTCACGGGGTCAAATCTCATCAATGCCCTTGGTGTTAGGACCAACCAGATAAGTCGGCGAGTAGATCCCTTTGGGTGGATCTACCTGGATTATTACCCGTAGATGTAGCGGCCACTCAGTGACCATGAACCACAGTTGAAAAAAAAAACATTATTGTTATCAAAAATATGTTTTGATCTAGGGTCGTGTCTTCATACAAACCACCAATCCCAATCCAACACACATGGGTTAAAAAACACCCGGTTGCATTATTTGGGGAAAATATAAGGCTCCCTAGCTTCATGCCACATCTTTCTAGAGTTGATAAATATCAACCCACTGTCGCAATCTTCCTTACATTATTTTGATCAAAGGTGTCCCATCACTTGCACCTAAAAATAACACATTGGAATGAAGAGAAGTCCACTTCAATGATCTCTTGTATCTTTCTAACATAACCTAATGTCCCCTTTATTGGGTTTTGATCGTGGTGGCTAGCATGACTAGATTGGTTAAACTCAACCTCTACTCTAAAGTCTTGTGCCATGCATCCATCATCGACATACTTTGTGTGAAAATGATGACCATATGCCCAGATAGATGGGAACAAATGCACCTATAAAAAAGTGAAAAATTCACAATGTCATGTGTCTAACAACCTAAACATAATTAAAATATAAAATATAGATGTGACAATTCAAAGGTGCATTATGAAGTTAAAAATTCATAGAAAGAGATTATTATTGAGTTGTTTCACCCAATCCCTATTTTTAGCACATCTTCTTGAGAAGGATAAACCCTCTCTAGTGGTTAAAACGGTGACCTTGCAGTCATCAGATCCATCATCTCTGCAGCACTGGAGGCACTGGGCATATTAGATTTTAAGGGGAGGTATCGTTAACCAAGCCTTTTCTTGCTTCACCTTGACTTCTCTCTACAACCTACTCTAGAGACTAGCCTAAAAATAGCTGAGGATTAAGGGATATACTTAGTTAGGCATATAATTAAAATAAACCAAAATGAACACGAAACTGTGGATAATCCGGATCATACCACTGCAAAAAACTACCACAGAAGCTTAAAATATAACATAAACCAATATTGTTGCATCTCACGTAGGTCATAGGATTTTCATAGCATATAGGTTATCAAAGCATCTCAATCAGCAGTTTTTCATCCATTCATTTGGTATTTAATCGATATAAATGAAGTAGTTAACTCCATAAGGCACTGGTCTCATCGCAATAATCTAATCTAATCTCTTAACTTGTTAAAATCAACTAAATGGCTAGGCCATTCAATGGTGTGTCCCAGACTTGTTGGTTGCCAATAATTCTTGCATTTTAATATTCCATAGGGACTACATCCCATAGCATGTTGTTGGGAGATAGCTAGAACAGAGAGGTCGGGGATAAGAGTGAAAACCCCCTACCTAAGTCGTTGTCGCACTGTACCTATACAATCTGAGTGACAACATTTTTTGGCGTCGTTGTCGAGGATAAGTTTACCTCATGGCACATTTTTGGCATCATTGATATCTCTTCATCTTATCAACCTATCCTTCATTCTATCACTAACCCTTTCCTCAGTTTTCTATTTACACCTTAGCACCTAGACGTTTTGAGTTAGTTCCCTGCTTGGGTGGAAAATCCATTGATTCATCCATTCACAAGAGATTATATTAGAAGAAATCCTAGTAACCTGGATAACCCCGATCTAAGGGCTCGGTTAAACAAATTACATTCTAGTAAGCAGTCATTTTTCTCAGACAGGAAGCCCTCCCTGATATCCATCTGCTTCTCCTTGACTAACTTTTCATTTTTTCTTTTGTATTTTGGATTTAGATTCATGTTCAAGTGGTGACTCAACTTCTTTCATTTTTTGCAAGCATTTCTCTTGGAGCTCCCTTCTTGTAGACTTCTTGTTTTTCTTGAAAAAGGATGTCTCTTTAACATTCGTTCACTCCTTTTACCCTTCAACAAGTCATCATGAATGCCTTATTTGCCCCCTGTAACTTTACTAACGTTCCAAGTTATCCACATGAGTTTTTAGAAGGGGTCAGAAAGGTCATTGATGAGTTGCCTCTTTTTCAAGGTAATAATGTTGAGACTCACCTCGAGAATTTCAACCATTGTATAAGTAATTATTTCCCATATGCTGACTATGAAGATGTTAAGATAAATCTCTTTGTTCTTTCATTGGAAGATGGTGCATTAGATTGGTTTTTCGGGTTCCCTGATAACTCATTTGTTTCTTTCAAATAAATCATTGATGCCTTTGAGAAAAAATATGGAGATGGGCATCCATTTAAGATCAAGAATGAGCCACAAAGAAGTAGAGTTTAAGAGATCAACAATAAAATTGAAGGAACTGCTAGTCAGCTTATCAAAGAATTAATTCAAATGGTTAAGAACATGGAACTCAATCAAGTGAAGTTAATTCTTGATCATACTAAGGAGATGAGTTTCATGCAAAAGAATCATGCCAAGGAACTCACCACCATGGAGAACATGTTACGAGTTATGGAGGTTACTCAACATAATCAAACTGTCACATTTCAGAACATGATAGATACCATGGAATGAAATCATGTTAAGAGGAAAGGCATGCTAAAGAAATGGAGGTTCTGATGTCCAATATGAAAAAAAAATTGATTACTATAAAAGAAAATAATGATAAAGTAATAAGAACTATGGAAGAAAATCAATTAAAATAAATCACTATTGTGAAAGGTTAACATTATAGCCAAGTAATTTCTATTCAAGATAACTTGGACAAAATCAAAAGATCAAAAATTCATAAATCCCAGCTTAATTCATATGAAAAGGAACCTCTAACATAATATAAGCATCCCAGTCCGCTTAAGCAAACTTCATCTTATTATGAAGAGGTCAAATGGCTAAATGAAGATGACCTGGGTAGAAAGGAAATTGAGGGGAATCAAGCTAATGCTTGCAAGATTGATCCATTGGCCTTGACGGAACAAGTTCATGAAAAAAGAAGAAGAGAATATCGTAAAAGTCTTGAACATTCCAAAGTTTCCATATGAGCGTTTTCCAGAGTAAGTAGGAAGTTCTATGTCGACCACATCATCATCAACATCATAGCTTTCCCTGAAGAAACATAAAAATCAGAAGAGAAGAATGAAGAGGTTTGATGCATCAGATGATCAGGAGAAACTCAATATTCGGATAAGTCAAAGCCCTAGGATCTTCAGAATTCAACATGGCATATCAGAAAAGAAATCCTTGGATCTGCTTGAAATTCGGCAGATACTCAGTATGTACTAAGTTGATGACAGCTGATGCCATGGGTCATCCTTTGTATAATATCTCTAACCCTACCCTCTTAGTTAGGATTTCATTTATGTCATTAGTTAGTTTTTATTTTATGCATTTAATTTTATGTTTTTACGATTTGATATGTTAGATTATATTTTTTCTATTCCAACATATGTTCTATATATTAACTACCTTATGTATCCTTTTTTCTTAGATGCAGGATTCTAGATTCTCACATTGCTCTGATGAAGCAGTGTGTCCCCATATGGAGCCATATGTTGCACCCATTTTGTCACAAGTCCGAGGAAGCAGTGTACAAAATTTTTCAAAGTTCAGAATCATCAACCAACCAATTATTCTATTATTGTAAACCCAAATTCTGCAAATTGTAATGTAAATGATGCTAGTATGATCATTTATTTATGTAACAACCTAGGTAAGCCTTTGAATTTGGCGATGAAGTTCATCCTAGGAGGTTTTTTAACATCACCAAATTATGTGTGTTTTTAAACACAGATAATCAACATAGTTTTTCCTCCAACATAAACCCCAAAGCTAGGGTGAAATTCATTGACAAGGTCTTAGGTGAGTCCTAGTTTTATAACGAGTCTTTGTAAAACTGGTTTAGGAATAATTTAAGTTGTTTGGCTAAATTATTTTATTACAAATCACTTGGTCTAATAAATCATATGTGTCACAAAATTGGGTGATTATTTGAGGTTCTATATGTAAAGGTGTGTTCCCCCTTTGAGGGTTGAATTTGTAATATCTTATGTAAAAAATATTTTAGTGCATGAACCCTCATTCTTAGACACCATAGCTAAAATATTTGAGGGTGGAAAAAATAATTAATCCCCTCTTGTATATATATATATATAATTTTGTATATGTAATTTTGTAAAATGTTTTTCTAACCTTTGTTTTGTTGAAATTGGAGTTTAGGGTTTATTTTGAATTTTGTATATATTGGGGTTTTGGGGATTTTTTATTTTCATTTGTGCAGGTAATTTCTCAAGCCAGATTTGAAGCATAATTAAAAACAATTGAAAGGGCTTGGAAATTTTTGAGGCCTTCTAGGCCTAGCGTTAACCCTCCTTGCCCTATTCGTTTTCTTTTCACCTCTCTTGGTTGAGATGATGCCCTTGTTTGGCACTAAAAACCCTTGTTGTGGACCCCATTACCCCTACCATCAACCTTAAGGGTGGGCTACAACCCTGGTTTTGCCTCTAAGACCTTGTCGTAGGCCTTCCTTACCCTATTTTCCCTAGATGGAAGTCCTAATGGTCTTTCTCCTCAAGCCGCGAGACTCAGGGCATTTATCTAATCCTCATCCAACCTCTAGCCCTCATCTGTGACCTCCATACCTTTGTCACTACCTTTTTCCTTGGTGTCGTAGGCCTCTATGCCCTTCCTATGCTCTAACATAGGCCTACAAGGCCTATAGCCCTAGCCTCTACCCATTTCAGGCCTAGCGTTGGCCTTTAGCCTCCATTTCATCCCTTTTTCTTTCCTCATTTTCCCTATTCAATCATTAGATTGGTTTATCATTTGATTTTGCCTCTAACTCCTGGTGTTTGCAGTGAATTTCAAGCTAATATTTGTGGTTGCAGGTGGTCACTTCATTGTAGGAATTTGGGCAAGTTCTCCATTCATCTCCAAGGCCAAGAGGCCTATTGGTTTACTTCCCGGGTCCCTTTCTCCCTCACTATTTTTCTTACAACCATCTAATCATTTGATAACAATGGTAAAGTATCCATCTACGTGACATAGGAATAATTGACAATTTTCCTAACATATTTCTAAGTCACTTATTTAAATTGGGCATTCATTTTTTTGGCTTGTTTCATGAGAATTTGATGACTGTCATAAGCATATTAGGGTTTGATCATAACAGTGGCATGTTGGAAAATTGTTATTAAGAGCATTAATCTTGTTTCTTGTTGAATGCTTGAGCAATTATCTCTTGGTAACATCGGATACATATTTCAAGCACTATTGAAATTGAGCACTTTATCTTGTGTTTAAGATTGTCTTTCATCCATTAAGTACTCTTGTATGATAACTAAGGATCAATCATAACTAAGAACTTAAATTCATAAACAATCTTAACTCAAGATCACTCAATCAATTTTCATTTGCATCCTAGGCATAGTCTTGCATTAATCAATTAACCTCCGAGCATAAGCTTGGTTGATAGAAAGATAGGAACACCCTTCATCTTGTAGCTTGAGAAGGATAGACCCTCTCTAGTGGTTATAATGATGACCTTGCAGCTAGAGCCACAATCTTTGCAGCATCTGAGGCACCGAGTATGTTAGATTTCAAGGGGAAGTATCATTAACCAAGCCTTTGCTTGCTTCACCTTGATTTATCTCTACAACCTACTCTAGAGACTAGACTCAAAATAGTTGAGCATTAAGGGATATACTTAGTTAGGCATATAATTAAAATAAACCAAGATTCTTGCATCTCACCTAGGCCATAGGATTTGCGTAGTGTATAGGTTAGAAAAGCATCTCAAGCAATGGTTGTTCATCTAGTCATTTCCTATTGAATCAATATAACGCAAGTAGTTAATTCCATAAGGCATTAGTCTCATCATAATAATGTAATATAATCTCTTAACTTGCTAAAATCAACCAAGTGGCTAGGTCATTCAATCGTGTCTCCCAGATTTATTGGTTTCAAATAAGTCTTGCATTTTCATATTCGACAGGGACTACCCCCCATATATTACTATTAGGAGACAACTAGAATGGAGAGGTCGGGGATCAGAGTGACATCCCTCGACTTGATTCGTTGTCACATCGTGACTATAAAATCTAAGCAAAAACACCTCCCAATTATGTCAATCACATCACTTAAAGTGTCATCTTGATCAGTGGTTGGAGCTTTATGAGGGGGGAGAGTGCTTCAAAAGGAGATTCCATAGATTGATCCAGTAGAGGTATCCCCCCTTCAAGATGTGGAATCTCATTATCAAACTCTTGAAAATACTTTGCATGTCTAAATCTATGTAAGCAATCAAGCTACTACTCAACAACATTGTCAGTCTTGGAAGATTCAAGAAAGATCACATATATTATATACTTCTTTTTAACTTCATCATAGAGACAATATGTTTTAGAGGTATTTGAGTACCCTATGAAGATACATTTGTGGCTCCTTTCACCGAGTTTGTTTCGCTATTCCTTAGGTATCAAGGCATAACAGGTGGAACCAAAAATCCTAAGATGCCTCGCCGAAGGTATGTGGCCATACCACATTTCTTAGGGAGTCTTGTTTTTTAAAGCATGAGATGGACACCTATTCTTTATATACACACACATAAAACTGCATCAGCCCAAAACATCAACTTAGCATTCTTGAAAAACATAATTGAACATACCATATTTAAGATTGTCTTGTTCATTCTTACAGCTACTTTGTTCTGTTGTGGATTATAAGGAACAATTATTTGATGTTTGATCCCATGCTAGAAAAGATAATTTTCAAATTCATTTGAATTGTATTCTTTTCCATTATCAGTACAAATAGAGCCAATATGAGATTGTGCATCATTTTCAATCCATGCATGAAAGTTATTGAATGTTTCAAAAGCTTTAGATTTGTTCTTCAATAAATAAACCCAACACATTCTAGTGTATTCATCAATAACTTTCATCATATATTTATTACCATTTGCAGAAGGAATAGACATTGGGCCACATAAATCAAAATGAATGAGTTCAAGCTTTATATGTTCTCTAGAAAGAGAATCATGAAATGATTTTTTGTTGTGCTTTCCTAAGATATAAGCATCACATTGCTTAAGTTTCCTAGGACTTGTAGGCAAACCAATAACACAATTTTTCTTCAAAAAATGAAGGTTTTCATAGTTCAAGTGCCCAAATCTAGCATGCCATAAAAGACTTGATGGAAGTGTACCTTTATCATAGTGAGAATTGTATGAAATTTTGGTGCTCGAGTGGAGGTTCCTTGTAGATTCAATAGTCGTTCTTCTTCTATACTAGTCATGACAAGTGAGTGATCCGATGCTTTTCTGAAAACAACCTTCCCATCAAATATATGAATTGAGTATCCTTGTTAGCGGATGTGGACCAAATATAGCAAGTTTCTCTTCAACTATGGAAGGTATAAAACATCATGTAGAAGAAAGTATGGAAGATCACGTAGTTTGAGCCTGATGGTGCCAAGCCATGGTGGCTTGAGTTTTGACTTGTCTATTGCCATTATGATACAAGTGTTGTCCTTGATGGCAACTCACTCACAAGTCAATTCAGTTTTCTATAAAAGGCAACTCACAATGTAACATATCATTTCAAAGGTAACAGGGCATTGGTACAGAAGAACAGGAAGATGGAACTAAGGTCCACTAATCAGAATGAAGAAGTTGAAGGAAAAGGATGGTGTAAAACAGTTTAAGATGTATACGCAGGTCAGCTTTTTCAAAGGATCGTATACACACAGGTTCACTAAACAAAAAGAGCGTATATGTGTGCATGCACTTTCACAAGAGTAAAAGCGCGTATAGGTTGGAAAATCAAGGAAATTCAAGAGTAAAGAATATCAGGGGTCAATACCATGGTATTAGACCACAATATTGAGTGGAGTAACACCTATTTGATCCCGTCCAAGAATACCATAGGTCCTAAGTGTGGCTTTGGTCCGAGGTATTGAGATAGGCGAAAAACTATATAAGGAGGAGAAGATCAAAGGGACAATGTGTGCAAGTGAAAGGGTTTTTCAAGAATACTTCTATTTGAAGTATATTTTATGTTGCAGTGGATATGTTTGTGATATGATCTGAAATATTTTGTGCACCTTGTATTCAATGTTGGATTAAGATCATGAGACCTGAAATGACTTATCATTGAATGATCTGATTTTGGTTGGGATAGATCTAATTGTGTACACTTGTTTTATTCTTTAAATGTCATGATCTGGGTATGTCTGAAGTTTGGAATAACAGCAAAGTTGTGAGTTAATATTTGCAGATCTATATGCTGGTTCTCCTTGGTAAAGGTGCGTATACACGCAAGTTCAACTCTTCCATGTAGCGTATACAAAAGAAAAGCATATTCTTCAGAAATGACTGATCTATTTGATCAGTCATGTTGTTTTACTACTGTATGTCACTGAAGTCTTCTTAGATATGAATATAAAACTGAATGCATAAGGATTTTTGTGTCTGATTGATTGATTGTTTAAGTGAGAAGGGTTATCTCTACCACTGCCTATCTAGATCTCTATAATTTTACTATAGAAGTTCAATATATTGCTGGTTGGTACAGCCTTGATTCAGAAAGTTTTATGTTTCAGTAGTTTTGGAGTTATACGCAGGTTGGGATAAAGAAAGTAGCGTATACACGCAGGTTGGGTTCAGTAAAGTAGCATATGCATTCTGATGTATGAATTTTGGTGTTGCAGTTGGTTATAAATGATGATGCAGGTTTCTGTGTTCAACATAGTGTTTTGGTGACAGTGATCTGATTGTTCAGATTAACTGATTGTTGGTTGATGCAGTTTGAGTTTCAAAATTTCTGATGCGTCCAGTATGAAAATTTGATGAAACGAGGCCTTCATTTCTATTGTTTTGTACTAGGATCATCTAGTCTGAAAATTAATGAAACGTGGTCCCTGGAGGAAGAGAGAAGGTCATAGTCTTCTGTAGGCCAACGCCTATGTACTAGTAAACACATCAGCTAGTGCAAGAGCTAGGGGGTTGTATCTCCCTTCCAGTACAAGCTGGAAATGGAGAGAAGGTTGTAGCCTTCTGCAGGTGGGTTCCTGCATACTGGTATGAGTATGCACCAGTACAAGATTGTAAACAAATTTTCTTTATATTAAAAGAAGACAAAGATGCAGCAGGTGGTTTTTCTTCCGCATTGGGTTTCCACCTTAAATTTTGGTGTTCATGTGTGTTTCTTATGTGTGATGGTTTATTATGTCTTTACTGCACATAATTATTGTATAATAAGTTACTGATGTACTGATTAAAGATCTACACATGATAAATTGAGTAAATCCTAAGTTCTCTGGATATACCTGGTTTCTCTAATCACAGTAGCGTGTACACACAAGTTCACTTCACTAAAGTAACATATATAAATCTATTTGGGAAATGAAATATTATTGAACTGTAAATACTGATTCAACCCCCCCTCTCAGTATTATTTCCAACATTGTCTACAAAGTGGACTGCTCCATCAACATTTTTAGTGAATTCTTCAAAGAAATCTCTTCTGAAAGTCATGTGGCAAGTTTCTCCTAAATCACGAAACCAAGCATCTTTCCATGAAGCAAGTGAAGCATTGAACAAGTCTTCAGTTACTCCAATGTTGCAATGTGCCACATCATAATGAGTGGACTCAGGTGTTTTTCCTTTCCTTTTACCAGGAGTTTTACCTTTTTCTTCATTTCTTTCTTTCTTGATTTTGTCCCAAGGTAGCTAACATGTGGAAGCATCATGTCCATTTCTATTGCATCATATGCAACAAAGATCAGAAATTTCTCCTTGGAAATGTCTACCCCCTACCTCCAAAATTCTTCCTTCCTTTCCCTCTTCGTCCACCTCTTCCTCTAGAAGAATCTTGTACATGATTCTTCTCTTTCTATGCAAGGCACATAACTTATTCAGAAGACTAAGTAGTTATCTTCTTCCGAAAATCCTTCTCTCTTTCAGCAAACTTCTTCTCAAAGGAGTCAAAGGAAATATCCTTAAGTTTACCACTTGCTTTCAGTGACTCAAGATAATTTGAATAAGTGGGATATAGTGCCTCAATGGCTTTTATGTCATGCATAATGGATCTTATTTCTGATGCTAAGGCAAGAGGGTCGTCATTTTTCAACTCAATATTGAACAACTTGATCATCAATTGAACAACTTCAAGCTCAAAGTGTGAGTCATATAATTCCTTCAACTTCTTTAAAGCTTCAAAATCATTTGAAAATGGAGAAATATGACGACTCACCTCTTCATTTACTGGCGTTGTAATCAAGGCATAGGCCTTGCTGTTCTTCTTCTCCCAAATGGAAAGCTCATTGTCTGAAGTGGGATTTTCAAGTGCATTGTCTCCTTCTCCTTCACAAACCCCTTTCCACATCTCATTGAAAATAAAGGTGTGCTTTATCTTCCTAGACCACTCATGATAGTTCTCTTTGTCAAGGAGAACTACTCCAACTATGTAGATGAGTGAATTCATTATAAAAAGGATTATTTTCTTTTAATTTTCAAAATAATTGTAACCTTACTTTCTGCCTTTTTATGAAACTAATTTTAAAAACTTTACTACCAACATCACTATTTACTATACAAGATCAATACTTTAATTATATGACTTATATGATGGTTCCAAGATATACCTTCCATTCCATTTAATCATTCCATATCATATATCCATTGAAAAAAATAGCTCAACCGTAAATTCATCACATTACATATACACCACAACCTTTTTTTTTTAAGTTCCATTATTTACCACTCCATGTAAAAAAATCAATGCATGGCCAAATAAGCATTCAAATCAACTCACATAATTCATATGAATTATATATATTCCCCCATGGTCTTCAAAAATGGCTAACACACAATCAATTTTCCAATACCAAATGCAGCCCTTAAAAATTTCAACACAACATACCAGGAGTTATGCATGGAGACTACACTTCGTTTTGTAGACCTTCAAGTCTTTAAACAATGATTCAACTCAGGTTTAGGTTCAATGAAAATGTAGCAACAATCGCCTCTTAATAGTTCATAATTGACAACATTTATAAACAATGTAGAAATGACCAGTGTTGCACTATCTATGATCCAGGTTGATCCAGAAATAGAAGTGGCCTTGAAAATAGCTCAAAAAACAAATTCCTTAGATGAAAGTGAAAATAGAACTAAATCATAGTGCTTGTCACCTTGATTCAAACGGTGTAAACGACACTCAAATTCGAGTTCGTATGCTCAAGTTATAGCTTGTCAAAGTTCTGGTCAAAATTGGCCAATTGGTAGTCACTAACGAGGCAACAATTTGGGAAAGTCACAGTGCATGGAAAATGGTGGTCGGTACGGGTGAATTTTTCACCTCTTTAATTTGTCTAATATCCCTTAAAAATCGGTGGGAAATTTTGAACCATTGTGTAAATAAAAATATTTTTAGGGTGGTGGGCCACCAACCCCGACGGACCCTTCCATCCTTCTAGCAAAGCGTGCATGTTGATGGTTATGAGAGAAAAATATGCCGAGACATATGAAGCTTTCCAAGGTTGTGATCCCAATCATAAAAAGGAATTGTATGAAATTTTTTCTAACTATGATGGGATTTTTTAGGAACCAAGTGGGTTGCCTGCAAAGCATGAGATCCAACATGAGATTCACTTGCAGAAGGATGATCCTTTACCAAACATTGGTATGTATAGGTTTTGAATCATTGAGATGGAGGAGATAAAGAAGAAAGTATAAGAATTATTGAGCCAAGGGGTCATAAGGCCAAGTTCTTCTCCATGTGGCTCATTTATCGTGTTGGTGCTGAAAAAGGATGGCACATTGAGGATGTGTGTGGATTATAGAGCACTCAACAAAATAACGGTGAATAATCGTTACCCTCTCCCTCGCATTGATGACTTGTTCGATAAATAGAGAAATGTTGTCTATTTCACAAAACTAGACTTGCGCAGTGGCTAGCACCAGGTCAGGATTGCAGAACAGGACATATGGAAGACTGCATTCAATATGAAACAGGGGTTGTTTGAATGGTTGGTGATGACATTTGGACTATGAAATTCTCCTCCCACATTCATGAGGGTGATGAATGATATTTTCAGGCCTTTTCTTGATGATTTTGTACTTGTGTATATTTATGACATTCTTTTTTATAGTAGGACATGGGATGATCATGTGTGTCATGTTGAAAAAGTGCTTGATGTTTTGAAAAATGAAAAATTGTAGGTCAAAATGTCGAAGTGTGAATTTGGTAAGACCTCTTTGGTTTACTTAGGTCACATTGTTGGAGGTGGACAATCAAAAATAGATCCTTCTAAAATTGATGTGATTGTAAAGTGACCTAAACCCACCAACATTGTAGAGCTTCGTAGCTTTTTGGGTGCAATACAATACTGGAGAAGGTTAATTTCCAACTTCTTCGTCATTGCATCCCCTTGCATTCATTAACGAATGTGAAGAAAACCTTTTAGTGGGGAGGAAAGAAACGGAAAGCCTTTGATTCACTAAAAGAGAAGATCGACATTGGGCGATTTGTGGCCTTACGTGACCTCCAACATCCTTTCGATATCGAGACCGATGCCAGTGGATATGCCATGGGAGCATTATTGATGCAGCAAAGGAAACATGTATGTTACCATTCAAAGGCATTCTCCCAAGTTGTTATGAACTATCCCACATACGACAAGGAGTTATATGCCTTGGTTCAAAGCATGAAGAAGTGGAAACACTATTTGATCGACAAGGAGACCATCATTCACACAGATCACGAGCCCTTGCAGTGCCTCCAATTGTAGACCAAGATCCAACAAGCACGTCATTTCAGATGGATGGGATTCCTTCAGCAATTTCACTTGGTAATAAAATACAAGAAGGGAACCAACAATAAAGTGGTAGATATGCTTTATCGCCCTCCTATTTCTGCATCTATATTTTTGTAAAAGGCCTCTTTATCTTTTGAAATTTATGTTGAAGAATATCTTGATGATGATGATTTTAAGGAGATTTATGCAAAGTTGACTCATGGATCGCAGGTGGAAAATTACCATTTGCAGGGAAAGTTGGTGTATCATGTTGGAAAACTTTGTATCCCCACCAATGAATGAATACATGTAATCAGAGAGGCACATACATCTCTTGTGTCAGGTCATTTTAGTGTTGAGAAAGTTTTGTGTCATTTGCAGAGGTTGTGTTATTGGCATCACATGAAAAAATTTGTGACTTGATATGTAAAGGGATGTGTGTTGTGTTCAATTAGCAAGCCCACTAATAAAAAATTGGGGCTCTACACACCACTCCCTGTTCCGAGTCATCCACGGGAAAGTGTGTTGATGGATTTTGTAGGTAGTTTGCCTTTGTCTAGGAGTGATCATGGCTATTTGTATGTTGTTGTGGATCGATTTAGAAAAATGTGTGCCTTAATGCCTTATAAAAAGCAGGTCACTACAGGGCATACTGCTCATCTCTTCTTCCAATTTGTATGGGTCCATTTTGGAATGCCCACATCCATTGTGTTTGATCGAGACTCTCACTTTCTTGGATATTTTTGGACGAGTTTGTGGAGAATGATGGACACCAAGTTGAATAGGAGCACGACATTTTGTCCGCAGACCGATAGACAAACAGAGTTTGTCAACCACACAGTGATACACTTACTTTGAGGCTATTGTGGCAAGCATCCCAAGTTGTGGGATGAGAAAATTCTTTATGTACAACATGCATACAACTGAGCAGTGCATTCATCCACTCAGAGCTCACCATTCGAAACATGCTTTGGCTATTTTCCAAAGGATCCCTTAGACATGGTCCTCGGGAGAGATTAATATTCCAATGGGCAAGATGACAGGGAAAAAGTGTGGAATTTCATTCATCGAATTCAAATGATTCACCAGGAAGTGCGGGAGCAGTTGGAGAAGAGTCAAGCACAATACAAAGCCTAACATGACAAGCACAGAGTCAATCACCAATTCTAGGGTAGACACAAAGTGTGGCTCCACATCAACAAAGACATAATGAAAGGGGAAGGAAATAAGTTGCAACCAATCTGATATGGCCCATTCACCATATTAGAGAAGATTGGAGACAATGCTTTTCATCTGGATTTTCCAGCATATATGCACATGTACTCAATGGTGAACACTGAAAACTTGAAGCTTTATGAGCCTCCTTTGATGATGGACACCAAAGAGGTTGGACAGGTACCTACATTGGAAAATTTTGCACTTGAATACTTGGATAAGCTACCAAAGGACATCATTCTCCACAAGAAGGCTAGGACTTCACGACCAAGAGGCGTGGAGTACCTTCATATTGGCTTCAAAGGAATGCATCTAAATAAGGCTCGATGGATTGAAAATGGGAAAGTGAGGGAGAAATTCCCTCACTTTCCAATTGACTGATAAAGATTTTGGCAGTCCAAAATCTCATTAGTAGGGAGGAATGATCCAAGTGGATTCAAAAATAGAAATGGCCTTGAAAATAGCTCAAAAGTAAAATTCCTCTAATGGAAGCAAAACTAGGACTAGATCGTAATGCTCGTCACCCTGATTCCAACGATGTGAACGAAACTCAAATCTGAGTTCGCATGCTCAAGTTATAGATGGTCAAAGTTCTTGTCAAACTTGGCTAAGTGGCAGTCACTCACAAGGCAACAATTTGGCAGAGTCAAGGTACATAAAAAACAGTAGTCGAAACGGGCGAATTTGTCGCCTATTTAATTTGTCTAATATCCCTTAAAAACCGACGGGAAAATTTGAACTATTTTGTCAAAAGAAAAAATTAGGGTGGTTGGTGGGCCATCAACCCCACCACCCCACCCAACAGTATTATAAATATATCGTATAGTTAATAGGGTGGACGGGCCACCCTTGGCGGACCCGCCCAACCTCGTTGGAGCCACGCTATATATATATATATATATATATATATATATATATATATATATATATATATATATATATATGGATATGTATGTATTATTCAAACCGCATATTATATTAACCGCCACAGTCTTCTGTCAATGCTGAAATCATCGCACGCTATATACATATAACTCACAACAAAAAGAAGGATCCCTAGGGTTCGACCCTAGAACCTCCCTAACCTTCGCACCTTATCATAGTACCGTGGACCAACGGGCCAACAGCTCATCCGTTGAAATGTCCACCCACTTTTTTATATAAAACCTCAATTCAATTGCTCAACAAATCGGTGGAGGGTGGATGCGAAGGAAACAAGAGCGGCCATAGGAGCGAAACCATGAGTGAGGGAATCTACAAGATGCTGAAAAGATTATTTTAGAAGGCTAGAGGTGTCAGTGTCAGAATTTAACAAGTTTATAATCGATTTTGCACATTTTATGCCGGGAATCTAACCATGATGTTTGCTTCTCTAGCCGAAGTCTCCATTTTCAAGCCATCATCCAAATTGGAGGTATAAGGTTCATTTTTGTAAAGTTTCTTGTAACTAATTTCTTTGATGCCACATAATGAAAGAAGGGCTCCCCACTTTGAGCAGGGCCCAAAGATGTAGCCCACATTGGCTGAAATCCATAATCAAATTGTTTGTGTGCCTTTGATTTCATGGTTGCTTTATGATTTCCGCTTCTTTTTCATGTGTTAAGTTACTTGGTTAATATGCTCTTTTATATGAAATTTTGTATGCATCCTTGAAGTTAAAAGATTTGGATGACTCTGTTCCAGCGTCAATTCACCCTAATGTAGGAACTTAGTGTTCAATTCAATGTATCGGCTTCACCACAATGTGGTGTACTACCCGAGCTCGAACTCATTCATTGAAACAAAACAACCAATGCATTGCAAACTTCAATGCGCAATCATATCAATGCTCACCGCACCAGGAGATTCACATTTCTCTAGGAGATTAAAGAATGAATAGAAAATAATGGATACACAGTTCGACAATTCAAATATGGCAGGTCGGACCAGTGCAAATAATGGAAAGAAGAGGTTTTATGGACAAAGATGGTAGACTACTAAAAAAAACCAAAACAGAATGACAATTTAATGGCAGGAACTTGACAGGAGTTACAATGTAGAAAACTGAATTTTGGGAGTTGGCTTTGATACCATGTCAGGCCAGGAGGGTAACTCCACAAATAGAATGATGTTTTTCATTAAGAGAGAATATGAATATATACAAGGAGAGGGAGACTATTGGGTTTCATATCCCAATGTCTCTTCATCTTCCAACTTCCTTTATTTTTCTATTCACAATATTTACATAGGTTTTCCTAATCCCAAATATTTGGCATCAACAAAACATTACCACATCTTTCAAATTCATTTTATTGGAGCATATCTACAATGGATTTACCATCCATCTTAGAGGACAATTCACAATTGTTTGGAATTAGAATGGCAACTTCAATGAAATGGTTCATGGTTTCTTCAAAATTCCAGTCATCAAAAATAAATGTGGTGAAACCACTAATGTTTTACTTAGGGGAAAGATGCTACCAATGTTTACAAACTTCAAATCCATTCATAAATTGTAGAATAAGGTTATGAATGTGTGGTGCATAGCCTTGTAGAATTGAAATCAATGTAGACTATCTTGATATCTCTTTAGTATGCTTGTCCACAAAATGATTTAGATTTACCAAAGGGAAACCCTATACAACTATCTATATTAGTAGTAAGAGACAATCTATATGCAATTGATGACCCTTCTCATGTTTGTAAACATTATATATTTTTCATGGAAAATATGTTATGCCAATTTGTTTTATATATTCACTAAGTGCAATGGTTTAGTGTTCCACCATTGGGTTTCTCCAAGTGAAATGATTACGTGTTTCTTCGTAATAACATTTTCATTTTCATTCTTTCTAGTTCTAGTTGATTTTCTATTCTATTTTGTCTCTAACTACAATACAGTGTTAGGGTTGTTGTAGCATTTTGAGAGAAACTTTGTATCTTGTAAATAAATCAACTTTATGTTTTAACAATATTTTAAATAGGGAAACCAGAGTTGGGTACTTATGAGCTAATTCTAGATTGAATCATATTATAGTTGATTTAGACTAAATCATATATTCTCTACAAAATTACTTACCACTGAGGTTGGGATCATCCTTAGTAATTTTAGCTTGACTTTGAAATCATATTTATATGCTAGTTTGATGCTCAAATATGAAGTTGTAAAGGTATGATATAGTATCTATGCTAAAACTAACAGTTCTAGAATCAGTTAGAGAATGTCTAAGTTTAAAGAAAGTGTGATATATTGTCCTTAATTTTAAGAGTTCGCTGATCATTTGAAATTTTCCCTCAAACTGTAACCATTTCGACTAATGAATTCATTGATTGAGTGATTTTCTTATGCGACTAATGGTCTCTAATTGTGTATCCAGTGATTAACATATGGTCTCACTTTTATCTAATTATGATAGTTTTCAAGTTGAGTGAAGAATAGAAATGCAATTAGAAAATGGTCCAAAAAAATTAATATAAAAAATAAACATGTTATCACATCAACTTGAAGATAGTTTTTAAATGGGAAAAGCTTTTAAGTAATGTGTATTTACAACATACACACTAAAATGAAAATATATATATATATATATATATATATATATATATATATATATATATATATATATATATATATATATATATATATATATATATATATATATAGATATATTGTACGATAGTGTATTTGCTGCCATTGAAATTAAAGATTATGTTGCTACAAAATTTGCATATAGAAGCTACTAACACGATACATATAAAACATATTATAAAATATTTAAACTGATATTAGTATAATATGGAAGATTAATATATATATTTCATATATGTATTCTATGAAATTGTTTCACAAAGCACAATTGTATTCATATTTATATGATACAGTTTAACAATTTATATTTTCTTAAAAAAAAGAATTGTAATTCAGTTACCAAGTAATTATTTTGGTATGACTTGTTCAAATAATATTTATGTTATGTGCAAATACAACTAAATGGATGTGGCAACTGAATTACAAATTGTTTAGTACAATTCACAATTACATATTGTTGATTGATTTGGCATTGCATTTAACATGATGTTAGAATCTTGCCTGCGCAATGACTAATAATGTGAAAATTGTGAGGGATTTTTCTTTGATTTCTTTTGGCCTAAGAATTCAACCATTGACCATCTCATAACTTGTCCATGTTTTTAAAAAGAGACGAAGAAATAATATTTATTGATGCTTCTTTGGTTTTTCTAAAAATTATCATGCATTGTCTAATAAGTTTGAAAATAATGGAGATAGTAGGAATTCAAATAGAGTGGAGAAGAGCTACTTTCTAGTTATATGAAAAGCTCATTGTAAAATTGAGGATTCCAATAAATGATAAAATTATAAGGACTAGTCAAAAATCAAGAATATAATAGAAATAGAATAAGAATATCTCCTCTATTTGACTTATAGACTTATATACAAATTAGTTAGAAAATTGAATCATAAGGAATAAAGGAAGTGCATATAAGAAGTTATGCTTTGTTATTGTCAATTTATGTGGATGATGTTATGTTATTAAAAAACCATGAAAATACTTGTGATAATCATTTCATATAATAATAACATTTTCTTCTTAGGTAATATCATTGTTATTATTAAAACTCTTGTGTAGAGAAATATATAACCATGAGCATGAATTCCCTCTATTTTATACATAGTAAATGAAAAAAAAAATAGTAACAACAACAATTTTATAGCGTTAGTTAAAGAAACCTAGAAGAAGGTTATCTCTTCTATAAATAATAAATGAAAAAAAAATTAGTAACAACAACAATTTTATATAGTTGTTGTATGGGTTATAGAGTTAGTTAAAGAATCATAGAATAAGGTCAAAAACAATCATAGTTAAAGTATCATAGAATCATAGAGTTAGTTAAGTTGTGTTTAGTAAAACAATTATTTATTAAAGTATAAATTAATTACGCCGTAAGGCGTTTCTCTCATGGAAGAACTCCCCCAGATGCCACGATGTACTATTGTTGGCCATCAGATCCATTGTTAGATGATTGAACAATGGTCTTCCATCGGATTTAAAAAAATAGTTAAGAATAAAACATTACTAAAAAGACATAAACAATGATTAATTAATAATTAATAAACAATCAAAAAACAATTATTACACTGTAAATGTTAACACTAAGGTAGAGCCCCTCCTCCATGCAAATAGTCGCCTTTGCAGTAGGAGGAGGTGCAACTAGAACGAGTCCTCATTCACCAGTCACCTTTGCATCAACAGGAGGCACAAGTAGAACAAATCCTCATTCACCAGTGATTTCCCTGCATCCGAACAAGCTGACCTCTGCATCCGACAAAGCCCATTATGATGAGGAAGCCCAGTTGTGGATGGATGAAGTGAGGTGCGACGAATGGTAGACCTGGGCTTGGTGGTTTTTAGTTAGGGCCATCATAGGTTTCTCTAAATTTTCTTTAAACCGATGCATTCGTTTGTTTCTTCAATCTATTTTGTGTTGGGTTCTTGCTTCTGTTTTCCGTTAAAGATTAGCGATTGTGTTCTCCGACAATTGGTGATTTCAGGTCAGCCTTCTTCTTCCTGCAAATTTCTTGGTCTTTTTTGTATTGGTCTTTGCTGTGTGAGGTAAGTCATCTTTTCCCATTGATACCTTGTTCTGTGCATACTCTGCTCTAATGATTTTATACAAAAGGGTTTAAAGTATTTATGTTTCTTTAGGATTTCCAATGTTAACTAAATTCCCATATATCTTTCCATTTTGATGATAATTCTCATGCTGGTTCGACCTGCACTATGCTTATCCCTACTCGCATTACTGCTTTCTCAGCAAAAAATTCTCTTATACAAAAATCTCTAACATCATCCCCAAATCCTTCAAACTTGTTGTGATGAATATGCCGACAGGTATGTGTTTCCATATTGTTTACACTTACCAAGAATAGCTTCCTTTGGGGTTAGCATCTGTTGTATTGTGCTTAGCCCTACTCGCATTATGGCTGATGAATTTCAAAAAAAATAACCTTTCTTGATAAGGAAAATATCTCTAAATATCTCTTAACTGAACAAAATAAATTCTCAATCAGGGACTTCAAATTCAATCACACAATCTTTGATTTTCAAAATTCCCCATAATATTCTTGTGCAATTCAATTTAAGTCGTGTTGTCTTTGACCCTCCTACTAGGGTTTTCATCATTTATGTTATATCTCTTTCCATTTTGATGATGATTCCAATTCCGGTTTGATTCTGACAAAGCTCAGAGTTAGAATGAGTATACTTAAGGTTAGAAACAAATAGAGATAAGATCACAACACTTAGTTTCTTAATTGTGATTGTATTCAAATATCTTATGCTTCTTGATCACTTTGTAGAGCGAAAAGGGAAGGTATGGCCTGACTAATCGTGTAGGTCTTCTTTCAATCAGAAATAATATCCAAAATTGTAGATCGACTAACAATTAGTCTTACAACCAAAAAGAATGCCTTAGAATATATTTAAATAGTAGAGTAGAGTCAGCTGAAGGAATGAAATGACCCTTCGTCCTTGACATGTGTGATTTATCCACCATTTGATGATCTCGATACAATTCATAAATGGTGATTTTAATGTTGGTGTAACATTGGGAGGTCAGATGTAATTCCTCCTCTTCATTGTTTTCATTTTCCCGAGGAATCTCTTCAATTCCCATTTACAATGTTATGAAACCATTTCAGGTAATGTGCTAGATTTGCATCTAGCCTCCTTCAGTTTGTAATTTCCCAACATGGGGGGTTGTGGCTTCATTTGCTTTCTTATCTGCCTCAACATTGGATTCTCTGAGAACTTGGAAGAATTTCAAATCAATTTTCCAGGATTTAGGTGTGAAGGATCAAATTTTTTAGAGTGACATCCTTTGGTGTTGTGTGAAACATTAAATATCTAATAGTAAGGCTGCAGTCTCGTACCATAGTCACCCTCCTTATTGTTCTTACAACTTAAAGTCCTACAAGATATAACCCAAAGTCTTACAACTTCTATAGGTGTTAATAATCTCCTCAGACCAAAGATATTCATTCCTTAGGATCGTTGCTAAAAGGGACATTGTTGCATGAACGTGGGGGTAAAAAAAGACCAAAATATCCTTCAAATTGTGCTCACATTTGATGAGGATGAAAGTTATTTTATTTTATTTCTTTCTTTCTTTCTCCACATAATTCTTTTGGGCTTTGAGGTCCACCCAAGAAATACAATTCATCCCACTTTTTAGCTTATAAGTGAGAAAACAAAATAAATTCTCAATGAGGGACTTCAATTCAATCACACAACCTTTGATTTCCAACATTCCCCATAAGTTCTGGGATGGAGTGCTATAATAGAGTTGATTAGGTGCAAGAAAATTAGATTGAGAGAGAAGAAATAAGATTAGAATTCAGCTTCAAAGAGGAAATTTTGAGCAGTGACTTTTCCATACTTCTAGAACAATGACAGATGGTGAGAGATATAATTTTGAAGTATGCTCTAGGGAGAGTAGGTATCTAAACTGCTTGAACTGCTGCACTCCCCAGCTTCTCTTGGCACTGGAAACCAAAACACTTACAAGCTCAAATGAAGATGAGTCCAAGAGAAGAGCTCCTCTAAATGATATAGTTGAAACTTGATTCTCTCTAGCCTGATTTTGTAAGTCCTAATATCTTCCATAGTTTGCACGTTGTTAAATCTGATATCTATTGTGGCACAATCCGCATGCCTCTCCTATGAGTCATTTCTCAACCAAAAAATATCCTATGTGAATATCTCTAACATCATCCCAAAATCCTATATGAGAATGAGATTTCCTGGTATGTTGCTGACACCAGAGAGATATCCTCAAACATCTTGCTCACAAGTACATACTAGACAACAATTTAATCATAAATTTAGCATTTTCTGTAATAATAGACAACACATCAGATGAATGTAGTGCACATGTACAATGGTGTTGTAGTATGTCTGTAGGTTATTGACTAAATGAAAGGTTGTTTACATTGTAGAGTTTTAGGAGGGATCTATTTCACTCATTTTTATATAATGTATCTTTGTTTAACCGAAGATGGATGAAAAAGGGCTATATTTAATGTGTATTGTGAACACCCTATTCTGTTTATTTTTGTTTCAATTTATTAACTAGTTATCTTTTTTAGTTTGAAAACCATCTACACTAAAGGTTGGTATCAAGATCATAGTAATCCATAAATTATTAAGAGACCATTGGTATACTTTAAGCTCTGAGATGTTCTGAAAATAATTTTGGGTGAGATTTTACTGTTATCTAAACTAAAAATATAAACAGATAAATCCAAATTAGTAGATACTCATTCTCATTGGTTTGTTAAAACATACTCTCCAAATATTGAACAAGAGACTCATATGATCCATAGGCATTCATGTCCACTTTTCTACCAATGGGCACACTATCCATGCTCACCTTGACATACAATGAATTTCCTTGGCCCTGCACAAAGCTTCCAGCCTTGGCACTTTCTTTTCAATTTTCCACGGAAAAGGAAGTGAGAGAGATGCTCCTGTACAATAAAATTAGAGGCCGAGCTATTACTTGATCCATGTAAATATTATCCAGAAAAGTACAACAACTAACAATTAGTCTTAGAACAAAAAAGAATGCTTTAGAATAGATTTAAATAGTAGAGTAGACTCGGTTGAAGGAATGAAATGAACCTTTTTCCTTGACATGTGATATATCCACCATTTGATGATATCGATACAATTCCTAAATGGTGATTTTAATGTTGGTGTAATATTGGGAGGTCAGATGTAATTCCTCCCCTTCATTGTTTTCATTTTCCCAGGGAATCTCTTCAATTCCCATTTACAAGGTTGTGAAACCATTTCAAGGAATGTGCATTTCAAGCCAAAATTGTGAATGTTGATAAAGTAAAGTTGTCTTCCATTTAGTCAATAGCCAATTTACAGAATATGTCTTAATGTAGAGAAAATCTAATACCTGCAAGTTTGAAGTGCACATAATTGGGATGAAGAATGGGACTGAACAAAGAACACTACAAGCATATAACACTACAATCCTTCATCCAAATCAAACAAATTGATCCCCCATGTATTTCTTGTATATAAATTGAAAACATAATAGTGTATATAAAAAGATAAAGATAAAAAGTCGCAAGAAAAAGATAAAAGTCCCTAACAAAGTTTTAGAAATTCCAAGGGATTTCTCCCCATTCCAACCATGTAGGGTCCTTAGATCCCCTCCAGAAAGGAACAATCTTTTCAATGTGAAAATCCTCCACAAATAATAAGTGAAAAAACCCCAAAATTCGATGGCCTATCAAGTATCCAAGAAGAATGATAACCGTATATACATATGTCACAAACATATTCTATATTAACAAGCTCATGTGCTCTCCAAGGCCACGTTCAAATAATTAGGGGGTTGAGAATAAGGGAGTTTCTTCCAAATGGATATGTTGACCTCAGAGTGTAGTATGCCAATTGTGCTTTACACATATTCTTGAGGTGGGACATTCCTTTGACCAATCTAACAAACTCTTCAAAATATAAACATGTGCTAAGATGGTAGATCTCTAATAAATCCATCTCTCTTTGTAATGAGGTCATGGTAAGCTCATTAGATTCTACTTATAATGGTTGTTCCAACTTCCACCTTAAGCCTTGACAATGTTCTTTCTAAATTCAACTCTGTTGGTAATCCTCTCAACATTGACTCAATTCTGGTGGATGTTTAATGTAACAACCCTAGTGAAAAGTTCATGTAATAAAAGTTAATAAAGGAAAAATAAGACCACGGTTAAGGGACACTTATTCCAAGTTGAATGTTGGGCAAAGATATCCTAGTGGTCATCACTGGTTATGTGTTTTGGCTAAGGAAAATTGGCAAAGGCTAAGGAAAAGGCATTAAAAGGATAAAAGGCATTTTTGGCACATTTATTTATGAAAAAAAAAGGAAATTAGGAGAAAAGTAAGGGGAAAGGTCACAGGTTGCATGTGAGGAGGAAATTGAAGGAAAATAATGGAAAATGAAGAAATAGAGGCCTCACTCATAAAAAGGCTTATGAGGTTCAATTGGTAACCTTTTGTCATTTCAAGTTTGGAGCTGTCTCATTATTCTCTCTCTCACTCACTCACTCTTGGTCACTTAGAGTTTTCTTGGAGCACTTTAGCTTTGGATCAAGGAAGGAAAAAGCAAGCAAAGGGAAAGGAAACAAAGAAAGGATCAAGGAAGAAGAGAAGGATCAAGCAACTTCAGCACGAATACTTGCAGGTAACCTTTTGCATGTGTGACTGCCTAGTTGGTTTTGGCATGCATGGCTTTGCAAGTTGGTGTATGGTTCTCTTGTTTTCGGTGGCATGGTTTTTCCGGGTTATGACAGTGGTTTTCAGCCTAGCCTTGGTATATTGGGATGTTTATCTCGGTTTTGAGCTTTGGTTTTCCGGATGGATTTTTGAATCTAGGGTGGAGGTGGTCTCAAGGTTCATTCCCAAAGGCCTAGGAATCCCTTGAATGGTTTTGATTGGATACACGATAATGCTTGAGGGAGAAGTCTCAGTTTAGGGCCTAGTGATCCGGGTTTGGATTATGGTAAATCCTGAGAGAATGGTCTTGGTTGAAGGCCTAGTGATCCGGTTTTGATTGCGGTAAAGCCTAAGAGACAAGGAGACAGAAAATTCCTTAAGGATAGTGATGGCATTCCAAGTTCGATTCGGTTGTGATCGGAGCACCGGTTTTGGTGTGATCACTATTTGATGAGGGTGGAGGTGGTTTAACCTCTAGATTCCCTTGGTTGTTCTTAGATTGATTGTTCTATGAGATCCCACATTCATACTTGGAATATGGCACAGGGGTGACTGGCTGAAAGAGATATTTGGTTCAGTCATGTCTATGGTCATTGAGTGGTACGTGGAAGTCCCGAACCTAGTCGGATTTTCCTATGAATACTAAAAGCTAAGTTATCTTACTTTTTCACTAGTTTATATGTGGATTTAATGGTTGTCATATATATGATATTTATATGGTTTTATGTTGGTTATATGCATGGTTGAATGACTGTTATATGTCATGGTTATTTCATGTATTTACTTTTAATTTTTAAATGAATGGATGCAAGACCTAATTGATGATGTACTAGTTCAATTGAGGAGCTCATCCTTATGATTATGCTTCATAAGTTCTATCAGTCATTTATGCTATGTCTTGTATCCTAGACCTATAGGTTGCATTGATGTCAGGTGTTTGACAAAATGTCAGTCCCGGTTGGGGATGCTCAGGCCTAATCTTGAGGTTGATTTTGAGTATTTGGTATTGTTATCATGTCCTTATATGATTCTAAAGGTTGTAACAAGTTATGAGCAGAGGTCGGGATTCTGGGCTAGAAAAGTGGCTCAAATCTTGGGGTCGTTGGCACAAGTCTGCTGAGAAAAGTCCACAGTCGTTGACACAGAGGCATATGAGAGAGAATTTGAGTTGTTGGTCGTTGTATTGCTTATAGCATGAGAGAGACTTTGGGTTAAGAGGCTTAAAACATCAATGGGACCCAGGGACAAGATGTTTGAGTGGTTGACATGTCTCCTGGGGGTGTAATTGCTGATGTGGATGGGTTTGTTTGATCATTTTCGTTGATTCCATTTCCTTAAGGTCACCAAGGAGATTGAATCCCTTATAGTAACCTATCTCATCTCATGTTTGCCCGGCTAGTTGGTGTTAGGACTCCAAATTGACCATTTTTGACCTTGTATTTTTGCTATAATATTACCCTTTTTCAGTCCATAAGTTGAAAGCTTTGATTATATAATGACCTAATCATTCCAAGGTATGAAGTAACTCTCCGCATTACTATATGTTTAATTATTCATTACATATTCATGTTATCATTATAATTATCTTTGGAAAAGTTAACCAAGTTGCTAAGTAACCGTTGAACTGTCTAAAGTCTGCAGAAATTATAATCATAGTTGTTGTAACACCAGAAACAGCAACTACGCAGTTGCTGCAGCATCAGCAACAACAACTATCTAAAGCAGGGAAAACGTTATTTTGCAACAACTGGAATACCAGAAATGACAAACAGAAACTATCAGAAGATCGGCAGAGTTCCATGCTGATATAGCACGATCAGCAACTGTCCAGAAAGGGTAAAACACGGTTACAGTTGCTAAAACACCAAGAACAGCATGAGTTTACTAAATTAGCAACAATGGGGAAGCGGCAAAGGATAGTACGAGGATTCCAAGAAGACGGTTGAAGTTTGTTTACCAGCTGTGTAACAGTAAAAGACCCAAGAAAGAATACACCGTCACACTGGTGTAACGGCATCCTGTAACAAGGATGGATTTCTTATTTTTGATAAGAAGGTTTAACTGAATGAACTATGACGGTCTATTGTAATAGATGTCTCCTCTATAAAGAGGAGACATCTACATTAGAAGGGGGAGGAACAAGTGTAAGGAAAATTTTGAAAAACAAAGGCAAGTCTGAATCTTTATTGTAACTGGACATTTTGGCAGATGAATAAAAAGTTGTTCTGAGCATCTAATCCAGCATTTGTGTTCTAGGGAATCTTGTGAGAGGGACAGGGCCCACCTTCTTCACAAGATTCACCCATTTATTTTCTGTTAGTGTGTGAGTGTGTTTGGAAATTTCCTTTCTGCTGGTACTCTGTTTGGATTCTGTAGCATTACCTCTGATAATTTCCTTTTGCTGATACTCTGTTTTGTTAATTGCTTGATGTTGTAAAAGAATACTTCACCGGTGAATTAGAATTGCAGTGTGTATTAGCAACCTGGTTACAGGGGCAGGTGCTGAACATCCTTACCTTGAGGATAGGGTCCTGATCCTCTGCTAACAGAGCAACCATTACTTTTCTTTTCAGATTTGTATTCTAGTTAACTGCTTTCATTTTATCTTTGCAATATACTGTAACTGTTATAACATAGAGTAAGGAGTTTGACAGAAACAGAATTGTGTATACTACAGCTTTTAATGCTTTTAGAATTAAGTACATACAGTACGAGGTCACCTTTGAAATAAAAGGACTTTCCCAAGTTGACAAATTAATGTGGTACTTGACTGTTTAATCAATAAACAATTCAAGTAGCCAACATTTTGGCGCCGTTGCTGGGGAAGGCGACTAGAGATTTTAAAAGAATTAATGATTTCTTTTTAAGAATAACAGGTGCATGAGAGGACGCAGGAAACCTAATTTCACAGGCGGCAAAGGTGGAGGAGGAAGAAAAACCTTTATGGACGAAATTATCTCAAAGGCCGAGACATCACAGAGGATGAGTTCCCGGAGACCTCAGATCCAGTATTCCTCACAAACAGATCGACAGACGGAGGAAGTACTAGGACCTGAAAGGAAGCTGAAAGTACCAGAATACACTGAGGAACCAGTAGAAGAACTTGAAGAGACAGAAGATACAGAGGATAAAGCAAGCGATTCAGGAAAAAGACCAATGGAGGATAACAGAGCAGAAGGAAGGGGGGAAAACTCACTCTCTACCCTGGAGTTCCCTATTGGGGAGCTCCCGAGAGGAGCGACCCCTATGAAGAACATTCCACTTTCAGCATTACCCAACTTTCATGGGTTATCCTCTGAAGACCCGGATGAATTCCTCTTTGAATTCGATATACTATGTAGGAGTTATGATTATGTGAGTCCTAATCAGAAACTAAAACTGTTTCCAGCAACACTGAAAGGGAATGCGTTAAGGTGATTTATGAGCTTAGGAGCTCAGGCAATCACTACCTGGGATCAGATGAAAGAAATCTTTCTGGCCAAATATCAGGATTACTGTCGAACAAGAGAAAGGAAGGAAGAGTTGTTTAAAATGGTTCAGAAGGAGGACGAGAATTTGGAGGACTTTGTGGAAAGACTGCAGTATAATCTGCAGCGGTCTGACCACCCTACCATGAGTAAAGATATTCTGAAAACAATATTGCTGAAAGGGGTACGAGATGATTGCTTGGACATGTTGAATATGTTGGGAAAAGGGGACATTTCCAAGGAACCATTTGATGAAATTATCAACCTCTGCATGAGATGTTCAAGAGGAGCAGTAAGCAGATCAAAAAGCAGGGACAACGTATATTCAAGAGTCCAGAAGTCAGCAAGTGGAGGAGCAACAAGGGCTAAAATAGGTAATTTATTGGAAGAATTTAAAACTAAGATGTTAAGCTCTTTTGCTTCACAAATTGATGCTCTGCAGGTAAAAAAGAAACAGGCAGAAGCAGAAGCTGCCCTAGCCATTTTTTGTTCTAAATGCAGAGAAAAACACCCACTCAGGGAATGCCCACTAGATAAGGTACCAATCTGCACGATCTGTGAAAAGGACCATGAAACCCAGCAATGCCCCTCTCTGCCTGGAATAAAAGCAGCATTGCAGTCAACTGAAGAAGAAGACATAAAGTCACCCCGGTCTACCCAAATTTCTATGGAACAAGAAGAAGAAGCAGTTACACAGGAATCAGCAGGGAATGAAGAAGAAGACATAAAGTCACCCCGGCCTACCCAAATTGCTATGGAACAAGAAGAAGAAGCAGTTACACAGGAATCAGCAGGGAATGGAGAAGAAGACATAAAATCACCCCGGCCTACCCAAACTGTTATAGAACAAGAAGAAGAAACATTGGCTGGAAATGGAAAAGAAGACATCGAATCACCCCGACCTACTCCAATTATCACAGAGCAGAAAATTCTTGTTGATGCCTTTACACAAACTGAATCTCCCTCTGTCAGTGATGCATGCATAGAGACCGCTAGTTTTCAAGAATTAAAAGGAAAATGGTGGAGAGAATATGAGCTGTCACAAGGGAAAGCATTCCAACAGCAAAAGGGAATCTGGTTCAATTATGCATATAAGAACTGGGAAGCACTTGAGCAGTCTAGAGCTCAGTACAAAGAAATTAAGGAACTAAAAGCTAGACTGTCCCAGATGTTTGAGTTGGTTCAAAGAATACTTGCTACAAGGAAACCCTCTTTCAACTATGCAACATTTTTGAGGGAACGACTAACATTCTTACAGATAAAGGCAGTTAGAGATGGTAGACCTCATCAGGTGATTACATCAGAACAATTTATTGAAACCTTTGCAGAGGCACCCAAAAATGATCAGAATTTGTTGTGTGAGCTTTATCTCCACAACGAAGCCATGTCTGAAGATAGAAAAATGAATATACTCCCTCTTTGTGGCGACATACAACTCAGAGCTTTCATTTCCTTTTTAGCCAACCAACTCACTTGGCAAAACGCCTTCATCTCAGCACAACATAATGAACAGAACTGCCTCCTTTGGATTAGGGCTGAACCTCAAAATGCAGCTACTTTCATTGCACAGCACCAAAGAATGTTAAGTGAACCTGGAATGACTGATCACATTAGGCAACTACAAGCAGTAGTCCTGCGAGATTGCCAACACTATGTGAGAACGAAGGCACCTTTGGCTATTAAAGCCAACAACCTATTCTGGGAAAACTGTCCCAAGGAAAGGTAGGAGTATCATCCCTACAATCCACCTAATTTACAGGCAGCAATTTCAAGGGTACCTTACTATGTTAGATGTATGGAACAATGTGCTGAAAATTGGATTGGCTACAGATTTAAATTTCCCCTTTTATGGTTATCTGGTCAGCAATACAAGGGTCAGTTTGGATTATCCAAAAAGGAAGAGGCGGCAGCATGGAGGCAACTACAGACTGTCTGTGGGTTCAGAGACAAGTTTGATAACACTTTCTATAGCTACTGTCTCAGTAATTTACACTGTTCATCCCAGTACTCCGACTCAGATTCAGAGTAAGCATTGCATGAGGACATGCAACCCTTTCAGTTGGGGGGATGTTAGGACTCCAAATTGACCATTTTTGACCTTGTATTTTTGCTATAATATTACCCTTTTTCAGTCCATAAGTTGAAAGCTTTGATTATATAATGACCTAATCATTCCAAGGTATGAAGTAACTCTCCGCATTACTATATGTTTAATTATTCATTACATATTCATGTTATCTTTATAATTATCTTTGGAAAAGTTAACCAAGTTGCTAAGTAACCGTTGAACTGTCTAAAGTCTGCAGAAATTATAATCATAGTTGTTGTAACATCAGAAACAGCAACTACGCAGTTGCTGCAACACCAGAAATAGCAACTACGCAGTTGCTGCAGCATCAGCAACAGCAACTATCTAAAGCAGGGAAAACGTTATTTTGCAACAACTGGAATACCGGAAATGACAAACAGCAACTATCAGAAGATCGGCAGAGTTCCATGCTGACACAACACGATCAGCAACTGTCCAGAAAGGGTAAAACACGGTTACAGTTGCTAAAACACCAGGAACAGCATGAGTTTACTAAATCAGCAACAATGGAGAAGCAGCAAAGGATAGTACGAGGATTCCAAGAAGACGGTTGAAGTTTGTTTACCAGCTGTGTAACAGTAAGAGACCCAAGAAAGAATACACCGTCACACTGTTGTAACGGCATCCTGTAACAAGGATGGATTTCTTATTTTTGATAAGAAGGTTTAACTGAATGAACTATGACGGTCTATTGTAATAGATGTCTCCTCTATAAAGAGGAGACATCTACATTAGAAGGGGGAGGAACAAGTGTAAGGAAAATTTTGAAAAACAAAAGCAAGTCTGAATCTTTATTGTAACTGGACATTTTGGCAGATGAATAAAAAGTTGTTCTGAGCATCTAATCCAGCATTTGTGTTCTGGGGAATCTTGTGAGAGGGACAGGGCCCACCTTCTTCACAAGATTCACCCATTTATTTTCTGTTAGTGTGTGAGTGTGTTTGGCAATTTCCTTTCTGCTGGTACTCTGTTTGGATTCTGTAGCATTACCTCTGATAATTTCCTTTTGCTGATACTCTGTTTTGTTAATTGCTTGATGTTGTAAAAGAATACTTCACCGGTGAATTAGAATTGCAGTGTGTATTAGCAACCTGGTTACAGGGGCAGGTGCTGAACATCCTTACCTTGAGGATAGGGTCCTGATCCTCTGCTAACAGAGCAACCATTACTTTTCTTTTCAGATTTGTATTCTAGTTAACTGCTTTCATTTTATCTTTGCAATATACTGTAACTGTTAACATAGAGTAAGGAGTTTGACAGAAACAGAATTGTGTATACTACAGCTTTTAATGCTTTTAGAATTAAGTACATACAGTACGAGGTCACCTTTGAAATAAAAGGACTTTCCCAGTTTGACAAATTAATGTGGTACTTGACTGTTTAATCAATAAACAATTCAAGTAGCCAACAGTTGGATGCTTAGGTGGACCTGGAAGGAGGGGGTGATACAGATTGGTATCAGAGCATGGTTGCGCTCTCCTTGGACGAAGTTGCTTGGTCATACATGCATGTTAGTTGCATGCATGTCCCTTACATTTGCATTCCATGTGCTTATTGCATTGCATCATGGTTGTAGTAAGGTTGTCATGAGGAACTTGATGTGATTTTGTGGGATGCATCGTCAGAAGTTTATGACTGGTTGCATATGGTTATATGTCGCTTACATGTTGATTATATGTCTCTTGACTACATCCTTGTATGTCATGTGAATTCTTGAATGTTTTGATTACATATATCAATCATATAGGTTGATTACAAGTATTTGATCGCTTATGCTTGACTACATGCGTTCATCTGTATGTGTATTTGATTATGCATTTCTTATGCATGTTGATAGTTGCATGTGGAAATGTATGCAATGGAGTAATAGTTGTTGTCATGCATGAGGCCATAGCATGCATTGTTGATATGGCCTTGCATTGATGATTGGACCCTAGCTAGAATGATGTTTATGCATTGATACACTTATTTGATATATGTCTATATGTTGTTATGATTATGTTATACATGTATCATGCTTATTTGATGATCTTGCAGACAATATATCCTCCCCAAATTATGCTAAGGTACGTTGGTTTATTGTGATTTAGTTTAGCTGAGATAGTATTTCAGGAAAAAGATCAAATGGATAGCAAGATGGTAGACTACATAGAATCTCCCTATGAATCATATGAGTAGCGTGGCATGGGGCATTCTTCTGATTTGGCAGACACATCGAGAATCCTGAAGGAAGAAATAAGGAGTTGCAAAGTACACAATAATAAAATCATGCAGGCACAAGAGACACAAGCATAGGTGAATGCGATATTACTTCAGAGTTTGTCATATTTTCAGCAACAGGGACCACTTCAAATCATCCATGGACATGAGAACACAACTGATGGGGAATATGGCAGTAGGTCTCCTAGTAGACACAGGTCGAATAGATTTGACATGGTGAGAGATGGCAGGTTGTTGGACACTCCGGATAGGAGAGGTGATCGACATAGGTACTACATTAGTTATGGTTCTGATAGGCATCATGATAATCATCGTTATCATCCTTACAAGAGGAGTGATAGGGGATACTTTCCAGATGAGTTTAAGAAAGAAAATCCACCTACCTTTGATGGAGAGATGAATAAATCACAGGATGCAGAAGCATGGTTGCTTGGTATGAAGAAGTTCTTCTGATTGCATGATTATTCAGAAAACATGAAAGCAAAGATAACCACTTTCAGTCTCAAAGGTAAAGTGGATATTTGGTTAGAAGACATGAGGAATGTCAATGGTATACATGAGAAGGATTTGACTTGGCATGAATTTGAAAGGCTCTTCAAGAAGAAGTACTTGTCGGAGAGGTATTATGATGACAAAGCTAAGGATTTTTATGAGTTGTCGATGGGTTCTATGACAGCTGATGAGTATACTAACATATTTTTGGAGTTGTTGAGATATGTGCATTACCTTAGGGAGGAGAAGGCTAAGGTTTAGAGATTCATCAGTGGACTGCCAGTTTCATATAGAGACCGGATTGAGTTCGATGAGCCTAGATCGTTGGAGGAGGCCATCCAAAAGTTGAAGCATTGTTATGAGTAGTCGAAGCACAAAGTTGGGCCTAAGCATGACTCGAAAAGAAATGAGAAAGCTAAAGGAAAATGGCCACCAAAGAGAGAAAGACCTCAAGATGCAAGTGAGAAAGAAAATGCAGTTCCTTACAAGAGATTCAATACAACTAAGAAGGGACATGGAGAGAAGGAAGCCAGAGGCAGCCGTAGGGAACCATTGCAGTTTTGGATATGTGGTAAGCATCATCGTAAGAATGATTGTTCGCAGTATCAGAGTGGTGGTAGACCCCAAATGTACAGTGCTTAGGAGGCACATATAGTTGGTGATGTTGGTCATATCATTCCTCAGATCTATGCAATTGTGGACAACAGGCACGCAGATCATCAGGCGTCGATCTTTGAGATGGACAACAAGCTTTGTGATTAATTTGTTTCTATTTTGATTGATCCTGGATCTAACTATAGTTATATTAATCCTAACTTGGTGGATAAGTGTGGTTTAAGAAAAGAAGTGCATGCAGAATATTGGTTGGTATAGTTGGCTACAGGTACGAAGAAGCGAGTTCACCATTGGGTAAGAGCTTGTGCATTTGAGTTAAATGGAATGCCTACAACAACACATTTGAATGTACTTCCAGTCGGTTCATATAGTATGCTTTTGGGTATGGATTCACTATACCTTCACAGAACCAAAGTGGATTACTTTGACAAGGCCATTGAGTGTGTGGATGATAGTGGGGAAAAGAGGACCTTGCAGGGGAAGAAGAAGCCTACATCAGTGAAGATGGCTATCGCTATGCAGGCTAAGTGTAGTTGGAGAAAGGGCTGTGTGATGTTTGTAGTAAACATTTATAGTGACAAGGGTAAGGAGGTTGTGGATGTAGATGTGTTGAGTAGGTACCTAGTTTTGCAGCAGTTTCAAGATGTATTCCCTGAGGACATTACGAAGTTTCCACCTCATAGGGAGGTAGACTTTTCTATTGAGTTGGTGTCAGGGGCAGCCCCAACATCAAAATCACCTTATAGGATGAAAATACCTGAGTTGGTTGAGTTAAAGTTGCAGGTGGAGGAAATGTTGGACAAGGGGTACGTTAGGCCAAGTGTATCGCCTTGGGGCACACTAGTGTTGTTCGTGAAGAATAAATATGGTACTCTTAGATTGTGAATTGACTACAGGAAGCTGAACAAAGTAACGATCAAGAACAAGTACCCATTACCAAGGATTGATGATTTGTTTGATCAGTTGAAGGGAGAAGCAGTGTTCACTAAGATCAACTTGAGATCGGGATACCATCAGGTACACATCAAGGAAGATGATATCTTTAAGACTGCGTTCAGGACCAGATATGGGCATTATGAGTTTGTTGTTGTTCCATTCAGTTTGACTAATGCTCTAGCTAAATTTATGTGTTTTATGAATAGTGTGTTGCATCCTTATCTGGACAAGTTTGTTATCGTATTCATTGATGACATATTGGTATACTCTAAGAATGAGGAAGAACATGCCTAGTATTTAGCAGCAGTGTTGGGATTGCTAAGAGAGCATCAGTTATATTCTAAACTTAGCAAGTGCAGCTTATTTTAGATAGAGGTACATTACTTGGGGCATGTTGTCTCCAAGGATGGCATAGCAGTGGATCTAGAAAAGATAAGGGCCATCATGGAGTGGGAAGCTCCTAAGAATGTGGATGAGGTGAGATCATTTATGGGATTGGCAGGTTACTACAGGAGGTTCATTAGGAACTTCTCATGCATTGCATATCCTATCACATCATTTCAATAGAAAGGTAAGAAGTTTGAATGGACAGGAAAATGTGAGGCTAGTTTTGAGTGGCTTAAGCAGTTGTTGACACATGCACCAGTGCTAAAGATTGTGGATCCTGACAAGGATTTTGTAGTGTGTATATATGCTTGCAAGAGAGTACTTGGAGGAGTTCTCATGCAAGAAGGACAGGTAGTGTACTATGAGTCATCAAAACTAAATTAGCATGAGCGGAACTATCCAATGCACGATCTTGAGCGAGCAGCAATTATACATGCATTGAAGATGTGGAGACACTATCTTCTTGGCATGAGGTTTACATTGATGAGTGATCACAGTGGGTTGAGATATTTGTTTTACCAGTCGAATCTAAATTCCAGGCAAGCTTGATGGTTGGCTACCCTTAGTGAGTTCAACTTCGAGATCAGATACATCAAAGGAAAGGAGAACCGGTTTGCAAATGCTCTTAGCAAGAAAGTACAGGTAAATCATATAGTAGCTATGAGTTCTTATTGGACAGAGTTACAGGATAGGATCTTGCAGGCATGACAGTGGAATGACAAATACATGGAGATTATGCACAGATTACTATAGAGTGCAGGTACATGTACAAGTACAAGTATAGGTACAGGTACATGAATAGGTGTAGGTACATGTACAGGTATAGGTATAGGTACAGGTGATCACGATGCATAGTATCGTCTCATGGCAGATGGTCTGCTACGATTTAGAGACAGGGTCTATGTGCCGAATAGCAGTGAGCTCAAGAAGCTTATCTTGAGGGAGTTTCACACCAAGCCATACTTGGGTCATCCAGAATATCAGAAGACGTTGGCAGTGGTTAAAAATTTCTACTATTGGTTGAATCTGAAGAAGGAAGTGGCAGAGTTCGTGGCTAGTTGCCAAGATTTTCAACAGGCCAAGGCGGAATATAAGCATCCAGGTGGTTTACTACAACCTATAGTGATTTCGGAATGGAAATGGGAGGTCATTTCCATGCATTTCATCACAAGTATTCTGAGGATAGTAAAGCAGCATGATTCTATTATGGTCATGGTCAACAAGTTGAGAAAGGTAGCTCACTTCATTGCAGTAAAGACTACATATTCAGCCAATGAGGTAGCATAGGTGTTTATCAGAGAGATAGTGAGACTGCATGGTGTTCCAAGGAAGATTGTGTTGGACAGGGATGTGAAGTTCACTTCCAAGTTTTGGAAGGAGCTATTTGTAGGCTTGGGCATAGAGTTGGCCCTTAGTACAGCCTATCATCTACAGACAGATGGACAGACAGAGAGGGTCAACAAGATCTTGGAAGACATCTTAAGGATGTAGGTGATGCACCAACAAAAGAAATGGGAGGAGTATCTTCCATTGGTTGAGTTTGCATACAACAATGGTTACTAGGAGTCATTGAGGATGAGTCCTTTGGAGGCATTGTATGGACGGAGTTGTAACACTCCTATCAGCTAGAGTGATCCAATGAACAGGGTACTTATTGGACCGGATATGTTGGCATACTTGGAGCAAGAAATGCAGGTTATAAAGAAGAATCTAAAGGCATCACGGGATAGATAGAAGAGTTATGTGGATCAGCACAGGGTATTCAAGGCATTTAAGGTTGGGAAACATGTGTATTTATGCATCAAGCCCAAGAAAAACTCTTTGAGGGTTGGTTCATGTGCCAAGTTATCACCACGATATTGCGGGCCTTTCGAGATCCTTGAGAGGATTGGACCAATGGCATATCAACTTTCACTACCTTTAACAGTGAAATTCCATGTTTTTTTCCATATTTCATTGCTTAAGAAGTATATAAAGGATGTTGATCATGTTATTGATTGGTCTATATTGCAGGTGGAGCAAGAATGAGAGTTCCAGTCGGAGCCTCAACGCATATTGTAGCATAAACATCTCATGATCAAGAATAGAGATATAGAGAAAGTTAAAGTGTAGTGGAAGAACTTTGAGCCTGAAGAAGATACATGGGAGATGGTGGATCAGATGCGGGCCCTTTATCCTTCATTGTTTGTTGGTTGAGGCAAAGCAATTTGTTTTGATGTTGGAATATGATTTGTTGATATTATGGTATATATATGTATATGTATGCGGATGTAAATACTGCCATGAGCTAAGTTATAAAGCTCCAATAATCAGTATGGGTGTCATATTATTATGGTTGTTATATTTTCATGTTGTCATGATGTTTTTCTTTTGAGCAGGTCTTTCATTGTAAATATTGCAACGAGCTAAGTTATAAATCTCCATGGGCAGTATGTTTGTTTTCAATGATTTTACTAAGGTCATGGTGTGGTTTAACACTGAGGACAGTGTTCCTCGAGGGGGAGGGTTCTGTAACAACCTTGGTGAAAAGTTCATGTAATAAAAGTTAATAAAGGAAAAATAAGACCACAGTTAAGGGACACTTATTCCAAGTTGAATGTTGGGCAAAGATATCCTAGTGGGCATCACTGGATGTGTGTTTTGGCTAAGGAAAATTGGCAAAGGCTAAGGCAAAGGCATTAAAAAGAAAAAAGGCCTTTTTGGCACATTTATTTATGAAAAAAAAAGAAATTAGGAGAAAAGTATGATGAAAGGTCATAGGTTGCATGTGAGGAGGAAATTGAAGGAAAATAATGGAAAATGAAGAAATAGAGGCCTCATTCATAAAAAGGCTTCTAAGGATCAGTTGGTAACCTTTTTTCAGTTCAAGTTTGGAGCTCTCTCATTATTCTCTCTCTCTCTCTCACTCTTGGTCACTTAGAGTTTTCTTGGAGCACTCTAGCTTTGGATCAAGGAAGGAAAAAGAAAGAAAAGGGAAAGGAAGGAAAGAAAGGATCAAGGAAGAAGAGCAGGATCTAGCAGCTTCAACAGGATTACTTGCTGGTAACCTTTTGCAAGCGTGATATCCTAGCTGGTTTGGACATGCATGGCTTTGCATGTTGGTCTATGGTTCTCTTGTTGTCAGTGGCATGGTTTTGTCGGGTTATGAAAGTGGTTTTCAGCCTAGCCTTTCCTTTTTCTAGATGCCATGGTATGTTGGGATGTTTATCTCGGTTTTGAGCTTTGGTTTGCTGGATGGATTTCAGAATCTGAGGCGGAGGTGGTCTCAAGGTTCATTCCCAAAGGGATAGGAATCCCTTGACCAGTTTTGGCAGATACATGGTAAAGCCTGAGGGAGAAGTCTCGGTTTAGGGCCTAGTGATCTGGGTTTGGATCGTGGTAAAGCCTGAGAGACGGGTCTCAATTTAGGACTTAGTGATCTGGTTTGGATTGCGGTAAAGCTTGAGAGACAATGAGATGGAAATTTCCTCAAGGATAGTGATGGATTTTGGATGGCATTCCAAGTTCGGTTCGGTTGTGATCGGATCACCGGTTTTGGTGTGATCATGGTTTGATGAGGGTGGAGGTGGTTTAACCTCTAGATTCCATTGGTTGTTCTTTAATTGGATTTTTTATGAGATCCCACATTCATGCTTGGAATATGGCACAGGGGTGACTAGCTGAAAGAGAGATTTGGTTCAGCCATGTCTATGGTCGTCCCGAACCTAGTCAAATTTGCCTATGAATAATAAAAGCTAAGTTCTCTTACTTTTGCATTGGTTTATATGTGGATTTAATGGTTGTCATATATCTGATATTTATATGGTTTTATGTTGGTTATAAGCATGGTTGAATGATTGGTTTATGTCATGGTTATTTCATGTATTTACTTGTAACTGTTAAATGAATGGATGCAAGACCTAATTGATGATGTACTAGTTCAATTGAGAAGGAGGTGATCCTTATGGTTATGTTTCATAAGTTCTATCAGTCATTTATGCTCTGTCTTGTATCCTAGACCTGTAGGTTGCATTGATGCCAGGTGTTTGACAGAATGTTAGTTCCGGTTGGGGATGCTCAGGCCTAATCCTGAGGTTTATTTTGAGTATTCAGTATTGTTATCATGTCCTTGAATGATTCTGAAGGTTGTACAAGTTATGGGCAGAGGCCGGGATTCTGGGCTAGAAAAGTGGTTCAAATCTCGGGGTCACTGGCACAGGTCTGCTGAGAAAAGTCCAGTCGCTGGCACAGAGGCCTATGAGAACGACTTGAAGTTGTTGGTAGTTGTTTTTCCTATAGCATGAGAGTGACTTTGGTTTAAGAGGCTTAAAAAATTAGTGGGACCCAGGGACAGGATGTCTGAGTAGCTGACATGTCTCTTGGGGGTCTAATTGTTGATGTGGATGGGTTTGTTTGATGAGTTCTGTTGATTCCATTTCCTTAAGGTCACTAAGGAGATTGAATCCCTTATACTAACCTCTCTCATCTCATGTTTTCACAGCTGGTTAGTTGCTTGGGTGGACCTGGGAGGAGGGGGTGTTACATTTAAGGGTTTAAAATAGGTCCAAACTAGTGCATTTCTTTTCTCAAATAATTTGATTGATCTTCCAACTTATGCTGAATGCAATGATATATATTAACATAAATGATTCCCTCCAACAGTCTCCAATAAAATCACTTAAAGCTAGGCTACTACTTTCATTGGTTCATCTATGAGAATTTCTTTAACAAAAAGTATAGATGCACCTAAGAAAGATCATATATCTTATGCTAATTGTGAATCCGTTTCTGCTGAAGGTATAGGGTGGCCACAAGGTACAATTGCATCATACTCCCAACATTCACATTATGTGTCTAATGGCTTTGTCTTACCCACGCCCTCTGTTAAATGCTTCCCTTTGTGATGCTTGTCCATGTATCTAACACCTTTTAGCTCATAAACTCCCCCCAATGCCACTTCACATGAGTAGCAACAATCCCACTGTATCCTTATTATTTTCATAACAATATAGTGCACTCTTTCTCAATAGGTCTACAATGTAACGGCCTCTGCCAAACATATATTCAATTGATGGAGCATTTGGAGGAGTTGTTCGAAGTCCTTGACTCAAGATACCAACAAAGTTCATGACATGTGAACCATGCCAAAGCAACATGCAGAATTTTTTATTTCTTTTATAAGGAAAGTATGCATCATGTTCCCCTTCCCTATGAATTGCATATGCGTCCTGTAGTTCAAGGGTCCATTTTTTGTCTGTTGGAGCATGCATAGTTTCAAGATATATTTTTGTAAGTTGATATTTAGATATGTCATCAGGTAATGGAGACATTTTGCAGTGATGTTTCAAACTATTTATCGTTCAGAATTTCAAACCCTCATCATATAGCCTACTACTCTGTATGTCATATTTTAAACATATGCACATAGGAAAAAAGGAGATCCACTATAGTAAATGCATCTTGCATTATGAAATCAATGAGACAAAAATATACTACCACATCTAATTTGGAACATTGTGCTAGAGGTTTCATAATTGTTCCCCAAAAGATCTGTAATGTAACAAATTGTACATGAAAGCAGTATGCATTCATAGTTTTCCTATGTTATTATCTCTTACATATTCGAACAGTTTGTCCTATTTAAATGTATTTAGATTGCAAATAGCACCTCAATATAATTTGTTTTTATGTTTACAAGTCTAGATAACCATTTAATTACAAACAGTATGAACATGCTTACTGCCCCTTAGTTCATAATTTTTCATGTAGTGCTATAGGAATCTTATTAATGGTAAACATCTAACACGAGAAAAACCACATATAAACAATTTTAAAGCAAAAACCACCTTTATGAATTTTGTTCTCTATAGTACTTATTATGTTATCTCTACTTTCAGAAAATGACAACAAAACTTACTGAGAATGTTATTTTCTCAATGCTCTCTAGATCAACCATTGCTACAAATTGTTGAACTTGACCCTATTCAGTCGATTCAAAGTTCAACTCTAGGATATCACACTTCCATCTCTGATGGCACACATATGAAATGCCTTATGCTTCCAATAGATTTCAATGACCTCATTGCAACAAGCTTGCTTCAAAAGGGTTCTATTATACATGTTAAAAGTTGGACTACTTTAGCTATTGGTCCATCAATGTAAGTTTGTTACAAAATTCTAATTTAAACTTTACATATTTTCTTCATACCACTTTCGAGTCTAACAATTACTCCTATGACTATCATTTACCATGTAGGTCTATAATGCTACTAGACTTCGAGATTTCTGCTACATTTGCACCCTTAATTGGTAATCCAAAAATTTGAGTATCCCGATCACTTCTCAAGAAGACACTCCCTCCTCATCGAACCAAGATCATTCATTGAAAAGGCACTGCCCCCTTCCTTCTATTCCAACCCCATCCATCATGCCAGTCCATATTCCCGTTAGAGCACTAAACCCTTACCATTTCCCCTTACATTTTCGACTAGAAGTATTGAAATTCCCATGACAAAGGCAAGTTAATTTTCATTCCCTCCAATTTCATTATAACACAATTCGCATGCAAACTTACTATAGTCAATTTTAATAGTTAAATTCCATATTTGAAATGATAATAATTCGTCTATATTTTTTGAATGAAATATTCCTTTTGCAGGTTGGTTATTGCTTCTTTGACTCTTCAATGTCTTCGACAAGTTGCGATGCAAATATAAATGTGTAAAAAAAGCCATCATGTTGTTCACGATTTAATATTATTTTATTTACCTCTTCCATTATAATCTGTTGCTTGTAATTTTCTATTAAAACTAAAAAAACATCTTCGAAGATCAAGAGGCAATCTATGTTAGAAACATTATACAATCTGTAAATTTCACATAATGTAAATCATTTAACTTTGTCTTCTACCTTTGCATGGAATCTTGTTTACCAATTCTTATCTTCAATGATCATTTACATGTCACATTTCTTCTTGAATTTATGCCTTACAATGTTTACTTTGCAACATTTGGTTCAATTGCTAGTTACTCTAGGTTTAGAAATACAAACATTAATTTATTATATATATCATCAAATTTAATCATAAAAATATAAATAAATACAAATAAAATTTATTTACTCAAATAAAATTTAAACAAAGGTAATATGTGAGTTAAAAAAACCTATAAATAAATCTCAAGTAATAATACATCTAAAAGAAAACTTATATACATAAAAATATATACTTTACAAACCAAAAAAATGAGAACAAGGAGACATGATTCTATAAAAAAATAAAATAAAAATACTCAATGCAAATATTAAAAAAAATGTTTTCAATCCCATAGAATTTTATAGAGCATATAATGTTTGTCTCACTCCATAATCTTATTTGTGAGTATAGAATGATTGGAGATCAATAGTCATTGTGCTTTTGTGTGTAGATGTAATTTGTATGTGAAAATAAAGTACTTCAATTCAAACACTCTTCTTCATCTCATTCTTCACGTGTCATTCAGTAACTATAATGTTTAAAAATGAAGTCAAGGCGATGCAAAAAAGACACTCGAAAACAACCAAATAAATATTTATTATTATAAAATGTTCATATTAAGAGGCAGGGATATGGAAACTTGGATGATCACCAATTTTTCTTTTGTAAAGCCTTTTTCCTTTACTGTGGAATATTTCCCATTTGGGGGAATGAATCAAAGTTAAAATATTAATTAACCTAATATCAAGTTCTGGGTTAACCTATGTAAAAACTTAAAATAATGGTTAACTGAGAATATATTATGTCTTTGCCTAATAATTTGTAGCTATTTTTTTGTTGCAATATATTGTTACATCTCATATGACCTATATAAATTAAATCTTACAATATAGCTAAATAACATCCCTACAAGATAAAAGTTGGAACAAGTATGTTCTCGCATAATTACTAAGTTCCAATTAAAATTATAAAATTTTCCATTAAAGAAAAATTTGATAATATATATACTTTAACATGAATATACATTCTTTACCTATTTTGTTATCATTCTCACCTCATCGTCCTAACATGACCACCCTCACTCGTGTCGAGTAAGTCTAATCTACTTCTCTATACTTCCCCTTTTTCCGTGGTCAATCCTATACTACCCTCCACCAAAGTTAGTCTTCTAGATTTATATCTATAAAGACAGAGATCTCACTTCCCATTCACAATTATTCATTAAGCTTTGCTTTGCATTCTGGATTTATATCTATAAAGACATATATACTACCCATTCACAATTATTCATTAAGCTTTGCTTTGCAATTTTATTCAAAGTATTAGCAGCGAGATAAGACTAGAGGGGGTTAATCCATTTATATTTTGATTTGGTTTTTTGTGTTTTCAGGTTGTGCTATCTTGTGTATCACAAGGAAGAGATCCATACAGTTATGGAAGGATATCAATGAACATAATCAAACCAAGAAAAAATAATATTACCTAACTTTTTTCTAAATTTCATAATTAACTTTCCCCTGGTTATTTCATTATCTTTATCAAAAAAATATTTTTTCCATTCCTTACTTATCAATAATATGATGGTTTTCACAAACATTATTTAATCATTTTATTTATCCTAGATAAAAAGTAGGTTGTTCACTCAATATATTGGGTGTTTCAATATATTGTTCACAAAATTTAAACCTTATAAAATAATTTATTTCTTTAAATTTATTAGAGAATGACTCTAAAAAAACTATTTTTAATTATAGTAACGACTACAGTTTGCACATTCACATTCACTCTTACATGTTAAAGTGTTGAAGAAAACATCTAGGTACGTATATTTATTTTCATCTTGTTCCTATTCATTTTTTATGCAAATATTTGCATAGGTTATATTTGTTAGTATGAGTTATTTTCGTGGATTTTAATTCTAGGTGGTTTTCCTATGAAGCTTAACAATTAAAATCATGGAATAAATATTGCAACTACATCCATAAATTATGAAAAAAAAAAAAAACAACAACAACAACTATTTATTCACATGGCGCAAACACTACAAAGTTAGGATCCAATTTTGAAAAACAAAATTCTCAATAATATTGAAAAATAAATATTTGTTTTTCAAAGTTAAACATTATAACTTGAATTAGTAAATGTTAAATTTATAGTGATCAACAAAGAAATCAATTGTTATAGTCCTACCACTAATAATAACTATACATTATAAAATATAACATAAAAATATATTTAAAAAATCCATCATATAAATATTAATTATATTCCTACCCTAATAACATCCTATTTCACAATGCCCTAAAACTGCTTATGCTTGGCTAAAAGCTCGTCTTCCTCGGATGTAAGGAAACAGGTTAACAGCCCAAGACCCAGAGGCATCTAGTAGGAGTGAAACCCTGCCCCCTTACGGATCCGAGTTATTCCAAGTGGCGTGATTTTCCTTGATTAAAGATGATGAATCAATCTGCGATTAACAGTGAGAAATGATTATCTTCACTCTTGATTTGACAACTAAATTATAATAAATTTTGCTGCCTCTAAAAAAACATTTTACAAAACCATTTCAAAACCCTACCCAACAAACCCACTTTAGCCAAAATTATTTTTTAAAGCCAAGAAAACGATTTTACCAAATCCACGTGGGACATTATGGGATCACTAAACTTTGTGAAGTGTATACCCCAAGCGAAAGTGCGTAACTTAACCATGTGATGGAATGAATTGTGAACCCAAAATCTACATTTACGTAACTCCGAAAATATGACGTGGAAGGCGGGACTTTAACTCCCGCTTTGAAATATTAAAATATTTAATGTTATCTATTTATCGACGTCATACATTACGAAATATTTATGGACGTCATCCATTACGGAATAAAACACGCTGTTCATTGCCGCACGGCCAAACTCAGCATTTTCTATCTTGCCTCAAATATCGGCACATGTGTCATAGCACGTGTCAATGAAGGAGCAATAAGCGGTTTGACTAACTGAGTCGTACGAAGTCCCTAACTCGCCATATCTTCTTAACGCAAATGAGTTGAGATTTCACTGTAGCCCCGCTTCCAGCGTTTTATTTCGAGATATTTGACCCCACACAGCGTTGCCTGGCGCCGCGAAAAATGGAGAAACCCCTCCAAGGGCACCATTGCTGCTATAAATTAAACTAAACTTATTATTATACATATCCATATTAACATTATAAAATTATTTAATTTCATTTCATCTATAAATTAAACTAAACTTATTATTATATATATCTATATTAACATAATAAAATTATTTTTTAATTATTTTAAACTCATTTAATTTTAAATTTATTCAATATTTAAAAATTAATATAATTTTTTAATTTAATATAAAAAAACTAATATATAATATAAAATTAAATTATAAAACATTGCCCAAAAAAATTGATTATTTTGATGCGGTAAAGTATTTCATTACTCTTATGTACAACCCAAAAAATATATATACTAGCATTTGCACCACATGTTGCAAAAGAAATGCCGTAAGGCAATGGCATAAGAAACATTAGCAATTTTGTTTCTTTTTATCATATGTTATGTTTTAGGGAGATTCCAACTAGGATATGTTCAAAGTGAAGGTAATGCAGAACACTTCACTCCAAAGGATTTATGAAAATGCTCTTCATTAAGATTCTAGAACCGTTATAAGTAAATGTTTTAAATCAAACATTTCATAACAAAGTAATATCATATCACCTTAATTCACAAGGCAATGGATAATAGTTTTTGTTGATTAAAAATTGGCCTAATTTTATGAGGAAAACTTAATAGAAAGGCTTTAGTAGTAAGGGGAACATTAATAAACTCCCTCATTATTTGTTATATAATGTTGTTAATTTGGCTACTTGTTGCTTCTTATCCTTATTTCAGTCATGTAATATGTGAAAACTATAAAATAATGGTATTATTTATTCTCTTTGGACCATTGTATTATTACTTGTTATTGATTCATGAAATTTTGTATCCTCTCTTTTTGTTCTTTTAATTTGTGTCATCCCAAAAAAAAATTTCTCCAATAACCTATATTATTGCTATCTTAGCAGTGACATTGCCATTAAGTTTGCACAACTAAGTTTGTAGTTTCAATTGCAAATTTAATGCCTCCATTTTTGCTATATATGAAATTGATATTCATATAAATTGATTAATATAGATCTTCAAATAATTTATTTAAATAACATGTTAAAATATTTTTGAGAAATATAAGGTTTAAACATCTTACTCACATCAACTCATAGCTACAAATTCTAGCAACATTTTATAGTTACAATTTCTTATTTTATAGAAAATTCTATTTCAACTATTAAGACAACAATTACACTTTTCAACTCAATATTATAAAATAACATCTATACCGAACAGTAAACAAACAACCATAAAGTTTATAAAGTGATAACTTTGTATTTTTATTTTATTTCATGTTTGTATCACACTAATAAACATGTGTATATTTTAAAGAAATTATTTGTATTAACATATGTATCTAACAGATTTCAAAGTATAAGAAGCGAGCCGACAACGTGGTGGACGTGAAATTTTTCTTTAGTTTGTTGTACACAGTTTTTCCCTCTATCATTATCACACCTGCTCATTATCACACCGGCTCACGCAAGGAATTGTCATCATAATTTAATTCATAATATAGTATTTGAAAAAAATATTCATAGATTGGAAATTTCAACGAACATGGCATACGCCAAATATTAAAATTTGAATGCGCTGAAGCTCATATTCTATTAACGAGAGACATATAAAAAGCCTTTTAAGTTGAAATTAGCAAAGTATAAAATAAACGGTTAATTCACTGATAATACTCTTTATCTTCTTCGTGCTGAAATTCAAGTACAATACTTTCATCCTCATCATTATCAATGTTTCCCTCATCTTTCAAGCAACGTGACGATCCCAATCCATTTTATTGGATTTGAATAGCTTTATCATCGTCTTTGATATTCTCCTTAACAATGGGCAATGTTTCCCTCATCTTTCAAGCAACGTGACGATCCCAATCCATTTTATTGGATTTGAATAGCTTTATCATCGTCTTTGATATTCTCCTTAACAATGGGCAATTACGTATGGTTACATTTTCAAGTTTTGATATTGCCTTTTCCTTCCACACACCATTTGACGATATGATGCTCTGTAAGCGCTCTAAAGACCATTCCTTTAACATTGGAAAATCACCATTTCCAATGTCCAACTCTTTTAAGCCATGACAACTCTGTATGTGTAATACCTGTAAACTAGGTAGCCACATTCCCGATAGCAATGGCAATTTCATCAACACTCGGCAACAATACATGGTCAACTTTTGGAGTTTGGACATGGATTTTTTATTACACGCGTTTGATGTTCTTGAAAGACTCTCGAACTAGATTTATGACTATATTACCATAAAAGTTAATACAGCGTCAGCATTGATTATAAAAGACCACACCAATTTATGACCTACCCAACCCATCTCAACGCCCACTGACCCAAAACAGAAAAATAAAAAATATAATTACTCTTTCATTACGATTCTTATTAGTCCCTGTTGTCCAGGCATGGACTATAGTAATCGGAAATGAGCACTTTAGCATTATTAGTGCTGCTTTTACTCCTCGCTTATCAACTATAAACAAAGTTTGTAGAGACATATTGATAAATCATGTTATTTGGCCTTTTCCCGAGGACCGAAGCTAATCCCGAAGCTAAAGCATAAGTTATATTTGTGTTTGCATGATATTTTCAAACTGGTAAAAATACTAACTAATCTAATGTTGGCATTAGTTCGACGGCACTAAATGTTAGCTCCGCTATTTTGGATTTCCATGGGCTGCATGGTATAATAGAGTAATAGAGGCTCCATCGAGGAACTATCAGCCCTGCTTGTACGCCAGGGTATGCCTGCCAGCTTCTACACCTGCCACTCCTGCCTGCCACAACTTCCAGGTGCCATCTCTTATGTTTGCATGTAAGGAGGTGTCCATTGAATGGATGAAGACATTGAATGGATTATGCGTGGGCTTAGCATTAGCGTTCCTGAGTTTCTCAGAGGCTATCGATGCAACTTCCTTCATGGCGCTTACTTCACTAGCAGCTATGTCCTTGGTATTCCTACTATCCATTTCTTCCAATTCAACATTTCTTTTCTGTCTCTTATTTTTTTCCTTTTCTTCTAAGTCTAGGCACCAGTCACATACATTTAAGCTGTCTGATTCCAACTGATCAGAGTATAATTTGCTGCAATATCTGCAAGAGTGGTGGCATATGCACAAACAAGAAAAACAGTGTATCATATCCATGCAGAGAAAAGAATATTAGACGCTATGATTCTTGAAATTGTTGTGGAACAGAGACTCACATATGTGTTGAAATCGAAATTGCTGTGAAACAGAGACTCACGTGTTGAAGTCAGTGGTTGCATCTTTGGAATCATGCTGGAGTTTCCTCTGTCGGTTTGATCCGGTGTAATGCATCTGGTTCAGGTTGGCTGTGCTTATGGTCTTACCCAGCGGATTTCGGAGCCTGCTCGACGTAGGGCTAGCTTAGTATTTGAAAGAGAAATCCGTGTTCAAATTTCCCAGTAATGACTTTGTTGTTTCTTGTCTCAGAACATATCAACAGCAGCCCGACTTGGTGGCAAACTGTTTCGGCCAAAACATATTAGCAAAGTGAAAAATACTTCCCTAGACTCGGCAGGCGATCTCTCAGAACTAGGCTCCTGTCCCCAGTGCATGCAAAGTGGAAGTGTCTTTAACTCAAGCTCCCCCTCTGCGGTGAGATACAATGAACAAGGTGAGACTTCAAACCTCAATGGTGAGGACACGTGTAATACATGCAACAGATTTTAATAAGTGTTATCTCTCCTGTCAAAATGGCCAGGTTATTAGTCGGGCTCAGACTTCGCAGAGCACCTGCTAACCTGTAAGCGTTATACCTGCCATGCAACCTGCCTTATATTCCACCTTATTTCTCTATTGCTCTTCAACCTGGCTTGGCTGGCTCTTCTGCCCTGCGTCTGGTTTCCATCCTTCTATAAGTGCGATTGCCCAATACGCATGCAAATTACTTGAGGGATCTTCTGCCCTGCGTCTGGTTTCCATCCTTTTTGTAACTGAGAGCAAATTACTTGAGGGATCTCAAATTTTTTTAGCAAACAGCTGATGCCCAGCACAGTAGCAAATCGTTGATGCCCAGCGCCTACCTTCTTCAACCGGCCCCTCCCTTATTTCTTATCTAGCTCGAGCATGCTTGCATTTTAGCTAGCCTACACCCCCGGGTTCTACAGCGTGAGCGTGATCCAGTTACCATCAATAGGTATCACCGTGTCAAATAGTGATATGTATGCATGCTGGTGCTCATCACTGATAGATACGTGGTTGTAACATGGGCCAGCTTTTACATTTTAATTCATATTTAATTAAATTAATATATTTCCTTTAATATACGTGGTTGTAACATGGGCCAGCTTTTATATTTTAATTCATATTTAATTAAATTAATATATTTCCTTTAATAACTAGTTAACTTTAACAATTATCACCATGCACTCTGCCCGATATTAGATTTCGGATGGGAGTTGTATTTAAAGAGACTTTTTGGAAGCTTTTCCGGTGGGTTTTTCCGGTCAAAATCCGGCAGCAATTTATTGAAATCGCAAGTTTGATAGCTAATTTATGCACAATCAAAACGTCCCAGGGGTTTTTCAGGGTGCTGAATCCGAATATGCAGTTAAAAAAACCATTTTAAATAATACAAATCAAGATTTAACCTCAATTTTTTCCGACAGATTCCGTCACCGGAATCTCCAAAAAGTCGCACTAAAGACAACTCCTTTCGGATGCATTGCAGGGTCTCCCGGCCACATGTGTTAAGTTTATACATGCACTCTGCCAGATGTATTACAGGGTCTCATCACCACATGCTCTGGCCAACATGATATTCTGGTATGCCAATGTCGATGGCCTAATATATCGAAAAATGATGGGATAATTCCCATTTGTTAACAAAATTTTTGGAACATTGGGTATCAGGGGTTATGCGTGGATATTTCAATGAAGTGCCAATGTTTAACTCGGTCGAGTACTAATAAATCATTTTTACAGGTCAATTGTTCTATACAATGGGTGTACATCCTACAAGATGCAAAGTAAGTTTTCCATTCTTTCGCGCTTCTGTGTCTTTTAAATTCTGTTGTTTATGGAACCCATGTGTGAAAACATCATCCTTGAAGTAGATTTTCATGTGTCTTGATGATTTTGTCCTTGTCCGTCTCCACACTTCGATAGAAGAATGGAGGTACAACATAGCCTTCCTTCCATCTATTGAATATGCATCCTGGGTGCCTGCTGATGTAGCCCCTACCTAAACTGGTCTAAATCCGCTTAGTACAGGCCATACCCCTTCGTATCTAAAATTACATTCAGGTGTAAAACGGGTGGTTCCTAAATGGTTAGGGTAGTCGGCATCCTCACTTTTGTATCTGCGATTCTCATGGTCCTCTTTGGAATGTTGTTCCAGTTCAACTTTTTACTCAAGAACAGCTTCTCAATTTTGTTACTTTTGTTCTTTCTCTTTCAGTTCAACATGGTGAGGACATGAACATCCATCCCAGTTATTTTCGAACCTGCAGAGTAAAGACTGATTTTCTTTTTAAAAAAATGGACTGAGAATTGGGATGGGACAAATTGGTCATCCTAATGTTGTCACACTGAATGTTATTCATGAAGATGCAAATACTTTGTATCTTGTGGTGAAGCTATGCTCCGGGGGACGCCTGATCGATGACATGTCCAAAAACGGATGCTACTCTAAAAATTAATATAATTTTTAATTTAATATGAAAAAACTAATATATAATATAAAATTAAATTATAAAACATTTGCCCAAAAAAATTGGTTATTTTGATGCGGTAAAGTATTTCATTACTCTTATGTACAACCCAAAAAATATATATATAATCTTATTGTTACGGCGATAAGTGTGTATTCATATGAGATAGAATGTTGAAATTTTAGAAGTTGCAATAAAATTGATATTTGACTAGTCAACGTTTTAAATCTAATAACTGAATATATTATCTTGATTTAAGATGATGTATTTGATTATTAGATTATATTAGAATAATTTTTTATAATGTTTATTGTGGGTTAATTTTAGAAAATGTTAATATTTTAAATTAATATTTGATTTTTAGATTAGATATTTTTGTGATTCATGATTTAAGTCAAGATTTTTTCGAGAAATCACATAGAAAATTTTCGAATCTAGGTAGAGGTTCGAAATATATTAACTCTAAGTTTTCTATGTTATTTCTCTGGAAGATCTTGGCTTATAACATTTGATTATCAATAATTCTTAAATGGATGGTAGAAATTTAATTTTCACTAAGAGATAGAGGGGTAAATCAAAGATTATTATGTTATTTTTACTTTTTAATTTAATTTTTAAAATGTTGTGTTGAGAAATGTGCCTCTATATTTTTCTTATCACATGTTTTTTTTAAATGTATATATGTTTAAATCATATATTAATTCTTTTTTAAATTAATAATATATATATAGTCAACTTGTATTAATAATAATAATAATAAATTTATAACTTAGTTAATTTTATGATTTTTTTAGTCTTGGCAATGTAAGATATATCATGCCTTAATACCTATTATGAATTGATTCCTAATCTAATTGTTTAATTTATATGGTGTGCTAGTTATTAACAATTATGTTGTCTTTCAATTTTTTTATTGTATATAACAGATTTTATTTTTTTATTAATATTAAACATCATTTTAGCCATTGGGGACAGCTCAATTAGCAATAGCCATGAAAATTAAGTGGTATGTGCAAGGCGGTTTGGTAACAGCCCTTGTGAAAATTCCATCTAATAAAAGTTAATAAAGGAAAAATAATAACCACAGTTAATGGGACACTTATTCCAAGCTGAATGTTGGGCAAGACATCCTAGTGTGGGTGTTCATTTATGGCTAAAGAAATTGGCAAAAGCAATGGCTAAAGCTTTGGAAAGGAAAAATGACATTTTTGGCACCTTTATTTATGCAAATAATGGAAATTAGGAGAAAAGAAAGATGAAAGGTCACAAGTTGCATGTGAGGAGAAAAATGAACGACAATAATGGAAAATGAAGAAAATAGAGGCCTAATTGATAAAAAGGCTTTTGAGGATCATTTTGTAACCTTTTGTCAGTTTAGTTTTGAAGCCCTCTCATTATTCTCTCTCTCTCTCTCGCACACGCACTCTTGGACACTTAGAGTTTTCTTGGAGCACTTTGGTATTGGATCAAGAAAGGCAAAAAGGCATGAGGAAGGAAGGAGCATGCAAGAAAGAGCAAGATCAAGCAGCTACAGCAGGATTCTTTGCAGGTATCGATTTGCATGTGTGTTTTCCTTACTAGATTTGGTATGCATGGTGTTTCATGTGGTTCTTTGTTGTTATGGCATGAATTTTGCGAGGTGTGATAGTGTTTTCAGCCTAACCTTGCCATTTCTGGATAGCCATAGTGTGATGGGTTTCTCATGTTTTGGTTGAGCTGGATTGTTGGATGGATTCGAAGCTGAGTGAGGTGGATCTTTGAAAGTAAGCACATGGCCTCGTGATCCCTGGATCAGACTATGGATTGCGGTAAAGCCACTCATGTAGTGACCCCTGAACCAGATTGTGGGTTGTAGTAAAGCCAAGTATTGTGTGCCTCAGTGGGCCTAGGAATCCTCAACCGGTAAATGGCGGGATATACGGTAAAACCTAGAGGTGTTTTCCCTTGATTAGGCCTAGGAATCCTTGTTGGTGAATGGCGGTATATATGGTAAAGCCTAGAGGGTGGTGTCTCGTTTTAGGGCCTAGTGATCCCTGGATCAATCTATGGATTATGGTAAAGCTTGACAGACTAGGAGACAGGAAAATTCCTCACTGTGTAGGTGGATAAATCCGGTGGCATCCATTCCTGTTTTGCCCTAGTGATCTAGTAGATATCATGGTAAAGTCTGTTATTACATGTTTATTGTGTTGGCGTAGTGATCTGGGATGGATTATGGTAATGCCTGGTTTTTATTGATGAGGGTAAGGTGGTTTAGCCTTGGAATGCGCTGGTTGATTCTTTTGGTTTGAGTCCCACATTCATGCTTGCAATATGGCACAAGGGTGAATGGATGAAGAGAGATTTGGCTCAACCATTTTATGGTCGGGTGGAATGTGGTAGTCCCATCCCGAGTTGGATTTTGCATTCATTAATAAGAGGTTCTTTATTTGATATCTTATGTATAAATGTATTGTTTTATATGTGGATTTTATGGCTAATGTATCCTTGATATTTCTGTTGTTATTATGTTGGTTATAAACATGTATTATGACAGTGACGATGTATGGATCTCCTCATATTTTGATTTGTAAATGAATGAATGATGTATCTATGACCTAATAGATGATAATGTTGCTAATTATATAAGGGAAGAATGCTTCTTAGTGATTCTCAAATAAGTATGAGACCCTTATGCTTAAATATGTTGTTTACACATGTAGATTACATATTTGTGATATGCATTAGGGGAATTTTGAGGTCTAAAATGGTCCTAAAGAAATTATAAAATAATAGTGCAAATAATAAAATAAGATTACATTACATCATCAAATTTTAGAGGGAAAAAAGAAAAAAAAACTATTTTTTCAACTCATATTATCAACTTATCTTCTTATAATTTTACTCAAATTTTGAGTGGCAACACTCGTTGGATGTGGAGATTGATTCCTCATCCAAGGAGTACCCATTTTGCATACTTTCGATGCACCCTTCTACACGAAAAATGAGAAATACATGAAAAACATTATTGCAATCACTTTTTTTCATGTATTTCTGATTTTTCATGTAGCATGGTCCATCGAAAGTATGCAACATGGGTAATCCTTAGATGGGGAATTAAATTTTGCATCCAATGAGTACTCCTACTCAAAATTTGAGTAAAACAGTAGGGAGATAAGTTGAAAATACGAGTTGAAAAAGTAGTTTTATTATTTTATTATTTTTTAATCTTTTTACTTTTTTACTCCAAAAATGGTGAATCATTCCCCATGGTTAACATCATCTTGAATTGGTCCTTATAAAGTTTATTTTGGTTGTACATTTCTCATAGGAGGCCCATTTTAAACCTCAAAATTCCCCTAATGTTTGACGAAATGGTTGTCATGGCTAGTAGGGGTCTAGTCAAGGGCTTGTTCAAATAATTGCATTTGTATCATCATTACCTTGTTATTTTTCTATTCTGAAGGTGTCATTTAATTATGGGCAGTGACTTGGGCTCTAGGCCTGAAAAAGTGGCTCAAATCCCATGGATATCGGCACAAAACTGAGCAAAATAGTCCCTGGATGCTAGCATGCCATGTTGTGGGAGCATCCAGAGCCCTCTGGACGCTAGCATGCCCATATCATGGGAAAGCCCCGGGGTTAATTGGTCTAAAAACTCAGTGGGGCCCAGGGGTTAGTTGCCAGAAAGGTTGTGATGGTTCCAGGGAGTCCTCATGTTGATGTCGAAGGTCTCTATGTTGTGTTTCTGTCGATCCCACTTCCTTAAGGTCACACAGGAGGTTGAAGTCCATCATAGTAGCCTCTTGTCACATGTTTACCCTAGTTGATCGGTTACTTAGGTAGATATGGGAGGAGGGTGATACAGAGTGGTATCAGAGCATGGTTCACCCCTTATACTAGATGGGCAATGCGTGTTGGTCATGCATTCATGTCATTTACATGTGTGTTAATCATCCTCGTGGTCTATATGCTTGTTGCATATACAAGGTGTCAGTCATGGTTGTAGTGGTGTCACCATGTGGAAGAGGATGTCATTATTGTTGTGAAGTGTGTCGACATGAGTGTATGATTGATTACATGTTGTTTATGCTTGTGTATTGTCAATTGTACATTGGTATGGTTGTGGTTTTCATGCATGAGGTCATGGTATGTATAGTTGATATGGTCATGCAATGATGACTGGACTCTAGACTGATGGTTACATGGTTATATGCTTATGTGTTATATTTCTATATGTTGTTATGATTATGTTATACATGTACTATGTTGATTGGTTGATCTTGCAGATGAGATATCCTCCCTGAATTTCGCTAAGGTACGTTGGTTTATTGTGATTTTGTTTAGCTGACATAGTATGCCTTGCAAGAAAGAGATCAAAATGACTAGCAAGATGGTAGACTACAAAGATTCTCCCTATGAATCAGATGAGCATCGTGATGTTGGGAACTCTTTTGATTCAACAAACACATTGAGAAGCTTGAAGGAATAAATAAGGAGTTGCAAGGCGAAAAATGACAAAATCATGTAGGCACAAGAGAAACAAGCAGAGGTTAATGTAATAATTCTTCAAAGTTTGTTAGAATTGCAGCGATAGGGGCAACTTCGGATCAGCCGTAGACAGGAGGACAAAAATAATGGTGCATATGGCAGTAGGTCTCATGGTGGTCACAGATTGGATAGAGATGACATGGTGAGAGATGGTAGGTTGTTGGATACTACGGATAAGAGAGGTGATGGATACAGGTATTATTCCAGTTCTGGTTCTGACAGACATCATGATTGTCATCGTTATCATCCTTACAGGAGGAGTGAAAGGGGATACTTGCCAGATGATTTTAAGAAAGCAACACCACCTACTTTTGATGGAGACTTGAAGAAACTAGAAGATGCAGAGGCTTGGATAATTGGGATGAACAAATTATTTGAGTTGCATGAGTACACAGAAAACATGAAGGCCATAATTGTCATCTTCAGCCTGAAAGGTAAAGCATATATCTGGTGGGAAGAGACATCAGGGCGGAGGACTTGAGTTGGCATGAGTTCAAGAGGATTTTCAAGAAGAAGTACTTGTCATAAAGGTACTACAACAGTAAGGCCAAATAATTTGATGAGCTAAAGATGGGATCAATGACAAATGAAGAGTACACGACTAAATTTCTGGAGCTATTGAGGTATGTACCGTGTCTTAAAGATGAGAATGCTAAAGTTCAGCGATTTGTTAGTGGTTTGCCATTAACATTTAGAGATCGGATTGAGTATGATGAGTCTCGGTCACTGGAGGAAGTTATTGGGAAATTGAAGCATTATTATGAAAAATCAAAGTGTAAGAATGAATCTCAACAAGGATGGAAAGGGAAGGATAAGGATAAAGGTAAGGGTAAATGGCAACCGAAAATAGAAAGGCCTCAGAATGCAGAAGAGAAAGAGAAGGTGGCACCACAAAAGAAGTTCAACCCAACTAGACAAGCACATGGGTCACAACAACAACATAGAAGGGATGGTATTGGATGGTTGGAGTGTTGGACATGCGGTAAGGAACACCATAAGAGAGATTGTCCACAAAATTAGGGTGGTAGGCCTTAGATATGTAGTGCACAGGAGGCGCAGACTGTTGGGGATGTTGGTAATATCATTCCTCGTATCTATATAGCACTCGATAATAGATAGGCAGACTATCAGGCATCTATCATTAATATGGACGGTAAGATTTGGGATCAATTTGTTTCTATTTTGATTGACCCTGGATCTAATTATAGTTATGTTAGTCCTGACTTGGTGGATAAGTGTGGTTTGAATAAAGAAGTGCATGCAGAATCTTAGTTAGTGCAGTTGGCTACAGGTACAAAGAAGCGAGTTCATCATTGGGTAAGTTCTTGTGCATTTGATTTAATGGTATGCCTACCGCAACACTTTTGAATGTATTACCATTGGGATCATACAATATGTTGTTGGGCACGGATTGGTTGTATCTTCATAGAACCAAGATGGATTTCTATGACAAAGAAATTGAGTTCGTGGATGAAAATGGGGAACCAAGAGTCTTGGAGGGAAAGAAGAAAGCCACATCAGTTAGGATGGTGACAGCTATGCAGGCAAAGAGCAGTAACAAAAAAGAGTGTGTGTTATTTGCAGTGCATATCTCTAGTGACACAGGTAAGGAAGTTGAGGATGCAAATGTTTTGAGTAGGTACCTAGTTCTACAATAGTTTCAGGATGTATTTCCTGAGGATATTTTAGAATTTCCACCTCACAGGGAAGTAGACTTTTCTATTGAGTTAGTGCTAGGGGCAGCGCCAACATCAAAAGCACCTTACAGGATGAGCACACATGAGTTGGTAGAGTTCAAGTTGCGGTTTAAGGAAATGTTGGACAAGGGATACATTAGACCAAGTGTATCACTTTGGGGCGCATCGGTATTGTTTGTAAAGAAGAAGGATGATATTCTTAGATTATGCATTGACTATAGGCAATTGAACAAAGTGACCATCAAGAAAAGGTATATGTTGCCAAGGATTGATGACTTGTTCGATCAGTTGAATGGAGCAGCCTTGTTCTCGAAGATTGATTTGAGATATGGATATCATCAGATGCACATTAAAGAGGAGGACATTTACAAGACAAATTTCCAGACCAGGTATGGGAATTATAAGTTTGTTGTGATTCCATTCGGTTTGACTAATACTTCAACTACATTTATGTGCTTGATGAATAGTGTATTGCGTCCATATTTGGGTAAGTTTGTTATTGTGTTCATTGATCCGAAAAGGATAAGAGCTATCATGGAGTGTGAAGCTCTTAGGAATGTGGATGAGGTGAGATCTTTCATGGGATTGGAAGGTTATTATAGGAGGTTCATTAGGAACTTTTCATAGATTGATTATCCTATCACATCATTACAGAAGAAAGGTAAGCACTTTGAATGTATAGAGGAGTATGAGGCCAGTTTTGAGTAGCTTAAGAAGTTGTTGACACATGCACCAGTGTTAAAGATCGTAGATCCGGACAAAGAATTTGTAGTATGTACAGATGCTTGCAAGATATTACTTGGTCGAAAAAATTGAATGAGCACAAGCAGAAATATTTGACACACGATCTTGAACTAGCAGTGATCATACATGCATTGAATATGTGGAGGAACTATCCTATGGGTAGGATGTTTGTACTGACGAGTGCTCACAGTGGGTTGAGATACTTGTTTGACCACCTGAATCTGAATGCCAGGCAGGCTATATGGTTGGCCACGATCAGTGAGTTTGATTTTGAGATCGGGTACATCAAAGGTAAAGAGAACGAGGTCGCAGATGCTCTTAGCAGGCGAATACAGGTAAATCGTATAGCAGCTATGAGTTCCTATGGGACAGATCTACAGGAAAGGATCTTGCAGGCAGGTCAGCAGGATGTTAGGTATATGGAGATTGTGCATAGGTTGCAGCAGAGTATAGGTACAGGTACAGGTAGTGGTACATGTATAGGTGCAGGTGCACAGGATGTGGACTATTATCTCACGACAGATAGATTGGTTAGATTTAGGGACATGATATATGTGCCAGATAGTAGTGAGATCAAAAAGGTGATATTGAGGGAATTTCATGTGAAACCAAATTCAGGTCATCCAGGCTATCAAAAGACACTAGCCACAGTTAATAAATTTTCTTATTGGTCGAATCTGAAGAAGGATGTAGCAGAGTTTGTCGCTAGGTGTTTTGATTTTCAGTGGGGAAAGGAAAAGTGTAAGCATCCAGGTGGACTTCTATAGCCGATTTTGATTTCAGAGTGGAAATGGGAGGTCATTTCCATGGAATTTATTACAGGTTTGCCTAGGACAGTGAGACAACATGATTCCATCATGGTTGTTGTGGACAGGTTGACAAAGGTTGTGCACTTCATTCCATGAAGTCTACATTCTCAGCTACTGATGTAGCACAATTATTCATTAGAGATGTGGTTATATTGCATGGTGTTCCAAAGAAGATTGTATCAGACAGGGATGTGAAGTTCACTTCCAAGTTTTGGAAGGATTTATTTGCAGCTTTGGGCACATAGTTGGTCTTTAGTACAGCTTATCATCTACATATAGATGGACAAATAGAGAGGGTCAATAGGATATTGGAGGACATGTTGAGGATGTATGCGATGCATCAACAACGGAAGTGGGAAGAGTATCTTCCACTGGTAGAGTTCGCTTACAACAATGGGTATCAGGAATCTTTGAAGATGAGTCTGTTTGAGGCATTGTATGGGCGAAGTTGCAATACTCCCATCAGTTGGAGTGATCTGGTGAACAGGGTGTTAATTGGACCAGAAATGTTGGTGGAAATGGAACAGGAAATGCAGGTAATCAAGAAGAATTTGAAAGCAACACAAGATAGGAAGAAGAGCTATGCAGATCGAAACAATTTGTTCAAGGAGTTCCATGTTGGGGAACAGGTGTACTTGTGCATCAAACCAAAGAATATCTCCTTGCGGATTGGATCATGTGCCAAGCTAGCACCCCAGTTTTGTGGACCCTTCAATATTTTTGAGGGGATTGGGCCAATAGCTTATCAACTTGCACTACCTCTGACATTGAAATTCCATGATGTTTTCCATGTGTCATTGCTTAAGAAGTATGTTAAAGATGTTGATCATGTGATTGATTGGTTTGTATTGCAGGTGGAGCGAGATGGAGAATTCCAGCCAGAGCCTCAGTGTATATTGCAGAAAAAGGTGTTCATGCTCCGGAATCAACCAATCGAGTAGGTTAAAGTGCAATGGAAGCACTTAGGGCCTGATGAAGCTACATGGGAGATGGTGGATAAAATGTGGGCTATGTATCCTTCATTGCTTGTTGGTTGAGGCAAAGTCGATTTGGTATGATGTTTGGCATATGTTTTGGTACATGTTTTGGTGATGTTTAGATATATGTACATATGTATATGGATGTAAATCCCACCATGAGATATGTTATAAAGCACCAATAAGCGGTATGGGTGTCGTATCAGTATAGTTGTTATGTTTTTATGTTGTCATGTTGGTTTTCTTTTCAATGGGATGATTATTGTAAATACTGCATCGAGCTATGTTATAAAAATCCATGGGAAATATTTATTAGTTTTGCTGAGGTATAGGTGGGGTTGAACACCGAGGATTGTGTCCCCCAAGGGGGAGGGTTCTGTAACAACCCTGGTGAAAATTCCATGTAATAAAAGTTAATAAAGGCAAAATAATAACCATAGTTGATGGGACACTTATTCCAAGATGAATGTTGGGAAAGACATCCTAGTCTAGGTGTTCATTTGGATTATTAAGGCTAAGGAAATTGGAAAAGGCAATGGCTAAGGCTTTGGAAAGGAAAAATGGCATTTTTGGAACATTTATTTATGAAAATAATGGAAATTAGGAGGAAAGGAAGGACAAAGGTCAAAGGTTGCATGTGAGGAGGAAAATGAAAGAAATAATGGAAAATGAAGAAAATAGAGGCCTAATTGATAAAAAAGGCTTCTGAGGATCAGTTTGTAACCTTTTTTTCAGTTCAGTTTTGAATCTCTCTCATTATTCTCTCTCTCTCTCTCTCTCTCTCTCTCTCCCCTCTCTCACTTGGACACTTGGAGTTTTCTTGGAGCACTTTGGTATTGGATCAAGAAAGGCAAAGAAGGCAAGAGGAAGGAAGGAGCAAGCAAGGAAGAGCAGGATCAAGCAGCTACAACATGATTCTTAGCAGGCATTGATTTGTATGTGTGTTTTCCTTGCTAGATTTGGTATGCATGGTGTTGCATGTCGTTATTTGTTGTTATGGCATGGGTTTTTCCAGGTGTGACCGTGTTTTTAGCCTAGCCTTACCATTTCTGGATAGCCATGGTGTGATGGGGCTCTCATATTTTGGTTGAGCTAGATTGCTGGATGGATTCAAAGATGAGTGAGGTGGATCTCCGAAAGAAAGAACATATGGTGTGATGATCCCTGGATCGGACTGTGGATTGTGGTAATCCACTGGCCTAGTGACCCCTGAATCGGACTATGGGTTTTGGTAAAGCCAGGTATTGTGTGCCTTGGTGGGCCTACGAATCCTCGACCAATGAATGGTGGGATATAAGACAAAGCCTAGAGGTGGTTGCCCTTAATTAGGCCTAGGTATACTTTTCGATGAATGGCAGGATATATGGTAAAGCCTAGAGGGTGGTGTCTCAGTTTATGACCTAGTGATCTTTGGATCGGGTTGTGGATTGCAATAAATCCTGAAATAATAGGAGACAGGAAAATTTCTCACATTGTAGATGTTGAAATCCGATGGCATCCATGCTTGTTTTGGCCTAGTGATTTGGTGGAGATCATGGTAAAGCCTATTATTACATGTTTATTTTGTTGGCCTAGTGATCTAGGATGTATTACAGTAAAGCCTGGTTTTTATTGATGAGGGTGAGGTGGTTTAGCCTCGGGATGCCCTGGTTGATTCTTTTGGTTTGGGTCCCGCATTCATGCTTGGAATATGGGATGGGGGTGAATGGATTAAGAGAGATTTGGCTCAGCCATTCTATGGTCGGGTGGAACGTGGTAGTCCCATCCGAGATTGGATTTTGCATTAATTAATAAGAGATTATTTGCTTGGTATATAATGTATAAATGTACTAGTTTATATGTGGATTTTATGGTTGATGTATCTTTGATATTTCTGTTGTTATTATGTTGGTTATAAGCATGTATTATGACAGTGATGATGTATGACTCTCCTCATATTTTGATTTGTAAATGAATGAACAATGTATCTATTGCCTAATAGATTATAATGCAACTAATGATATAAGAGAAGAATGCTTCTTAGCGATTCTCAGATAAGTATGAAACCCGTATGCTTAAATCTATTGTTTAAACCTATAGATTACATATTTTTTATATGTTTGACAAAATGCCTATCATAGCTAGTAGGGGTCCAATCAAGGGCTTGTTCAAGTAATTGCAATTGTATCATCATTACCTTGTTATTTTTCTATTCTGAAGTTATTATTTAATTCTAGGCAGTGACCTGGGCTCTGGGCCTGAAAAAGTGGCTCAAATCCTGGGGACGCAAGCACAACACTGAGAAAAATAGTCCTTGAATGTTGGCATGCCATGTTGTGGGAGCATCCAGATCACTATGGACATTGCCATGCCCATATCATGGGAGAGTCTGGGGGTTAATTGGTCTAAAAACTCGGTGGAACCCAGGGGCTGGTTGTCGAAAAGGCTGGGATGGTTCCTGGGAGTTCTCATGTTGATGTGGAAGGTTTGTATGTTATGTTTCCATTGATTCCAATTCCTTAAGGTCACAGAGGAGGTTGAATCCTATCATAGTAGCCTCTCGTCACATGTTTACCCCGATTTTACGGTTACTTGGGTAGATGTGGGAGGAGGGTGTTACATGTTTGAGGTTCAAATCCCCCTTATTCACTAGTGCCTATGAAAGGGGCATACATAGGCACCTAAATGTTATAGTGGTAGCGGTTGGAATCAACTTTGTGTCACTCGAGTATGAGACGAACCCAATTACTAAATCCTTTACATATAAAAAATGTTGAAAATAGCAACAAGAAATGATAAAAATAGAATCCAGAATATTCCAATTTTAATTTGTCCTTGAATTAAAATTGTGAATTAAATTTGAATTTAGTCTCACCGGCTGCTTAAAAATAATTAATTAATTCATTATGGATTAATTAGTTGGAGAAATTCAAGTTAGAAGTCTTTCTGAAGTCATGTAACAGTTATCCCTTAAATTAAAGAGATTATCCCTTAATTAAGGAGATAAGGTTGAGTTATATTTGAGTTGTAATTAGTTAGCTTAGTTTACTGAGTTAAGTCCAGTTAAATTAGTTCCAAACTATTTGAGGAACTAACTGTGAGTTATCAGTCAGTTGATGCATGCATGCACTCAACCAGTGTACTCCAGATAATTGAAGATTCCCTCATCAGAAACTCATGCATGTCTATTCTGAGAAAGACCCAGTTGAGATTAAATGTCAAGGACAGTGTACTATCAGTTGCATGTGTTTACCTATAAAAGAAACTCGTGCATGCATTCAAGGGAAGGTTCCTTGAGGATTGCGCAGTTCTGACATTGTGTGTTGGGCTCCAAAAATGGCACTCATTACCATACATTTTTCACCTATGATTCCATTATTTCGCTCACTATTCATCACCTTGTCACTCCATTTTTCCTACTATTCACCATTAATGGGTCTCATTCATATTTTCCAAATATTGTTTATTTTTAAGCATTTTTGAGAGAAATTCTTGATTAAATATTAGAAAATAATATATTTTACTTTATATATGGAAAGTGGGTTGTTTTGGTGACATGTGTAGGTTGCAAGGAAGCTTCCAAGACACCTTTATGTGGCCTTGAATGATCAAATTCGAATTTGATAAGATAAACCTCATGGAAAAGATCATGGAGAAGATCATGGACCTCATGGAGGAAATCATGGAGGATAGGGTTATGTGTCTAGATGGTTGAGAAATGTATGGAACTAAAGAGAGATTAGTGGATCATCATTATGAGTTTGTTATCTCCTCTCATTGTATAAATAGGAGTACCTCCTCCATTCCAAAGGGGAGGACTCTTGGAGCATTGTATCCAACTTATGATGGCATAGAATAAAGCTTCATTTTTCATACATTTCCATTATGTAGTTTTATTTCCATTATGTAGTTTTTAGATATAAGTTTGCTTAATGTAGTATATGGAATAATTTGTCTTGTTCTTAGGAGAATTGAGCTCACTCTAAAAGGATGAGAGAAACATGTTATTTCATATTAGATCTTATTTCATTTAATTTCTTAGATGCTTGAGGATTTGATTTGTTTATGATTGATGAATGAGTTTTAAATTAGAATCTTATCAGCATATGAGAGAACAACCAAGAGTCTAAGTTAGACTCTCTCTCTATTTGATTTGCATGATAATTAAAATTCATTCTTTTGCTTTTATGTTTCAAGTATCATATGAGGAGATACCAAGAGTCTAAGTTAGGCTCTCTCTCCAATGATTTATATGATAATTGAAATTCATCATTTTGCTTTCATGTTTCAAGTTAATTCATTTCTTATGCTTGTGAATGAATCTTAGTTTAGTTTGGATTAGTACATGAGAGGACAATCAAGAGACTAAGTTAGTCTCTCTCTCTACTTGAATCTAAACAATAATTAAGTTCATTCTCATGTCTTCATTTCAAGTTTTTTTAGTTTTATGTAATCAATGATTTCTTTATGATACTGTAGGGAAGGACAACCAGGACCTCCTTAGTTAGGAGCCTCTTCCCTTGCATATTATATTGAATCGTAAATAATTAAGTTAGACATAGGTTAGTTGCCTAATCCTGCATATATTGTGCTGGCATCATCGCAAGCTTACGAGTTTCCCTGGTCGATAATTTATGCAACAATTTAAGTCCAATAAATTGCCCAACAGTGTGTTAGAGCAGTGTTCCACTGGGTGAAGGAGATCATCCCAGAGGAACTGCTTAAGGAAATAGGAGCTTGGAGGGTAGAGAGGAAGGCTTGTGAGAAGATTTGTTTGCTTGTGAGCATCCAGGAGGATTGTACTGAGAGCTGGATAGCTGTGAGAGCTAAGGCTTTGTATAATTCTAATGTATTTCCACCTTGTATGATAATATAGATAGTGGGGTTTTTAGTTGAGGCTTTCCCCTGAGTATTTTCTATGTTTCATGTGCATTGATTCTTCTTCTTCTGGTTATGTGTGTTCAACTCGATCTTTCTCAATCTTGAAGCTTCCACAAATTGATAGTAGAAGTAGATTATAGTATTTTTCTTTGGTATATTGCATTATCGAGTTAATCTACAGTCAGATTTTCTACATGGTCTTAGAGGTAGATTTGTAGAGAATTTGCATAATTTCTACATGGTATCAGAGCTAGCTAATCTATAGAGAAATTTCTACATGGTATCAGAGCTAATTTTATGAGAGCCTAGTTTATCGGAGCTGTGAATAGTATATGGAGAAGAGAATTCAAAGTTTGAAGTTCGAGGTTGCAGGTGTAAATCAAATTCTTATCATACTTCCATGTTGGCCAATGGCGTTCTATGGCTTGAGACTTGAGTATGCGGTGGAAGGTAGCTCGAATTACATAGCATGGAAAGATCACATGGAGGCTGTATTAGAAGACAACATCTTGAAGGATTTCATTGATCAATAAATCCCAAAGCCAGGTTCAACTAATGCACAAGAGTTGGCTAAGTGGAAGAAGTGTCTGGCGAGGGCAAGACAGATCATCCTTGAGGGAGTTCAAGACCATATTGTCTCTAGTCTCCATGGGAAGGATACTCCATATTCAATGTGGAAGACATTGAAGGACCTCTACCAGAACAGTAGCGCCCAGAGGAAATTGGCGCTCAAGGATAAGCTTCGAAGAATCAAGATGGAGAACGATGATACTATTTCCACATATCTGAACAAGCTCACCACGTGTAGAGATGAGCTTGGAAGTGTGGGAATAACTACTGCTGATGATGATATGGTGAGCCTCACTCTCCTTGGCCTTACAAATAGTTGGAATAGCTATGAGGACTCTGTGAATGGAAGGGAGACACTGTCGGATTGGGAACGACTGTGGTCGGATCTCATGCAGGAGGAGATCAAGAGGAGCACTCAAGATGGTTCTTCATCCAAGGATGATGATGAAGAAAATATTGCCTTGGCAAGTAAGGCAAGGAAAGGGAAGGGGAGGGCGTCCCATTCCAAATCTAATTCTTCTCATGGAGGGAAGAAGGGTGACAAGTCTAAAGTGAGATGCTTTAATTGTCACGAGATAGGTAATTATGCGACTAATTTCCCATCGAAGAAGTCCAAGAAGGGATCCTCGGAAGGATCGGAAGGTGAGGCATTAGCCTCTCAGTTCGAAATGGACTTCACCCTCATCGCATGCATGGTGTCATCGATGATGGGTTGTGGTTGGTATCTTGACAGTGGAGCCTCATTCCACATGACCAGCGATAAAATTTTATTCAGTACCTTGGAGGAGAAAGACCTCAAGATGCGCATAGAGATGGGTGACGATGGAAGGTATAGTGTTTCAGGAGTGGGCACGGTTGATTTTTGGAGGGAACATGGAGCTCCTATCACCTTGACAGATGTGAAGTATGTTCCTGGATTGAAGAAGAACTTGGTATCGGTCGCAATGTTGGAGGACAAAGGCTACGATGTTGTCTTCAGTAAAGGAAAGGTGTTCCTTAGACACATCACCACAAGACAGGTGAAACAGATCAATTCACGAGTCAAGAACCTATATGCTCTTGAGGTTTAAGATGCATGCAAAGCCTTGAGGAGCAAGGCAAATGATAGAGAATTGGTGGTTGAGAGGGAGAGTAAATTACCTCTCGACATGTAGTCCCAGAAGAAGTCTCAGAGAATTGTGGAGGAGCCACAATTGGAGAAGTGGGCAGAGGGATCACATGCAGCCATACCTCGAAGTGTGAGGTGGGGCGATGTAGAGTGATAGTCTCAAGAAGGCTGAAATTGGGCAAGGTCCATTGAGAGGTTTTATCTCATGGATCGTACCTTGCTACAGGAGCCCAAAGTACATAGTAGCGGGAGGAATCAGTGGGATTGATGTAGTCAGAGATCAAAGTGACAGAGGCTAGAGCAGTCAGATACTGAAGAGTGCAAAGAAGGATTGACAACAGTACAGAAAGGCTGATTCAAAAGAAGCGCAAAGTTTTTCAGTTGACAGAGGCAATAACAGTCAGAGACTTTGATGACAGATGCATCATACTGATTCAGGTTGGATGTTTCTTTTTGTTTCTGGAGTTGCTGGAGCTACAATACACGAGAGAAGTGTTGCATGCAGAACATTCCAAAGGTTCAGGATCAGGATCGAGTTGAATTCATTTCTTGTTGAGAGGGAGTGTTGAAAATAGCAACAAGAAATGATAAAAATAGAATCCAAAATATTCCAATTTTAATTTGTCCTTGAATTAAAATTGTGAATTAAATTCGAATTTAGTCTCACCAACTGCTTAAAAATAATTAATTAATTCATTATGGATTAATTCATTATGAAGTCATGCAACAGTTATCTGTTAAATTAAGGAGATTATCCTTTAATTAAGGAGATAAGGTTGAGTTATATTTGAGTTGTAAATAGTTAGCTCAATTTACTGAGTTAAGTCCAGTTAAATTAGTTCCAAAATGTTTGAGGAACTAATTGTGCGTTATCAGTCAGTTGATGCATGCATGCACTCACCCAGTGTACTCCAGATAACTAAAGATTCCCTCATCAGAAACTCATGCATGTCTATTATGAGAAAGACCCAGTTGAGATTAACTGTCAAGGACAATGTACTATCAGTTGCATGTATTTTCCTATAAAGGAAGCTCGTGCATGCAATCAAGGGAAGGCGCCTTGAGGATTGCACAGTTCTGACAGTGTGTTAGAGCAGTGTGTGAGAGCAGTGTTCCACTGGGTGAAGGAGATTATCCCAGAGGAACTACGCAAGGAAATAGGAGCTTGGAGGGCAGAGAGGAAGGCTTGTGAGAAGCTTTGTTTGCCTGTGAGCATCCAGGAGGATTGTACTGAGAGCTGGCTAGCTGTGAGAGCTAAGGCTTTGTATAATTCTGATGTATTTCCACCTTGTATGATAATACAAATAGTGGGGTTTTTAGCTAAGGCTTTCCCCTGAGTATTTTTTGTGTTTCATGTGCATTGATTCTTCTTCTTCTGGTTATATGTGTTCAGCTCGATCTTGCTCAATCTTTAAGCTTCTGCAAATTGATAGTAGAAGTAGATTATAGTATTTTTCTTTGGTATATTGCATTATCGAGTTAATCTATAGTCAGATTTTCTACATGGTCTTAGAGGTAGATTTGTAGAGAATTTGCGGAATTTCTACATGGTATCAGAGCTAGTTGATCTATAGAGAAATTTTTACAAAAAAAAATATTAAATGTCCTTTTATTTTACTTTACTTTAAAAAGTAGATAAAAATGTGTCTTTTATTATGTTTAATAACATTTTTTAAAGAATTAAAATTTTCCTTGCCCAATTTTTTTTGGAGTGGATCTCTCCCTTGCATTTGAGTGCCCCATATCCCTCTCTACCTTTCTTCTTTAGCTCACCTTGACTCATGGTCACCACTTCTAGGTCACCTTGACTCATGGTTCGTGCTTGAAGAACCTATCACACCATCACCGGCATGAGAGTCCTTACTGGATGGAGGTGGTGGAACAATAAAAGCTTGTCTAGGTGCATTTGGAATCTTATCATAGAGCGTGCTAGACTGGGTGTAAATCAAGTCTAAGTATTGGGCACGAGAAATTACTTGCTCTTTAGTAACAACTCCTCCTTTAGCCACATCCTCGGTGATAGATGGCAACAAGGATTTAATAAACCACTCAGCTAAAAGTTGATCAGGAACAAAAGTTTTGACCATTCGACGATGACAACGCCACTCATGAATATGATAAAAAATGTGAGCAGCAGTGGTCTGTTTAAATTTGGTCAACAGTTCTGTTCCAGTTTCATATTTGATGGGTAACTGGAAATGGTTTAAAAATGTAATTTATAAGGCTGCGAAGTCGTCAAATGAATCTCATGGTAATTCAATATACCACTTTGCAGCAGGACCAATGAGCGTTCGCTGGAAAAGACGTAGTCTTACTGAATCATCATTTAGGGAGTTGGATGAACACCATAAATGAAAAGTCATAATGTGATTGAACGGATCTTCTCCAGGGTTTCCATCGAACTTAGGAATATCAGAAGGCAATTTGTGTGGAATCACCGACTACCAAGATGAATAAATAATGGGATCATTGGTAAGTCAATTTAAATCCGGTAATTCAAGTGTTCGACAAAAGGCAACTTTCGGTTTAGGCTGGGTTGAGCGTAACCAGGGTAAGATGGAATTGCTTGGCCAATAGGCCTTTGCATACCAGCATAAGGAATCTACTCCTGGTAACCTTGATAGGGGTAGGTTTTTTGAGCATATCCAATATAAGGTTGTTGGGAACCAGGATAAATTTTATGTTGACCAAAACCAGCATAGGCTTGTTGACTAGAACCTGGGTAAGCTTGTTGTTGACCAAACCCAGCATAGGCTTGTTGACCAAGTCCAGGATAAGTTTGGTACTGTTGGAATTGTTGTTGTTGGTATTGTGGCTGCCACGGTTGTTGATACAACGATTTTTGCCCACCAATATAAGTTTGACCAGGTTGTGGATAAATTGGACCAGTATAAGTCTGAGTCATCCCAGTTAATGGTAAACTGGCCTGAGGTTGTTGGATTTCAGACACAAACAGTTGTTGTAAAATGGCCTGAGAAGACTGAGTCTGTAGACCTGAAACTTGAGGGTAAGAGGTTGAAGGATCAGCTTGCAAAGGTTGAGATACAATCAACTGAGCTTGCGACTGTGGTAAAGTCGTAACGACAGGCGTAGTAGGTATGGATGAAACAGGTTGTATTGGTTGTGATGAATACACAAGCCTTGGTTGAACAGGCATTGTAGGCTGCCATTGACAAACAATCATTCCAGAATAAGTTGGACCTAAAGATGACGGTATACTACCATATGGTGGCCCCCCAGAGTATGGAGAATAAGCATATTGGGCATATTGTTCTCCATATGGAGGTAATCCAGTGTTAAGTGGATACATTGGACAGTAACCAGATGGACTAGCTTGATATTGACTTGATGGATCAAACTGTTCAGTATTCGTAAGTGAAGAACTAGGTAAAATTCCTGTGGACAACATGGGTGAAGACCATTGACTATAGAAAACATCGAAGTGAGTTCCTTATAATGATTGGTAACCCAATGGGACGAACGTACCACCATACATATGTGACTCAGATGTTGTGGTAAACATCGAAGAAGTAGCGACAATAGATGTTGTCGCGGCTGTAACAGATGATACAGCCTGGGATGTTGTTTCAGCCATAGTCAAATGACCCAATAAATGTCCTAATGAATCTATGAGAGTTTGAAAGTAAACAGGATCAAGAGGAGTAGGTTAAGTTAACAAGGGAAAAGAAGGATAAAGATAAAGCCCTGGTCCAAAATGAGTCAGAGTTCTAGGTGAAGTTTCTTCTTCAAATTCCTCTTCAATAGTAATCAAACTGGGTGGAAGGATTTCACTGTCAGGTCCGTAATAAATTTTTGGTGTTTGACTCTGTGGTAAAGGAGAAGTCTCAACAGTTACAAATGTCTGAGGATAAACTGGTCGATCATCTTCTGGTACGGGAACAACTTCTGGTTGTTCAACTTCGGGATCCAAGTGTTCTAGTAAAAGAACAACGGGTTCAGGATGAATTTCTTGAACAACTTCTGGTTGAGGATCAACTTCTTGTTGGACAACTTCAGTTACCATTTCACTAAGTTCACTTTCAGTGTCCTCAGGTAATTGTAAAGGTTCCACTTTAGTAGCAGATAAAACAGTAATAGTAGGAGTAACTGGAATCGCAGTACGTACCGGTATAAACGACTCTAGTAAATCAGATGAAGAACCATAAGTTTGTGATGTACTGGACTCAATTAAATGAGACCGCTTTCGCCGACTAGGTGTAGTTTCAGGCGGTAAAGGCGGTTTACTCGCTGTCCTACGCGAACGACGGGGTAAAGTTTGATTTTCTTCCACGATTGCTGATTGATTTTATTATAAAAAGAAATAAACAAAAAGAGGGTAATCTAGGCAAAAGAATTACCAAGTAACTATGAACTGCAATATACCGCCTCGAAGGAGCCAAGGACTTAACATACGTGCAAGTAATCTCCCCGAATGTTGTTTTTAGTGTATCACAGTATACAAGGCGGCCAACTCGGTTACCTATGGATGGATAGCAACCTAATGTAGTCCTCCCAAATATACTCAAAAGTACGTGGAGGCCCAATCCGTGTTAGCACTATCTAATGCGAAACCGCACAGTGAGAGCATTCCCTTATACTTTTCGTACTATAACACCGCCCGATATACCTGAAAGTACGTGGACGAGCTACGATATACTTACATACGTGGAATGAGGTATCACACTCGGAATGTATCACAGACCGTTAGCAAAAGCTGCTATGTTTAACGACGTCGGAACACATCTCTAGCCTAGACCTCTAAATGTTATGTGTTAAGTTACAATGCTCCATTAAGTTAATTGAGATAAATTTTAGTTGATCTTGTTTAAAAGTTTGCCTTTTAGGTTCACCGCGTGATGTTTCTAAAACTCCTATAATGAAACTAAGATGGTAAAAATTCTTTTCATTTGATTTAAATAATGAAAGTTGTAACTAAAAAGGATAGAGCAATCAGAATCGTTAAACAAAGAGCATAGAGCACATCTAATGCAACTTTCCCTATACCATTCCTACAAGCACACACAAACTTCTAAATGCATTATGCATGTTTTTCTTTTCATTCCTTTAATGTTTATATGAACATAAAGAAACTAAATGCACAAACGATCAATCAATGCTTTTCACAAGAAGCGAAGACTTTACGACAGTTTCTTTTTCAAATAAATGAAGACTTTACGACAGTTCTCTTTTAGAAAAGTAAAGACTAATCAATGTAAGCTAACTTTCAGATTGATTTGACAATGATAAAGAAAACATAAAGAAACATTGAACAAACAAAGACAAAGTGGGCATGGAAAAAAAATGCTAATTTGGACTTCAGAGACAGAGAAACATTGACCATTTAGCAAACAAGATGTGAAACAATTTGGAAAAAATCAAGCAAAAAGATGAGTTTTTGGCTTGACAGTGACTAGCGCAGCCCTGAGTGGGAGACAGTGCGTTGCAGAGCACTCTCTCTAGGCTAAGGCTTCTCTGCATAGCACTATATCTAGGCTAAGGTTGCTCTGCCAAGCACTCTCTCTAGGCTAAGGCTGCTCTGTAGAGCACTGTGTCAAGAAAAACAGTGCGTTGATGCTAGAGAGCACTATCAACACACAAATAAGCACACATTTTGACCAAACAAGCTTCAAAATGACTAAATATAGGTAAATGAACTCAAGCAAAGTCTACTGGTGCTGCTAAAACAAGGGATAACTACCAGGAACGATGGTCATTCCCCAGTATGGTCGCCAATTTGTTATACGAAATTTATACCTATGGATAAGTATATCTTCCCTAAGTGGGTAGTTAAACTTAGAACAAATGAAGTAAAGATGTTTAATCTTTTCCTACAATAAATAGATAAGATAAAAGAACCTACTTGTGATCCTTCGCTTCCTTTGATCTCCTTTGAATTTCTCCCATCGCTTCCGCTCAAACTGAATTCGCTCAATTGGTACTTGCCAACATAAACAGACGACGACAAAAATCAAAGCATATGATATATTTATTATAAACAAATGGAATCGACAACATTTGAACATACATTCATCATAGATATAGAAAAAAGTATTGAAAAAGGAACAAACAACTTTATTGATTGATAGAAGGAGAAGTTACACCCAATGTGGTTCGATCTCGTGTCACTCATCCAACTTAGTCTAAGCCCTCATCACACCAATAGCAACATCAATCCAGTAGCATAACATTACTTTGACAATGATTTCAAGTCTCTAAACCAACAATATTTCTCTATAATATCCAAGCTCCTTTGGCTCTATGATGGGAGACCAATTTATAGATGAATGCAAGTGGTTTTGTCATTAATATGGCTTTGAATGGTTTTCCATAATTGGATGATTAGTTTCCATGTTCAAAGGGATGAGAGGATAAAGGATTAGATGATCCAAGGCTATCCTAAGTCAAGCTCATATTGATAGGATAGGAGCTGGGTTCCTTCTAGAAGGCTCTAGAAAGGAGGAATATACTCAGGATCCAATGAACATTTCGAGGATTCTCGCCCAGTGCAGGTTTGAGTGGGCTTAGGTGCTCTGCAATGCAGCGTTGAATGGGGCTACCTGCTCTATAGAGCACTTACCCTTGACCAGGGGTGTGCTGGTAACCCAAGGAAGCACTTCAGAAGGGTTTGAAGTTAGGAAACTCTCATGGATGAAAGCACTCAATGAGATGGCATGTCTAGAGAATGTAGCAATTGAATTAGGGTTTGATAGAACGTGTTTACACTGATCTGATCGTTGGGAGTGATGTGCCCAAATAGACCTGTAACAAGGGTGTTATAGGATTGAGGTTCAAACCCCCTTGATTCACTAGTACCTATGAAAGGGGCATACATTGGCACCTAAATGTTATAGTGGTAGCGGTTGGAATCAACTTTGTGTCACTCGAGTATGAGACCAACCCAATTACTAAATCCTTTAGATATAAAAAAATTATTAAACGTCCTTTTATTTTACTTTACTTTAAAAAATAGATAAAAATGTGTTTTTTATTATGTTTAATAACATTTTTTAAAGAAGGAAAATTTTCCTTGCCCAAATTTTTTTGGAGTGGATCTCTCCCTTACATTTGAGTGCCCCATATCCCTCTCTACCTTTCTTCTTTAGCTCACCTTAACTCATGGTCACCACTTCTATGGAGGGAGGAGGCCTTCCTCTAGACCCTAATCCAAATATGGTTTCATTTAAGGCTCTGATGGCTTCACTAGATATGTCTACACAACAAACTTAGGCTTAATTTGTCAAAAAACTAGATGAGCTTCTTGTTATATTGCTACCATAAAATACTTGCCAAATGGTTGTCACCTTGGAAAATAAGGGAATAATAGGTCAATTTACTAGGTTATGACCATACGTAATTGCCATGAATACTTGGGTTCAAAGAAATTGAGAACTTCTCATCCAAGAAAAGATCTCATTCCAAATTTGTGGTTGCAACTATTTTTCCTTCTTGTCCCAATTCAAGGAGGATTCTAATATGATCTTTCATAGCACACCATACTTTCATGGAACTCAAGGTAAGTACTTGAACCAATGGACTCCCGATTTTAACCCTATTAATGATATACCCTCTATTGTGATGGTTTGAGTTGTCCTTCCATATCTACCCCTCCACTATTGGAATGAAAAAACCCTCAAAATCCATCAGAAACACTTTAGGAGAGTATATCGACTATGTTATACCTAAAGGTCATATCTTCTTGTGTTTTCATCTACATAGAAATGGTTCTAGAGATAGGCCTTCCAGAAGTTATCCACTTAACCATGGGAGATTTGAAACATGTTCAAGAAGTTGACTATGAAAAATACTCATTCAAATGTAGGCATTGTCATGGATATGGCCACTTTGCTAAATCATACACTAAACTCACTCCTCCAAAATATGACCCCCCTCCAAACGTTAATTAGTGGAAAATAGAGAAACAAAGAAGAGGGAATAATAGGTAAACTAGAAATACTAATGGTTCAAGATATAATGATAAAAATCCCAATACAAACACAACCTCCACCAATCCATCGAGTGCCCATTCGGGTGACTAGGACCCCCCCTTCAAATCCTAACACTTGTGATCCCTTTGGAAATCAAGATGTTCCTAGATTCAAATCCCCCAAAGGAAATCATGGATCTTCAACATCTATTATTCTCAAAATCATAAATAGCTATGTTGTTTTTTCTAATATGGATGATTCTCACCCTCCCATATCTTCTCATGAAATCACCCCCTTTCCCAGATCCCTCCCATATATGGGTCTAGGCCTAATGATTCTAGTTATTACAATGAATTCATCTTCCTCCCCCCTTCTTCCCCTTGAATATTATCTTTCATTATCCCTTGCATAGAAGCTAACCAAGATAATCCTTGATCTTCATCTAACTTTGGAATAGACTCCACCTCTATGCCAAATTCAAGGAGTCCTCCTTCTTCAAAAACCTCCAGGGATAAATTCACTGAATAGGAGAAAGACTTTGGAGAACAAAGTAAATTGGACAATTTTTTATATGGAACTAGATCAAATACATAGATTGGTGGAACCTCCTGACTTGAAGGATCTCAAACATTCCAAAATACATAATGAAAATAATATCTTAGAACATAAAAGGATTAGGACCATAAACATAAAACAAGTCTTTGAGAAACCTTATTCAAACAGAGCATGTCATGATCCTTCTCATTTAGGAAACACAATCAAGTGTTGAGGAAGCTCTTAACCTTGGCACCACTATATGGAGAAATTGTTTTGGGAAGCAATCAACTCGAGGGGTGCATCATGAGGTATTTTCACCTTATGGTATCTAGTCCACTTCTCATTGGAAAAGGAGCTAATGAATCAAATTGGATCATGAATTCCTTACAACATCTTCAATCAATTGAGATATTTTACCTTTATAAAATTTATATGTTTATAAGTCCCAAGGAAAAGTAGATGTGTTGGAACTCTCTAAATGCCTCTCTATATCATTCAATCATGGAATTGAAAATAATAACATGGGATTTTAATACAATCCTATATTAGATAGAAATGAGGGGGGCGGGGAGACTCCAGAGTGTGAGACCCATTCAAGGAACATATGGAAGATTTTGTCTCTTCTTAGGGAATTGGATTGTTTCTTATGTTGGAATTCATATTATCCTCTACTCCCTCTCCACCACCCCATTAGAAAGAGGTTTTATCCAAAATAAAATTGATTTGTAAACTGTCGTGGATATTCCATTAGATATTTCATCACAATAGATTTGATAAAACTATATTTAAAAATCCAAAATCTACACTATTATGGTTTTATTTTTCTTTATATTTATGGATTGTAGATTAATCATAAACCATGATTAATACAAGATATGACCTGGGAAACCCTTTCCGAAGAAAACCTAACTAGAAGGTGAGCTCGCTCTTCTCTCTTTCTCTGAATAAAAAATGGTTGCGAGCACAAAGAAGTATGGCATGTGGCCCATGGGCTACTACAATGAAAAAATCCTCTTTGTGTGCTCTAACCCCTATCCCTCTTAGCTATTTTTTCTCATCTATGGAACAAATTCACTCAAAAAGAATGGAACCCCTTTTCCTCCTAATGGCCTAGTTATAACACAACCTGATAACCTATTAGTGGTTACATTTGACTACCTCAAATGTTAATCAGAGTTACAATATGGACTCTTCTAGATTATTCTTCATCATAATGGATATCCCCTTTTCCATGAATAATGGACGTTAACGTGTCATCCTCTCAAATTATGGTGGTGAAAACAAGAAGGTCAACTTATGAGTGGCATAAATTTTGCATACAGACTTCAATTGAGGTGATTATTACACTGTTGGAAAGGACTTTGCATGTAGAATATGGAAAAAATATACTAAGCTAAAATGGTGAAGTTTTACCCCCCAAAAAACATTGTTTGATGCCTCAAAATGCTCTTGAAATGTTTTAGACTTTGATTTTCCAAACTGGGTCCTGCAAGTAAAAATGGTCTTGTGAGTTGATTCCTCCACTTTTTCCACTCTAAAAACATCGAGATGGAAGACAAAAAATATAATGATCCAATCAAGAAAAAAAACACTCTTGGGGATCCCAATGGTTAATTGCGGGTGGTAGACTATTCCTTTTGAAAGTTGTTTTATCAACCATACAAACTTATTCTAATTTTCTTCCCTTTTGGCACCCTCCAATGTTAAACTCCATATCTTAGATAACTTTGAATATATATTTAGGAAGGGAGAAAAACTCCCTCTAAAAAGTTTCATCTTGCCAAAATTGAGATATAGTATAAATCTCATTTTTGTCTTGTGGCTTGGGAATCAGAGATCCATACTTAGTCAACATAGAGATGGGGGAAAATTCTTATGGATTCTAATCGTTGAGAAATCAGAATGATGGAAAAATTTGTGCTAAGGAAGTATTTTCGAGTACCTAGGAAAATATGCCTTGACTCGCCCATGCAAGAGAAAGAAGGATTATCAATATGGAAAGCACTACAAGTAACCCTTCCCATCATAAAAGTTAAACTATCATGGATCCCTAGCAATGGAAAACATATCAACCTATGGACTAATAGGATAAAAGGCCTCCTCTATTAACTAAGAACCCTTTCTTAGTCCCTCTAAGGTAATGGATGGAAAACTCTAGAAAATATTTTCTTAAAGGTATTTCTCTATGGGATTTAGATGGATTGTGGATTGGTTAGAACCTTGGCCAATATCCTAGCTCACTAGCCCCTTTGGTCTCCTCCCTATAATCCTCCTCTAGAATTCATTCACATGAAAGACAGACGATGTTTGGGGTTAAGGGAGTATTATGTCAAGCAAAGTTACGACTAGAAATTGGAGCATCAAAACATTCTAGTTAAAGGCACGATATGGAAAGGATTATAGACTAACAATGTCCCTACAAACATAAAATTCTTTCATTGGAATTTAGCTTAGACGAAGATTCTTACAGCTGACCACATAGACATGAGTTGTAAAGCTTATCCTTTATGAGGTGTTGCCATGATCTACTAATGAGTTGTTAGTGGGATCTAGATATAGAATGGTCCAGTTGATATATCATAAATTCAGATCTTGAGATCAATACAATGAGTAATGGAATGGCTTAGGGCCTTTTTTGCAACTTTGCTTGCTCTATCTCACTCATGTTAGTTCTTAACATTATTTTTCAAAGATATTGTCTCTTGCATATATAGTCCTATATCATGGTGGGACATGTTGCACATTGGCATAAGCTTTAAGCTAGATTTTATGAAAACAAGCCCAATATTAAATCTGTATGCATGCCTATGTTGAAAATAGAAACAAGAAATGTTAAAAATAGCATCAAGAAAAATCCTAATTTGATTTGTCCTTGAATTAAATTGGGAATTAAATTGTAATTCCACATCTCATGACAACTTGTAATAGTTAACTAAGTTAATTTGACTTAGTTGGCTCAGTTAATTCGATTTGAGGGTCTAGCTAGAGTCATGTAGAGTGTCTCCTACAATTAGGAGCACTAGTTGAGTTTATTTTGAGTTGTAATTATTTAATCCAGTCTAACTAAGTTAAAGTCAGTTAAAATAGTGCCAATTAATGGAGGAATTTGTGGGGTGTAACCTGCAGTAGTGGGGTGTAACCTGTAGTGATAAACTAGTAAATTGAAGATTCACTCATAATTAAATCATGCATGTCAGATCAAAGAAAGGCCCAGTTGAGATTGGATTTCAGGGATAATGTACTATCATTTGTAAAATCATCTAAATTAAACTGATGGTGCATGCATTCAGAGGAAGGCCTATGAGGATTTCACAATTCATAATTGAGGAATTTCCCCATTAAATAGGGGCTAATTCCCAAGGGAATGAAGCAAGGAGTAAGGATCTTGGAGGCTTGGAAATTTGGCTCAGTATTGGCCAAAGGTAGATAATCAAGCATAAGATAGAAAATACTTGTGTAGGTTGAGCTCAAGGTTGAGCAAAGCATATTGTATTCATCCAAATTCTTTGACTAATGCAATATATAGATAGCAGGGGTTTTTAGCTGTGTCTTTCTCAAGGAAATTATTGTGTTATGTGTGATTGAATTCTTTCTCTTATATGCTTCATGATTTCATCGATTGTTTATTATTTCCATTGATACATAGAGTAGATTCAAGTCAATTGTTTTAGCATATTACAATCTGTAGTTTGAATCTACAAGAAATTTCTACATGGTATCAGAGATATATTTGTAGAAATTTATACATGGTATCCGAGCAAAAATCACACTAGAATAGAAGAATTCAAAAGTTGTCCTTGCATATTGATGGAGCTCTAGTTCAGGGAAGACCCATAAGGCCTTATGTGTAGACTTCTTAATGGAGCTAGAAGGCTGCTAGTGGGCATGATATCAGTGAGCTAATGTTTAGTGACACAAAAGGAGCTGTGATCATTGATATTGGTAGATTGAGGAGAAGAGATATTTCTCGCAGGGAGATTGAGACTTAGAGGGAGTCTAGTTTCAGAGGGAGAAACCCTATGGAAGCTAGTACTTCCGGATCTGGGGAGATCAGACTCATTATCGCAGTGGTTGCATTAGTAGTACGGAAGTAGCAGCAGACCAGTAGAAACATCAGTATGGGTAGATTAGATTTAGTTCATGCATGCAAATCCTTGAGGAGCAAGGCAAAGACTAGAGACTTGGTGGTTGAGAGGGAGCATGAATTACATCTCAACATGCAGCCTCAAAAGGAGCCTCAGCGAGTTGTGGAGCAGCCATAATTGGAGAAGCAAAGAGGAGACTGATTGGAGAGATCCACTCAAGCAGAGACCTCTAGTAGGGGGAAATTTTGAGCCAAGTGGGAAAAAGGAGCACATGTAGCCATAACTCTAGGTGTGAAGTGGGGTGATATGAAACCTTAATCCAAGAGTTTCAAAAATTGGGGAGGATCCATTGAGGTATTTTTTGTCTCATGGATCATTGCCTTGCTATGGGGGCCCACAATATTAAGTAGCAAGAGGATCAGTGTCAATCATATATTGAGGAGTGCAGAGCACTGTTGACAGCAGAGTAGGAGGCTCAGTAGCAAAGTCAGCAACAACACAACATTTCCTAGTAGACAGTTGCAGACATAGTTGATTCAATTTATTTTTTCTGGATGCTTTTTTGGGTTGCATATGTTTCTGTAGCAACAACAACAGTGAAAAGTGTTGCATGCAGAGCATTCCAAAGGTATTGGATCAGGATAGAGTTGAATTCCTTTCTTGTTGAGAGGGAGTGTTGAAAATAACAACAAGAAATGTTAAAAATAACATCAAGAAAAATCCTAATTTAATTTGTCCTTGAATTAAATTGGGAATTAAATTGTAATTCCACATCTCATGACAACTTGTAATAGTTAAATAAGTTAATTTGACTTAGTTGGCTCAATTAATTCGAGTTGAGGGTCTAACTAGAGTCATGTAGAGTGTCTCCTATAATTAGGAGCACCAGTTGAGTTTATTTTGAGTTGTAAATATTTAGTTCAATTTAACTGAGTTAAAGTCAGTTAAACTAGTTCCAACTGATGGAGGAATTAGTGGGGTGTAACCTACAGTAGTGGGGCAGTAGTGGGGTGTAACCTGTAGTGATCAACCAGTAAACTGAATATTCACTCATAATTAACTCTTGCATGTCAGATTAGAGAAAGACCCAGTTGAGATTGGAGTTCAGGGACAATGTACTATCAATTGTAAAATCATTTAAATTAAACCGATGGTGAATGCATTCAGAGGAAGGTCTATGAGGATTTCACAATTCATAATTGAGGAATTACCCATTATATAGGGGCTAATTCCCAAGGGAACAACGCAAGGAATAAAGAGCTTAGAGGCTTGGAAATTTGGCTAAGTATTGGCCAAAGGTAGTCAATTAGGCAGAGGATAGAAAATACTTGTGCATGTTGAGATAAATTTTGAACAAAGCATATTGTATTCATCCATATTCTTTGAATAATGCAATATACATATAAAAGGGGTTTTTAGTTGTGTCTTTCCCCAGAAATTATTGTGTTATGTCTAATTGAATTCTTTATCTTATATGCTTCGTGATTTCATCGATCGTTTATTTTTTTCGTTGATGAGTAAAGTAGATTCAAGTCAATTGTTTTAGCATATTACAATCTGCAGTTTGAATCTACAAGAAATTTGTAAAGGCTATTCCAAAATTATTACTATGGAAATTTTAGCTAGCTAAAAACAAGGCAATTTTTAAATAGACAATCTTACTCCCTTATTGTGTGGCCAAGAAAACTTGATTTTCTCTCCTTGAGTATTTCCTCCATACCACTTCATGTCAAAAGAATTCCCAGTTGGATTGTATAGAGCAAGCATGATGTATTGGTTTTATTGACGTGAATTTCATGAATGGAAAGAATCTTTCCAAATCTTCTTGAAAATCATGATGGTAGCTTCAGTGAGACCTGAAGGAGCTTCATAAATAGTGGACTTCGCAAGATTTGTATGTCCCTGTTTTATGGAGCCTCAAAAGACAACCTAGGGGAGGCAAGAGTGGGGGGCAATATATTTTTCCTGAAATATGAAAATGCTAATGAATCAAATTCATTCCAATATTTTTATTATCTTCTTTCATGGGAAAATGATGAGAATTGAACCCGTGTGTGGTAGATTCACAATCCACTGCCTTGGTCCATTCATGGAAACACAGAGTGCAATATAACAATGCAACAAAAGTATGTTCCCTATTTAAAGGTGTTTCCCTTGTTAGATCCTTTCATCCCACTCATCTAATGGTGTTTGATTATTCTCAATTGATAACTAGGCACATTTTTAAATGAACAAAGACTAAATATTTAAGACTAGAAATCATTATCAATCAAGTTTGAGACCAGATCTCTTGTCTTGTCTAAAATGCAAGTTATAGTGGTTTCATGTTAAGTGACAAAATAATCAGAATGTCGATACCCAAGCCAATAACATTATATCAAATAAAAAGTTTTTTTTTTTTCATTCAAGGGAATGCATGCCATACTTCCAATACCTTAGTACCAAGGATTGATAAATGTCAATTCACAATTGTACCAAGTGGAATAATAAACGAATTATATGTCACGTGCAAAAATAGTTCACCAACCCCCATCATGATAAAACAACATGATACCAACGTAGGTTATATCACCTTCAGTCTCTACCCCCACAATTGTGGGATTAATCAGGGTCTCCAAATGGATTTTTCTCTGAAGAATTGGCATGCAAGGGCAATGGGTGGTCTAGTCGAATGTATGCAGTCTAAGTTGGATTCCATCCCTCCTTTACTTTTTCCATCTCCACTCTCCATCATAGGCACATGAATGGACTTTAGAGAGCCAGACACCACCTATAGCACCCTTAGGAAACATAATTACACACAATGAACTATATTTTTGTCTAGAGATTATCTCAGTAAAGATGAAAGCAATGGAGAACTCCCTAGGAAGGGAATTTGACTTTTTTTAAGCATCCTACTTCATCTCAAGAGGAGAATTGATGCTCTAGAATATAGGGCTTGTAAATTGGAAAGTAAGATAGAAGCTTAGGACACTCAGCTAAAGGTCATTTCTCCCCTAGATGATGGCATATTTAGACCCGCTTCTTTAGCAATTTTGGCACTTCTTTTCACGAATATGAGTACTCCTAACAATCAATTTCCTAGCAACATATAAATTGAGTCTAATACCTTTTTTTTCCTTGGGAATCTTGTAAATTTCCTATTCAGTCCATGTACTCCTTCATTATAGATTAGCCTTGGCTTTTTTGGCTTTAACAATGTTAATTTGTACAACCTGGTCATTGTATGAGATGATCAAACCATTGTCTTAGTCTATATCAAAGCACAAGGATCTTATCTGGTATATATGTAACTGATGACAAAAGGACTCTCTTTTGAACTTAACAAAATAATTTTGTATCATCCCTATGCACTTTGACCACAAACTTGAAAGTACAATTGGAAGTACAAAATCATATGGTTAAAAGAGTTCAATGGTGTGTTTCTCGCTATAAAGATTTATAACTTTTTTTATATTCAACATGGAGTTCTCACACACACATTTCAATAGTGTTGTTTCTCATTGTGAGGGAGATGTATAACTCCTTTCTTGTTGAACATGTAGTTAACACTTTATATATGAAAAAGAGGAATCTAGTCTTTCAAAATTGTTTTTTTTGTTTTTTTTTTTATGATTAAAATATTTTAACCTTGTGTTGCTTAATATGATGGAGAAGTGTGATTTCTTTTATCCTTAACATGGAGTAAACATATAATGCACAAATTGAGTGTAAACTCCTAATTAAAATAGATATACAATGAGTAGTAATTTATAATACTTATTCATATTTTTAAATCTAGAAAAAATTGCATAGTTATTAGTAATTTACATTATCTTCTTGTTATATATATATATATATATATAATATATAAAACAAGAAGATAATGTAAATTAATATATATATATATATATATATATATATATATATATATATATAAAATTAGTAATGTACATTATCTTATATATATATATATATATATATATATATATAATTAGTAATTTACATTATCTTCTTGTTTTATTTATATATATATATATATATATATAGTATATATATTATATATATATATATTGTTATATATATATATATTGTTATATATATATATATATATATATAAATTTGTGAATTAAAAAATTTGATTACCTTCCAATCAATCAATTACATGTTCACAAAGAAATTTTGTTTGGTCATTTCCAAGGAAAAACCAACCAAATCCAATATCAATAGACAAGCTAACTTGAATTTACATGAAAGCTACCTAACCTACGATTGACAATATTAATACATTTACTACTTTCCTGGTAAAAGAACCTAGGAATGATCATGGGATTTCTAGAGGGTCCTTTTTTCCTTTTTTCTTCCTTACATCAATCTATTCCAAGGAGTTACTAGGAACATATGTAGAGGAGACAATGACTCCATTTCCTTGATCCAATTCTAAATCTAGAGGGTATGCTTTGTGAGTTGCTTCCTTATCACTATCTGAGTGATTTGATTCATGAAAGTGTTTGTGCATGTTCATTGATGAAGCCAAGACCATAGTTGTATATCACGTGTTTCCATTCAAGGGATGGATCCTGACATCTTCATGATGAGATGTCCATGCATGTGGTTGAGCTAAGGCTGAAGGACTCGCATTAGCTATAAAGTTTTTTGTTGTTACATATTTTTTGGCTTGTGAGTTAAAGAGGTCTTAGATCCTTTTGGAACTTTTGGATCTTGCCATCCTCGTGACTTATTATTGGCATTCAGAGGAGGATAGAGCCATTGAGAAGACGGGTAGACAATCTGGAGATGGTTGGGTAGTTGACAAATCCTATAGCGGAAGGCTGTATTTTTGTAGTCCACCAACTGCGAAAAGATAAATCCATTCAAATCAAGGAGGATTTTATCTAGCAACCCTTTGCTAAGTCTATTTCAACACATATCCAAGCAAAGATCACAATACCCTTCTCAAGTCTTTATGTGTCTACCTTAATGAAACAACCAAATGAAATGCCCACATTAGTTAAGTTGTCTTGATGTAGCAGATGAAGGGGCATATTTGGGAGTCTTACTCAAATTGGAGTGATTGTAGTTGCATAAAAAGAGGGTTAGAACCTGAAAACCATGTTATGAAAAAAAAACTCAACACAACCCCAAAACCAAGGTTTTTCATAAAAACCCTTTCGATAATCCTAAAGATCTTTAGAATACACCACAAAGGAACCCTTTGAGCAAAAAAATAGATTTGTATTTGGGACCAGCTCTGATGCGCCTATTCCTGAAGCACAAATGTCAAAGGCCATAACCCATTAAATTGACAGATAATGGCATGTGTCAAATAACCCATGTAAGCATCCTCAGATGAGGATGATCCACTTTAATAGTTGGGATATTTTCTGTCTAATTCACAATGAAGGTTGACCCTAAGATCTCTTTGGGAATCAGTTGTGCGATCCTTGGCTTAAAGGTATCCTTGAAGGATTTTCACTAAGATTCAGAGAACGTACCCCAGTGTTTGGAATCACCTTTTAATCTTGAAACTTAAATGATTGAAGCGTCCTTGGCTATGTCATAATCTCTGAGTGAATTTCTTTCTTGAAGATGCCTATCTCCGTGTAGAAGCAACAAAACAGTTGATGGAATTCATATTGGATCTTGAATTCTAACAGCGAGCATAGAGACAAGATTGGTGACTTTCACCTGAATACAAAAAGTGCCTCCTAAAAATGGTTTCATGAAGACTAAAAAGTTCAAAAGATTTGAAGTAATAGCTTGAGATTGGGCGCAAGAAGAATCCCACTGCAAAAAAAAAAATCCTCTCTTATTTATCAGATTTGCAGCAGAAGCATTAAATGAAGAGATTTTTGGCAAATTGCGTAATCCTGAAATGAAAAATCTCTTAAAAACAAAACAATGACTAAAGACATCAAAATTTTCATCACAAACTCAATATTAAATCACTTATGAATTTCTTATAATATAAAGTTAATTTATTTTTTAAATAAAAATAAAAAATAAAAAACTATTTTTTTAATCCATTAATATTAAAATACACTCTTTATTTTTATTTTTAAAATTTTCATTTTCTTATATTTTTCTTATCCTTGTAAAGTGTTGTTTTCAAAATTTTTAGTTAAAGAACAATTTACTGACGATTTAATGATTTGATTAGTTTTAATTTTAAATAAATCAATTTTATTTATAATTTTTAAGAGGAAAATGAATCAACCGAAGTCTCAAAGAGGATTCATACGGCTCAGCGAAGCTTTGGATGCGAAGCTGACAGATCACTGTCGTAAGAGTAATTATGTAAATAAAGGCTTTGATAGGATGTTACATGTAAAGGTTGGCTTTGATGGGATGTTGACATATCACAGTGTTCAGGGTGATTAAGGAAAAAGCAAGAAAGGTGATGTTTTTGTCGTTTCATGGTTTATATATATGATTGAGGTGTAAATTAATTGGGATTTAGTTTTTATCATCTCATTAAATTCAAATTTTAATTTTATAAAAAGGAGGTTGAAGCCGAAATTATTGATAAGAGGAAATTTATTTTCAATGTAAATTCAATTTACCATCTAATTAATATTATATATATAAATAATAAGCAAATTTCAGGTTTTTCCTTACCACTTATATTCCTTTTGACTTGAAAATAGACCCTAGCTTTTACATGTGGTGTGTATCCACTTTATCCCTCAATAAGTGGCTTATATGCATGAATGCAACTTTCAGGTTTTTCTTTACGACTTACAGTCCTGTTGACTTGAAAATAGACCTTAGTTTTTACATGTGGTGTGTATCCACTTTATACTTCAATAAGTGGCTTGTATGTATGAATGCAACTTCTTTAACCAGGGCAATTATCAATTCAATTTAATATATATTTTTATTAATTTTAAAAAGGTAGTTTATAAAGTTTTGAATAGATAGTGATTGGGTGTTTTGTTAAGGCATTTTTTGATGTGAAGTTATCAGTTCAATTCCTTGCCCGATCGAGGTGATATATTGGACATGTTGAAGATATAGTCTTGCCAAACTTACAAATGGTTGACATGGTGGAGCAACCAAGCTGGCTCGCGAAGACTCATCCCTGCTATTTTCATTTGGGAAATATGGAAATGGCGCAACAACATTATCTTCAACAGTGACGAGAATTCTTCAAAAGTTAGAATTTGTTTTACGAACCACCCCAAAACAATAGCCTACTCGCCCATTGGAAATTCTGGAGATGGTATATCCGACCGGCTACTTCAATGGGGCTTCACAGGATCACAAATGTGGTTGCGGATTCATCATCCATATACATTCTGAGTTATCAGTAGTGTTTTTGTATGATGACTCTATATGCAGTCTTTGTTATTATCTGAAGACATGTAAAGAACTTCTCCATGAATGAATATATAACTGCTTTTTTCATCTGAAAAGGAAAAACAAACAAACAAACAAACAAAAAACAATTTACGTTAAAATACTAAAAGTTTCATAACAACTATTAATATATTTCTCTTTTTTCCTTTTTTTTTTTTTCTCAACATCCACCGAAACAAAACATTTATTATTTATACTTAAAAATAAGACCATATCCACATTCTTCTGATAAAACCGAATCATGCCCCAAGAAAAAAAAAACTCCTTATTAATCCATGCCGGATCTTACTTATAGGATCCTTTGTGAGTGGGGTAGCATTCCCTTTGTGAAAAGTTAATATTATAGGATCCTTGTCCGGGACCGAGGAGGACTTGGGTGGGGTGGAATGGACTGGACTGGACTAGACTGAGAATAAGATAATAATGGTCATGAACTTAGCTGTACAAAGGAAGTTTCCTTGAACCTGATAAGTTAAGAATTGCCTTCGAACTTTTCTTTCAACAAAATAAGTTTAGAATTAAGTTAAGAATTTCATTTGAACTTTTCTTTATCAGAGGAAGCTTCCGTTATTCTTTATGAAGAATCAGAGAAATGTGATTTGATTCGACCCTGAGTATTGCCCAAAATAATAATAAAAAAATTAACCTTCCACCCTGTATACTAGGTCACACAAATAAATATTTTATTTTATTTGAAATTCAAATTTTAATGTTTCATGTGGAAAAAAATGTGAAGTTCGATGACCTCATTTTTCTATGACTATTCAACGCTTTTAGATTTTTATGATTATGCTATTCAGTGAATATTAGAAAATTTCGAGAAAGTCCGCAAAATGTTATTTTCCTGAGTGCCTTTAGTTAATTTATATATAAAGTTATTAGTTTAACTCCATAGTGAGAATAGTGCATTCCAAGGCATGTCTTCTAACTCCAATGAAATATTTTCCGTTGTGTGAACTCAAATCAAGTATGAAGTGCATGGTCTGGTCTTTACGAATAAATAGCAACTTAAAAGATGTGGCAAACATTAACTATAATGAAGAAGTCAATCAATCATCAAATATAAAGTACATTTTTGTTAATATTCCAATGATTGACGACCTTGATAGTGTCTTTTTCAGTTTTTAATATATATATATATATATATATATATATATATATATATATATATATTATAATAAATAAACCTAAAAAATAAGACATAATTCAGGTACCATTCACACTCTTTCTATAGCTTGGTATCCGGTTAGATACCCCTAACTTATATCAAAATAATTTCTCTTTTTTTTACTAAAGCAATGGTAAGGAAAAAACTTGATTATTTATTAAACAAAGTTTTTCGTAGAAATCATGAGAGAATTTTTTGACCGATTTTTTTAATGATTTAAGTATTGTGTGTATGTATAGTATTTTAAGTGATTAATTTGGTTTGAAAAAAATGTAAATATAAAATATAAGTGAATATTTAATAAAAAAAATATGTTATATATGATTAAAATTAATAAAATTTTGGTTAATATTACCAATATTAAATTAAATTAGAGAATATTTTTTTCCAAAAAAATAGGTAATTGGTGAAAATCCTCTAAAATATTCTCTTATAAATATTAAAAGTAATTTTTTTTAGAAAATAGAGGAAATATTTTTGTAAAGAAAAATATTCATTAAAAGAGAAGAGTGAAGGGACCTATAATTAATTTTTTCATATGGTATAATATTTGTTAGGGATTTGTAATGGGGTAGCAAGTTAAGTGGACTTGATTGTGGTGAAAACTCCATAGTTAAGCATGCTTGAGCAAGAGGAGTCTTATGGGGAAGTCCTACTTATCAAGTTGCAATGAGCGCTATATGGACTATTCAAGATCATGAGAAATGTGGTTAGTTGAGAGTGATACTCATGGATATGCTCATAATTTAATAACTTACTCTATGCATTTAATCCCAAAAAATGGTTCTAATATGTTGCAGTGTGAAAACCCTTCAATTAAACATGTATTATCTTATAAATGGGTAGTAGATAAAAAATATCTATTTAATTTTTTTATTAAAATAAACTGTGTAAGCTATACAAACATTTTGTATTTCATCATATAAAAAAAGCACTTTAACACGAAGTAGTGCTCCACGTGTTTTGGTTTTCCACAAGGGAAACCAGACTAGTAACATAGCATTAAAGTTTTGAACAACTAGAAGAGTCTGAAACTGATGTAAAAATCGAATAGATATTATCTTTCTAGTCTACTATATCTTGAATTAGCATAAGAGATGTTTATCCTATTAACCTGTGATTTTAAAATATGACTAAGTATGATAAAAAAGAAATTCATAAGAAGACTATTTAGTAGGAGAGTCCACCTAAATTGTTACAGGTGGACTTGCATCTTTTTCCGAGTTTGTGAACTCCATGTATGTTATTTTCTTGGCCATGTTTCCCATTTTAATTTCTAGCTTCCTAATCCCCTTTTGAGTTTCATCCAAACAAAGAAGGATTTCCTATTGTTCCTCATAGCGTTCCACTCATACATTTCCCATGATTGTCTTCAACAGATGGTAGATATCAGTTGTTTGCATATATTTGGTGTTTTTTTTTCTTTTAGTTCATGTATCTAGAATCAAATGACCCACTTGATCCAATACCTTTTCATTTGATATAAATTTTCTTTCTATCCTTGCCTATATTTCTTCCTACTCAATTTCTTGTTGTATTGAGGGTGGAATGTTATTGTAGTAGACTTTAGCCGAATTCGTTTCTATTTATGAGCTCTAGAAGTTAAATACCTTACATTATTGCGATGACCTCTTCAATTTCAGTCTCTTATACCTCTTGAAATTGTAGTGTCTTGACTTGGTTTGCAAAGATGGGAAGAAAGAAACCTAGAGATGGTAAAAGAATTGTACACAAACTTGTTGAGAGAAGTATACATAGAGTAGCTGATGGAACATGTCCTTCTAGGATATCCCCTCTAAAGAACCATAATCAATTTACATGTTTCCCACTTCTTTCCTAAGCAGGGAATGAGGAAATTTCCCTACTCAATCCCCCAAGCCAACATAAAAAAAAGGAAGAAGAGGAAACGAAAGGACCAATTGTTTCACTAGATGAAATCGAATATAGAGAGATGGAGGAACAAAAAAAATGATAGATAACCAAGGATTCCAAAGAATAATGTAGATATGGAAGGAATACGGAAAAAAATGAGGAGTTTATTGTCGAATAGGGAGGAAGGGAGTCATTAGCACACTATACGCCTCGATCTAAAATTGATCAAGGGAAAAAAAAATCTAACTAAAGGAAGGAGAATGGAATGAGGAAGTTGTTCAACATTCCTATCTAAGAAGAATACCTTTCCAATTAGAACGATAAAGAAAATCTTGAGTGAATTGAATAGTTTCTCAGATACCAAGAATAAGAACCCATAATCCCAAACCAAACCATATGTAGTTAGAGTAGAACAAAGCACAAAGAGGGATAAGAGGTAAGAAAAATAGGATGCCTCATCCCAGTGAGTCTTTCCAATTAATATTATTAGCCAATTAGTGTAACATGGGCTAAAGGTTGCAAATTCTTGGGAATGATAACAATGACACTTATCTAGACTATCTTCCCCGAGGAGGGCAATGTAATATAGCCCAATATCTTTAGAAAAAGACTCTATGCAACTAACTAAACAAAGAGCGGGATGAAGTAGACATAAGGTGACATGAGTGGCAGTAAGTTTAAACTATTGGAAGATAATAACCCAAATAATCCTACCATGGAATGGAAAGAATATGTAGAGTGTCAGGGAAACTAAGTATAAAAGTAGACCTGACCTCAAATTCTAGAGACTTGTCACATGACTGCTTGAAGAGATTGCTCTTGGACTATACTCACTTTCATTTCAAGTAGCTTTCTGACTTAGGAACTCATTATTGTCCATGATTAAATTTCCTAGACCAACTATTTTATTTTTCAAGCCTTCCCTTGATTCAATACATCACCTCTCTACCAACACAATCCTTGTAATGAGTGATCTTAATGAAACCAAAGGTGATGAAGACTCTTGTCTATCATTCCATGCTACCTATTTTCCAAATGAAGAGATTTAACTTCTACAAGTGGACACCTATTACCGACATGCACTACTCCACTACAATACCAACATTCATTGCCTTCTATCTTTGCCCACCATGGGAAATTAGAGATCCTACTAATCCATATTTAGAAAACAGGATTTGGGTGGTTCTTGTTGGAATTCTTCCCATTTGGAATCTATAGGCCTATCTTTAAAAGCACCACCTTCATTATGTTATGCAACCAGCTCACAAAAAAGAAGAAAATATAGATCAACAACTTCAAAATCAGCATCTTCGAGGGGGAACATCCTTTACATTACACAAACAAATAATTCTTGGATGTTTCAAATGACAAAACCTCCTTTCTATATATATGAGTCTAAGGGGTTACAATATAATCAGAGCCGACATAACAATAATAATGTAAAGGCACAACAATAACAATAGTAGGCTTCTATGGGGCACAACAATAACAATAAGGGGGCTACATTAATAAAAATGAGGGAATGAACTAGTATTATAGGGACCTGACATGCCCCTCTTCTTCAAAAATGTGTTGTCCTCAATGCTTAAGTAGTTCTGGATGCTTCTGTATAAAATTCTCATCCCCCCATGTGGAATCTTCTGTGGGTAAGTTCTTCCACTTGATCAGATACTCTGAAATTGATCGATTTCATAGCTGTCGAGTTCTTGTTTCCATGACTGCTTTAGGTTCCAATATGATTTTTCCTTCCTCATCAAGTTCTGGAAATATTGTTTGAACTGGGAGCTTGTCACCTATGACCTTCTTTAAGCATGAAACATGGAAAACTGGGTGCACTCGACAAGATGTAGGAAGCTCCAATTTGTATGCCATAGTACCAATCTTTTGCAACACCTTGTAAGGACCAAAATACTTTGGTGATAATTTATTATCCTTCTTAGCTTTCTTTAGGGGCATTTATTTGTATGGTTGTAGCCGTAAAAATACCCATTCGCCTACATCAAAACTTCTTTCGCTGCGATGTTGATCAGCCTGTTGTTTCATTCTATTCTGCGCCAAAGTGAGGTTATCCTTTAAGAGTTGGAGAACTTGTTGATGATGCTCAATGTGATCTTCCACTGCTTGAACTTTAGAATTTTCTCGTAAAGATGATGTGATGGATGGTGGATGATATCCATAAAGCGCCATAAGTGGGGTCATTTTTGCTGCAATATGGAAGGAAGTGTTATACCACCATTTAGCCAGAGGTAACTGTTAGCTCCGCTACATGCTACTGATTTTCTAGGAGAAGGAATAAGTTTGGTCCTTGGTTGCTGGCTCAGAGATGGTTTATAATGGTTATCATTGTCTCTCCCTATTTTCCCCGCTACCTCCATTTCATCCTTCCCTTTCATTTTCCCTTTTCTCCTTATAACTCCCACACCTCCGTTTCCTCCTTCCCCTTAAATCCTCCTCATTCTCCTTAAACCCCTTTATCCTTGTTTTGGTCTCAAAACCCCGCCTAAACCCTTTTTACCAACTCCCGGGTCATATTGTGCTTTAACACTATTAAACCCCACTAACCCTTTATAAACCCCGTTACCCTTTATAAAAGCCCGATAACCTGTTAAACCCCGCATAAACCTTTATTTGTTTATTCCCGGCACTAACCTCTTAAGCCCTTATAGCCGCGCATATATTGAAAATCATAAACCCGCGCACCATACCCATCACATCAGTCCAAAGCGTGCTTTAAAATCTCGGCCGTCCGATCATCCCGCCTTATCATCCGATGGTGTTCGAAAGCCTTCACCCCGTAAATCGCTCGTTCTTTAGCCCGCAGGAAATTGGTTTCCCCCGCCAACCTACTTGCCATGCGTTGTCATATTACTGCATCACACCGCCCTGTACGTAAACCGCCGAGCCCGGGTAAGCGGTGCGGGGAAACCGCTTACCGCCGCCGTACCCTCCCCCCGCTCATTAACGCGCTCGCATCTTTGCCGCCCATCAACCGTCGGATCTCCCCGATCATGATCCAACGGTCCATGATCCTCCTTTTCGAATTTCTTCCCGATGGCTTCCATAATCCAATCTGCACCGTTTGTTTACGCGATCCGACGGTTGCTATTGATCCCTGCACCTCTGTGTCTTCCATCGCCTCCCACCATCAGATCTAGGCCATCCATTTTGTCATCCAACGGTTAGTATTCGTGCTCAGTTCATCGTCCATTTTCAGTGTATTTTTCAGAGTTTTCGGCCTGTTTTATGTGCGCGAAGAAGGAAGAGATCATCCGGTACACTATGCATTGAATTCTTAGCAACCACAGTTAAAGAGACAGCACGACCGAGGAAGGAAAGTACTGCCTCGAGCAGTTGAATTCATTAATCAGTCATGGAGCCTTGTACACATTACATTCCATTTACTCAAAAAAGGACGGCCAAGCACTAGAAAAGGTCAATTTATTCATTAAGACCATCAGATTGTAGCAGAGGAAGATCAGAAGAATTAATATGTGTGGGTGGTCCATTATGACCCCTTCTCGTGGAACTTAGCAGAATGTTTTTGTAAACAAATTCTATATATACCAAAAAGCAGGATGTAATGAGATTGATGAGTGTTATTGTGTTGTAAGGTTCAACTTGTGGAGATTGTAACTGCTGTGATACCTACAGCGTCTGGTCTTCATTTTCAACTAATGAAAGCTTATTTTGCTGTTAATTGCTCACTTTCCACTTCTTCTTCTTGTTCCAGGCTGTGCCTATTTTGCATTTATTCATGTGCTGTTAATGTTTAGCATTAGAGGGGCTGTCATCCCACCTCTGTGTTAGGATTTAGCATGTATCATTGAATTTGTTTGCAGGTTTCTGTTATTTTAATGCCAGAGAGCTATCATCCTGTCTGTGTATTAGAAAACAGATTTACAAACCTTTTAATTGGTTGCAGCTGGCCATCACAGGGTCCTGTGCATCTGCTGGTGTGATTAGTGTTCTCCATCATCACATTTTCTTTAAAACTGTGAGTAATTGGTGGTCTAAAGCCTTGTAGTCTGGGGGTGTTCACCCATGTCTGGGGTCAAGCACAGTAGAAGTGGTTATCTGGCTTGAATATGCAACATTTCTTTCATTCATCCACCATTTATCCAACATTTTGTTGAGTTTGTAATGTTCCTGAGCATCTCTGATATACAACCTAGGAGAGTTTCTTGGGGTGATAACAGTAACCACTTAACCCATTGTGTATGTTTATCAAATACAAAGCAACGAAGATATCCTTCCAAACATTTGTTCACTATCTCAGTTTTCCCATCTAATTGAGGATGATAAGATGAGTTATGAGCAAATTGAGTACCCAAACAAGAAAAGAATTTCATCCAAAAAGTTCCAGTGAAAATAGGATCTTTATCGTTTACAATAATATTTGGGTTTCCATGTAGCTTTTGAATTGTTTCCATAAATGCAGTAGCAAATGTACTAGATTTAAATGGATGAGATAATGCACAAAAGTGTGCATACTTGGTAAGTCTATCAACTACCACCATGATGACACTCTTTCCTTCATACTTGGTTAAACCTGTGATAAAATCCATTGAAACCTCATCCCAACTTTGACTTGGAATGGATAAAGGTTGTAACGGACCTAAGGTCTTAATTGTCTCAACTTTATTTTGTTGGAAAACCAAACATTCCGCCACAAACTTTTGAATATCAGATTTAAGGCCATCCCAAAAAAAAATCCTTCTTAACCCTGTGGTAAGTTTTTAAAAATCATGAGTGCCCTCTTAAGGGAGAGGTGTGAAATTCCCGAAGAATCTTTTGTTTGAGTTGGGAATTCTTACAAAGATACAAGCGATCTTTGTACCATAATGAATCATTATTCCCGTTGAATGTCTTAGATGTACTAGGATCTTGTTGCAACTTTTGAATGAGTTCCCACTTCTTCGTCATTCTTCCATTCATCCCTTGCTCTGATTATCCAATCTGGTTGGATAATAGAAATGGCACAAAGCAATGCTTCCACATCCTCATCCTTTCTTGAGAGTGCATCTGCAACAACATTTTTCTTCCCTTTTTTGTAGATAATTTCAAAGTCATAACCCAACATCTTTGTGACCCATGTTTGTTGTTCTTCTGAAGATAATATTTGTTCTAAAAAGTATTTAAGACTATCATGATTTTTTTTTACCTTGAAGTGTCTTCCCATTAGGTAAGGTCGTCATTTCTTAAGTGCATGTAGTATTTCCAACATTTCCTTCTCATGAATAGCTTTGTGTAAATACTTTCCTTTGATTTGATGACTTTCAAAAGCAATGGGTTTTCCTTCTTGCATTAAAACAACACCAATTCCATTTCGTGGGGCATCACATTCCACAATAAATTTTTTTGTGAAGTCTAGCATAGCTAAGGTCGGTGCTTGGCACATTGCCTCTTCAAGATGCTCAAAGGCCTTAGTTGCTTTTGGAGTCCAAGAAAATGCATCTTTCTTCAGTAATGTTGTTAGAGGTGCTGCTATTCTCCCATAATTCTTAACAAACTTTCGATAATACCCTGTCAACCCGAGAAATCCTCACAGATGATTTATGGATGTGGGTATTTTCCATTCCTTAATGGATTTAAATTTTTTAGGGTCTACCTTAACACCCTCATGAGATACAATATGACCCAAATATTCCACCTCCTATACTCCAAAGAAACATCAGGAGGTTTTTGCATATAATTGTTTCTCGTCTAATAGCTTGATCACCCTGTCAACATGTTGAACACAATCCTTCCAAGACTTGTTGTAGATTAGTATATCATCAAAAAATACTAACACAAATTTTCTAAGGAAGGGTTTGAAAATGGAATTCATCAAACCTTGAAATGTAGAAGGTGGATTGGTAAGGCCAAAAGGCATGACCAAAAATTCATAATGACCCTCATGAGTTCTAAATGTTTTTTCAGAATGTCTTCAGTCTTCATTCTTATTTGATGATATCCTGAACGAAGATCCAACTTGGTGAAGTAAATTGCTCCATGTAATTCATCAAATAATTCATTAATGACATGAATGGGAAATTTATTTTTAATAGTGAGCTTTTTGAGCTCCCTTTAATTTGGAAACATGCGCCATGATCCATCCTTCTGGTGCGCCAATACCACTGGAGTAGAGAAAGAACTTTGACTAGGTTGAATTATACCAACCTCTAACATTTCTGCAACCATACATTCAATTTCACTCTTTTGGGCATAGGGATATCTGTAAGGCCTGATGTTTGGAGGAATACTTCTTGGAATCAAATGAATAGTGTGATCATGATCGCGAATAGGTGGGAGGCCTTTGGGACTTTCAAATACCTTGGAATTGTTTCCAAGACTTTTTGGAGGTCTGGAGAAATAAATGATTTCGATGTTTGAGCCTCAAGCAGACATAATTGTACAATTACGCCCCATTGTTATTTATTTAGAATATTTGTCATGATATTAGAGCTGATTATCTTTCATGGTTTCCTGCGATACCCCTTAATTCAAATTCCTTTCCTTCCCAAAAGAAAATCAAGAAAAGTTCTTGAAAATTAAAAGCTATCATACCCAAATATTGCAACCATTGGACTCCTAGTACAACATCAACACCACCCATTGGAATGGAAAGCATTGGACTATTCAATACATCTTCTCCCATGGATAGCTTCATATTATGGCACTTTCCCGATCAATTTATGGTCCCTCCATTTGCAACCATCACTTGAAACTCTAGTGCTGGATATAGGAAGCAATTTAATTCCTTGATTATCTTATAATGAATATAATTATGGGTACTACCCGAATCAATCAACACTATTACCTTTTTATTCTTGATATGTCCTTCTATCTTAGGAGTTTGAGGAGTGGTAATTCATTCCAATGCATTACAAGATATGGTCGGATTCATTTCTTCTTTCTCTGGGGTTGGTTCCTAGTGTATATCTTCTTCTTTTGACATTTCTTGTTCCTTTTCTTCCTCCTCTTCACAATCGATGTAAAATAATTTCTTCTCAGCACACTTATGACCTTTAGTGTACTTGCTATCACAACTGTAAGAAAGCCCTTTTGCTCTTTTTTCTTCCAATTTTTGTGGTGTCAACCTTGTAGGTTGTGGAAGGCTAGGAGCAACCACACTTCCATCTTTATAGTTGTGAGTGGTAGGCTTCCTTGTTGCCATAATTTTGCTTTCAATTTTTCTTTCCAACCTGAATGCCTTCTCCAATGAATCAGGTTCCCAAAGGTGAACCTCATGTTGGATGTTATCCTTTAGAGTCCCTATGAATACATCAATCCTATGCTCCTCTGGAATATCATTTACCCTTATATTCAACTTTTGGAAGTCCTCAATGTGCTCCACTATTGAACCCTTTTGTTTGACATTTATCAATTGGCTAAAGAATGTGTTGCTCCTTGTATCCTCATAATGTGATATCATTTCCTCTGTAAAAATTGATCAAGTGACAATTTGTTTATGAGAGAAAAGCCATTGATACCATACAAATTGATTGGGTTCTAAATATCAAGTTTCAATGCATACCTTTTGTGTGTTTTGCACATTATGGAGATCAAAATATTGCTCCATTTGTAGTATCCATGTTATGGGATCCTTGCCATCAAACTTCCTCATATCGATCTTTCGAATATAGTGGGTCTTCAATCAAATAATAGAGTCTAATAGATCATGATTAACATTTCTTTTGTTCTCATCATGAGTTTCCTCTACTACCTTTTTGCCATTAGGAAGCATTTCGTGTAGCAACTTTGCTAAACCTCCCTTCAAACCTTCCATGCCTTTTTCAAATCTTCAATGTTTCCTTTTGATTGATTGATGCCGTTCTTCAAACCATCAATCTTAGCTTCCATGTCATTATTCAAATCATCCATCTTAGCTTCCATGCCATTCTTCAAACCATCCATCTTAGCTTCTATTACTTTTTGTGAGAGTGAAATTTGTTGCACTTGGTCTTGTAATTTTGATATATCATGTTGCATTTCTTTCTCTTCTTCATGAGTCATAGAAGAGATTTCGGGTTTCTTACTAGGTGTTTCCATTTTATTTCTTCGGGGCATCAATTAATTATAATTATGCTTCACTATTCCCTTTGAATCACTTCAAACTATTTTTTCAAACAAAACTTATGCAAATTTTAAAAAAGACTACACAACTTTTATTTTTTTGTTTTTCTTTGTAGGAGCTCGATTTTGAATCGGATTTATCTATGAAATTTCGGATCCCCAAGGTCCGAAATTTCGTCCCATCGTAGACTTTTGAGTCCTCTTTCCAACCCCACAAATCTAATCAAGATTAGATTTTCCAAGAAAGAGTTATGCCCAATCTCCCACAATGACCTGATTATAGACTAGTTCAGTAGAGCGAACTTGTACGAAGTGCCACATGTCATTGTTTCAACCTTCAGCCTTGAAAACGATACCCAGCAAACTACAGTCCATCCTCTTTCTGTATCTTTTTATGAAATTTGAATCTGATGCTCAGAGAGAACGTTATGACGATTTTCCATGGGTCACCTGTTTGGAATGGAATTCGGGAACCTGCAAAACCCTAACTTCCTTGGTTCATATCTCCAAAAATTTTGCGAGAAACGGTCTAAAATTCAGACACAAAGTTCTTCAAGATTTCGTCTCAAATGGTTTTTTTGTCAGCTTTTGAAGCTTCGTAGAAAAAATTTTATAGTGGAAATGTCACGATGACCTGTTTGAAGCAGCGAAACCTTAGAATCCAAAGCTCTGATACCAAATGTTATGCAACCAGCTCACAAAATAGAAGAAAAGATAGATCAACAACTTCAAAATCAACATCTTCGAGGGGGAAACCTCCTTTACAATACACAAATGAACAATTGTTGGAATTTTCAAATGACAAAACCTCCTTTTTATATATATGAGTCTAAGGGGTTACAATATAATGAGAGTTGACATAACAATAGTAATGTAAGGTCACAACAATAAAAATAGTGGGCTTTTATGGGGCACAACAATAACAATAAGGGGGCTACACTAATAACAATGAGGGAATACACTAGTATTATAGGGACCTAACACATTAGCTCGTATGTTTGCTTCTTTATTAGTTTTTTTCTGACATGAGATTATATAGCCATTGAGGTTTCCCTTAAAAAAATATGAAATCCTCTCCATCCCTCCCTCTAAATTTGAATTGAGTGAAACCTTGGATGGGGGAGTTCCATTGAGTATTTTTTTTACCTTGTTGATTATGAGAAGAGAGTCACCTTCCAAAATTATGTTGGTATAGCCATTCCAGTGTATATAGTTCAACAAAATTATTTGAGTAATGAACCAAAGAACCCGCATAAATATGATGATTTTTTCCTTTGTGTTCTTTGAATACCCATCCATAACTGATGGGCTTGGGGTTTCCTTTAGAAGTACCATAAAAAATGAATTTAAGGGAGCCATGAGAAGGTAGGCTCTAGTATTCATGGCTCTTACTACATGTATGGGGTCTTTGCAAGGAGATTATTTTCCCTAAGTGTGATCTTCTAGGAGAGATAATAATACTAGCTTCCTACAAGGTAAAATCATAATATTGAGGTGACTAATTGATTGAAAGGGTAGTCACTTTGATGCTTTGAAAAAATTTGTCCCATGCTTGCTTAATGGTTTTGTTGATACCTTTGAAAATTCTACAATTCTCTCCTTCTAGGTTCCCATAGTTTGAATCCTAGCCACAATTTCTAGGTCATGTAGATTATAACTTGATTGAAATTAGAATCTCTCTATTTAGATGCTATGTATAGGACATTATCGATATTTATGTTTGATTGTTGGAATATTAGAGCTCCTTTGTCCTAACGGTTTGAAGTGTAAGAGTAGGTGTTTAGAAGACGAACTATGTTTTCTTCTTCTTGAAAGTATAATTAACATATTCAAGTTCTAGCGAATCCTCTCTTCTAAAGTTTTCCCAATGTTAAGATCTTTTTAGTCTGTTACCTGCCATAAAAAGATGGAGACTTTGGGCCAATGTTTCAAGTTCCAATTTTTTTTTCCAGACTATATTATTTGGGAGAGTGGCATATCCAATTAACATATTGTGAGCTTCTTTTATATCATAGTTTCCCAGCTGTATGTATCCCCACCTATGTTTTCCAAGTCCAATTTGAACTATGATTTTTTCCTGCCAAATATTTTCCCATAAGTTGTCAATCACTTCCATATTTTCTTAATTCAACCATTATTCTTTTAGAATCCATGGTCTCCAATTATAGAAACCTACTTGGGGTTGCTAATAATTTGCTACTATGATTTCCCTAAGCAAAATAAACCTTTTTTTTTCTTTTTTCTTTAAAGCTATTTTCTTCTTCAAATTTTGGAATTTGGTTTTAGGCATCCTCCCAAAAGTAAGCATTTCTACCTTCTCGTACCTCCCAAAAACTATGATCTTGAATGAGAGGGAACATTTTCCATGTATATGTATTGTTCCATATTTGTGAACCTTTTATTTCTTCTTATAATTTAATAAGATTGTGTTCTTCAATGTTCTCGATGTATTTTTTTCTCCATACTATGCTCCATAGTTCTCATAGGGAATTGATCCATCTCCAAGCTATTTTCACCTCTAAAATGTTCCTTAAGACTTATGGGTCCCTCATGCCTAGTCCTCCTTTTGATTTGAGCCTATAAGATTTCTCCCAAGTTATCAAAGTCCATTTCCTTTCTAGTTTGGCTTCTCCCCTGGGAATTTTTCTTTGAAGGTTTAAAATTTTTTGAGGATGATTTCTGGGGCTGCCAAACCTAAGAAAAAGTAAATTGGCATTTTTTAGAGCACAAACTTGAGTAAGATTAATCTTATAGCAACATTGAGGGATCTAAATGTCCAAATTGAAAGTTTGAGTTCAAATTTACATTGAAGCTCCTCCCAATAGGTGTATCTCAAGGGATTTTCTAGTAGGGGTGCTCCCGAGCATTTGGATGGATGAGAACTCCCTTATATTCCAAGGGTTCTAGAGATGTGTGATTGTACAGCTGGTGGTGCATTGAAAAAGAATATTTTGGAGTTTTCCTAAATTTATTTATGTTCCAGAAGGAGCTTGAAATTCATTATAAATTTTCTTTAAGGTTCTCGCTTATTTGGTTGAGGGGTGACTTGACAACATTGTACCATCCATGAATTGTTGATGGGTTATGGATGATTCTGCATTATGTAGTTTCGGACCTTTATTTTCCCCTTTTGAGCCGCTACTTTTATATCATATCCAAGACCTTTCACCATCAAGATAAATAGAACTAGAGAAATATGATCTCCCTATCTTATGCTTTGTGTTGGCATGAAGGTATTTGAAGGAGTTCCATTTATTAGAATAGAAAAGAAATCTTTCAATCTAAGGAATAGGACATAATGTACTCATTTTTCTACAAATCCAAAGGCTCTAAGAAGATGAAACATATATCACCAATTTAACCTATCAATTGCTTTGCAAAGGTCCAATTTTATGAGCATTCCATGTTTCTTAGTATTCTTTTAAAAATAAATTATTTCATGTACAAGAAGAATGTTGTCTAGAATTTGTTGTCCTTCAATATACACTGTTTTTTTAGGGGATATAATTTTTGAGAGAAATGAATTAAGTCTATTGGAAATGAATTTTAAGATTTTTTTATAAATGACCTTATAGAGTGATTTGCATCTGAAGGAGGAAGGGGCATAACCTTTCTTGTCTTTTGGTACTGTTGAAGCCCCAAAAATCGGGTCTACAACAAGGGGGATACCCACCTGATCCAGACCTTGAAAGCAACTCCTTTTCCATTTGGGATGGTGGGTCCGACTGGGGATAATGGGACCAGTTTCCCAATTTGTGTGTGTGTGATGAGAATTGATATTTCCTTTTCTAATGATTTCTAAGTAAAATGCTTTTAATCTAAGTCTAATTTAAAACATGCAATTGTATTCTAATGAATAGAAATATCTAATTCTAAAACTAACCCGGATTTAACTTTTCAGTTATGCGATCTAAAATAATTTCTAACAGCAATTGGTAATAAAGATCATTCAATTGCTACGAGAAAAGAATTCGATAAAAATGAATTGTTTCGTATAAAAAGTTAGCCAAAACAATTGTGAGAAGCATATCGCATAATAAGTCATTCATACATTAAGCATAAATAGAATAGTCACCACCGTACAAAAGTGCCAAATGATAACTCAAACATTCAAGCCTTCATATATAAATAACTGAACATAAATATCACTTTAACACATAAGCATAAATCATTAAGAGATAAAAGTACCATTGATAACAAGTTCTACTCATGAGCTTTAGCAATATAGATTTATCTCTTCCTAATTCAATATCTACTAAGAGTACAAAAGTGCATTTCAGTAGCAGACATTAAACACAGATATCAATAAATCTCGTTCCATTCATTCATCAAAACCTCCTCCGAGGGTGCAGAAGTGCATGTTCTAAGGAAACATTTTTGACAAATTTCAGGACCCCTCTCTAAATGCATGAGAGGGGTTAAAATACTACTAACTAAATACTAAAAATAGTTTATTACAAAAATATAGGAGGAGGTTTAAATGACCGTCCTCATCTAAGGCAAAAATAAATCAAAACTAAAACTAAAACTGAATCTGGAATTAACTATCTATGTATCTGTTCTCTGAGATCGCAAGCATTCAGCATCGGCTTGAGGAGCGTTAGTTGGCTGACCTCCGATTTTAGTTGCCCTGTGAAAACAGAATCGGCAAGTGCTAGCGCTATCTTCTCGGCAGAGTTCGTAAGGCATTTGAGAGTCATGCATTGACTGTGTGGTTTAACCAAGTACTGCCAGTAAGAATCCCAATTCAACTTGGTTAACTTCTTGATGGACTCTGCTCTTTCTTCAGCTTTTTGTCTGCAGTTGTTGTGCCTTTGGGAGAAATCCCGGAGCGGTCTCTAATATGAGGTTTTCTCTGTGCAGGTTTTCATTGACACAGTCAATGACGTTGTTTGCCGCTGTAGCTGCTTCTTCTGCTGCCTGTTCTGCCTTCCTAATCTGTGCGTCCCACTTATTAAAGAGCATTTCTTTGTGGGCTTCATTGATTCTGAGCGCGCCTGCTTTCTTTCCTTCTTTCGATTCCTACCAAGCGCTAGGTTTCAGCCAAATCCGCTTACCGCCCAAGGGTGTCCCCGATAAATACTGCCGGTTTTGGAGCGCAGGTCTCGCCTTTAGCCTTTAGCGCTTTTCCCCACAGTTTTCTTGGCTTACATGCGACCGAGAGCTCCGGGGCTTTCGTTCTCGAGGGGTTTTGCTCACCGATGCACGATTAGCGCTAGGCACTAATTGCGCATCGGAAACCACCTCCTTTTCCTGATCTAGTCTTCCCTGGTGCTAGTTTCGCCTCCTGCGTGGTTTTGGTAGATGATACATAAACCGTTAATCTTGTGGAGTGAATGACCCGATGAGGTCTTGGCCTCGAGACTTGAATTGTCTGTCTATTATATCAGCATTGTCCAGTACCCACTTAACCATGTCTGTGTATGGAAGAATCTTAGGTCTTGCCGCTATCCGGTGCAAGAATGAACATGCAAGTTCTGTGATTGATGCTTCAGATGACCCGCGTGAGTTTGTTGTTGCTTTAACCTCCATAACTCTGGGACTTTCTTCTTCGAGCAGACTGTACATGCCTTCCCAAGTGGTTATGCTGGCATCTCTGTTACAGGTGGTGTCTGTGTATAAGGGCGTCATCTCTTTGTCCTCAGCAACTAGAGCTTTTCCCTTCTTTCCCATTATGCTCTACACACTGCTGCATATATTATTCTGCTTTCCGCTCCTGCAAATTTACAAGTAAGGAAAGAATAATGGTAAGAGATAAGGTGACGAGAAAGCTCTTAATGCCGAAATCATATCAAATATATCACCCTACGTGAAACAACCTTTCGATCAGATCTAAATCTTATCTCATAAATGACCATCAACTAACCATTAAATTGACATTAATGCCCATAACTTGGTATCGGATTACGAGAAAAACTTTATCAAACGATGAGCCCTGCAGATCTGTGATAAAGCAATTTTGCGATTTGCTTCGCAATATCGCAGATCACAGTATCGCAGATCGCAATATCGCTAATCCGTTTCGTTAACAATCATTTATCACCTGATGTTTCTGCGAGATGCGATTTGCAAGATGCCCTATCGCATATCGCTGGATCGAGATACTTTACCTTAGGTGATATTTGCGGCATATGAAAGCTGCGATGCACGATGGGTCTTTAAGGCGTGCGATCTCGCATCGTGTTTTCGCAATTTCAGAAGTTTGCTTATATGATGTCCTCCATTACACTTTGCGATGCGATGTTTTATTGTTGAGAGAACGATTTTATTCGAAACTCATCATAAAACTTTAGTTCTTTTGGGTTTTGCGGGTGTTTTCCTAAGTTTATGATAGTGGGTTTTATTCAAAGGGGGATATAAGTGCTACTTTTTATTTTTTAGAAGGGTCCCCATTTATTTAGTATTAATAATAAAACTAAATAAAAGGGGGGTTATTGCTGGCCACAACAATTGGCAATTCACTAGGAAGAACCAGTTATCTCTAATTATCTTTTGAATTTTCTAAACTTCCAAAACAAAATAGTTTTCTGGAAAATTAAACTTTATTATAGAAACATAAAGTGCATCATGCTTTCAGCTGTTAATGGTAGTTTGTTTCTTCTGTGTTAACTCTGATTATTTACTTCCCAAAGCTAGTCATTGTATTTACATCAGCCATTACTTGGTTTATAAAGATAAAAACAAAGATTTCTCTGTAAATCAGTCTTAAGTATGCTCATTTGTTGTAGGTAGAGCCTATGCTGCCAACAGGCGTTCATAGCCTCGATAGGGTTACCTGTTACCCAGCAATGATCCTGTATCCTACTTAGAGAAATATACAATTTGCAAAGATAAATCCAGATCCATACTTGCTGTTTTTGTTTTCTTTTAATTCTTAAAGAACAATGTCTTGGTTTGATAGCCAAATTATGACATTGCCATTCACTTGATTTATAACTTTGTTGAACAAGCTGGCTCGTGATGAGACCCCTTGTCTTTTGATTGCAACAATCTTGAGTCATTGCCTTGTTTTGGTATGCAGTTTTGGCAATGTCAGCAAGTTATAATATCTATGATCATGATAAGTCGGCTAGTGATGAGACCTCTTATTCTTTAAGTTTATAGTGTATCATTGGATTATTCTTTGAAACTCGTAATTCCCTACGTTGGGAGGAAGTCATTGGTTCTTTAAGAATAGCTCTAGACGACAATTATAGAGTTTTTGGAAAGAGATTTTCTACAGAGAATCTTTGTTTTGTTATTGGTGCTTTTCATTGACTGATATAAAACAAATTCCGACTAAAGGTTGCTTTTTATCAAAATTCGCAAGGCTAAAACCAATACATTTCCAGGCTTATAGTATTTGACTGTATCTTTCAATAATAATGATCAATTTTCCAAATCAGTTCTATTTATACAAGCGAAAAACAAAATCTAAAAGAAACACTAGTCTTTTTCGTGAATTCCAAACGTAACCATTTACAACTTGTTTTATTATAAAAATAAAGCTATAAACAATAATTTACAAAAAATAGAAGAGGTCATCTTCTATGGAAAGTATTTTTTGAGGATCTGCCCATTAACAGGTAAAGATTCTCTTTTCCCTGCTAAATCTTGCAACATGAAAGTGGATGGACCTATTATTTCAACAATTTGTAATGGGCCAAGCCACATTCGTTGGAATTTTGAATGTTTGCCTTTTTCTTCGTGAGCTTTATCCCATTTCAAAACTAAATCTCCAATTTGAAAATTCTTCCTAGATACCATGTTTGAATCGAAGGAAGCCTTCACTAATGCCTGATGATGAGCATGTGTAATTTTAGCCTGTTCTCGTTGCTCTTCTAGCTTAAGGATCTGTAATTGTCTTAGTTGTAAAGATGAAGATGGTGTTTCGTCAATAAATTGAACTAAGGCCAAAGAAGGAATTGCCAAATGAGTTGGGAGAACTAATTCTTTCTCATAAACTAAATTAAAGGGAGAAGTGCCAATGGAGGCTTTCTGTGTTATTTGGTCTACCCACAGAGCATACATCAAATATTTGTGCCGATTTTTATGATTCTGATCAATGATTCGCTTAATGATTCTGATTAAGTTTTTATTCGTTGATTCAGCCAACTTGTTCCCTTGTGGGTAATAATTGGCAGAATATTTAAGCTTAAAACCTCTTTTAAGTGCAAATTCAGTCATAACATTGCTAGAAAAATATGATGCATTATAAAACATTAAAGCAGAGGGTAAACCAAACCTGGTGATTATGAACTGATCTATGAAGTCAATGATGTGTTCAGCGTTAGCTGTCTTGAGAGGAATTGCTTCTACCCATTTAGTAAAATAATCTGTAGTTGTAAGGATATACCTATGCTGTTTAGAGGAGTGAGGAACGATCTCACCTATTATATCCAATCCCCATTGATCAAAAGGTTGATTGATATTGACTGGTTGCAGAGGCAGTGATGGTTTCTTCTGTCTTCCAGCAGCAGTTTAACAAACTTAACATTTCCTTACATAACTATGCACATTTTTAAATAGTGTAGGCCAATAGTATCCTGCATGCAAAATTTTATGTGCTGTAGCATCTCCCGCATAATGTCCACCTGCTGGTCCATCATGGAGTTCCTGCAACACCTTTTCAGCTTCAAATTTCTCAAGACATTGAAGGAGAACAGAATCATAATTCATCCTAAAAAGTACATCGTTTACAAGTTGATACTGCTTAGCCTTCAATCTTAAAGCTCTTTTCTTTGTATAATCCAGATTTGAAGGAGCATATCCGTTCTTTAGATAAAATATGATATCAGCATATATTGATTCAATATCGTTTAGGCTTACCTCATACATTTGTACTTCTTGATTTGGAGATGGTATTTTGGAAATAAGCGATGCTCCAGCCAACATTTTGCAAAAGCCTTGACCTTTTACAATATTTGCTGGCTTAATCTCAGCGTCGTATTCTTGTAAGGCAGTGACCCAATTTGCTCTCTTTTCACCCATGTCTTTCTGTACTAAGAGATTTCTTACCACTGGAAACGATACTATGATTTTTGTATGGGTTTTAAGAAGAAAGGGTCTAAAATGCTTGATTGCTTTGAAAACAGCATAAGCTTGTTTCTCAACGTTAGAATAATTTAATTCATCCCCTTACAGATTTGAACTAAAAAAGGCAATTGGGGCTTCCGCCTTGTCTTGATTAGCTTGAGTGAGTATCGCAACATATGATTTATCAGAGGAAAATATATCCAAAATGAAAGGATCGGAAAAATTCGGAGTCGCTAAGGATGGGGCATTAACAATCACTTGCTTAATCAGATTGAACGCTTCATATTCCTCTTAGCCCCATTTGAAGAGTGAATTCTTCTTGATCATTGCTTGTAATGGTGACATAATCCTTGAGAAGTCTAGAACAAATCTTTTAACAAAATTAATCTGGCCAAGGAAGGATTGCATGGCTTTCTTATTATGAGGCAAGGGTATTTCGGAAATCTCTTTAATTCTATCGGGATCAATATGGATTCCAGATTTTGACACTATAAATCCAAGAAGTTTTCCTTCAATTAATGCAAAAAAGGACTTTTTTGGGTTAAGTGAAATCCCATACCTTTGGCAATGTTGGAAGATCTGCTTTAAGTCTCTGAGGTGATTACCACGTTTTTTAGAATATATTGTTATGTCATCCAAGTAAATCACCACTGATTTGTTTACTAATCCCTTAAATGTGATGTCCATGGCCCTTTGAAATGTGGCGCCAACGTTAATTAGCCCAAAAGGCATCTTTTGATATGCATAAGTACCCCATTTAGTTCTGAACGTGGTTTTTAGTTGATCGTCGGGATGGACCAAAACTTGATTGTAGCCAGAGAAACCATCCAAAAAGGACATTAATTCTGATCCTGCAACTGCTTGCAATATTTGTTCCATAGGGGGCAGGGGAACATTATCCTTTTGGCAGGCTTTGTTGAGATTTCGAAAGTCAATACAAATTCTAATGTCTCTGTTTTTCTTTCTGACGAGAACCAAGTTGGAAACCCATCTAGAATGTCGAACGGGAAAAATAATCTTGGCTTTCAATAATTTATTGAGCTCAGATTTAATCTGACTTTCCAGATTAGGATGGATCTTTCTCAACTTTTGCTGGACAGGTTTTTCATCCGCTGTCATTGGGATAGTATGCTGAATGATTGAATTGTCGTAAGTTTTAAGGTCGTCGTAGTTCCAGGCAAAGACACTTTTGTATTGTTTTAGGAGACGAACAAAGGCTAATTTTTCTTCAGGGGCTAGGCCAAGACCTAGGTTGATATTCTGTGGCTTGGTATCAATTCCTAGATTTACTAATTCATAGTTTAGAGTAGAACTATGAATTTTTGAATTGGTAGATCTCTTCAACCGATCTTTGAAATCATATAGGTCTTCCAACTTGACTATAGATTTTGGTATAGCATTATTAGTGCTTTCTTGTTGTAACTATTTGTCATGTTGGTCCTCATCAATTATCTGATTAGTGTAAGAACCTTCTAATGTCAGGAAACTTACAATATCAGGATCATCATTGAAAATTCTCCAGTTTGTAACATTATCAGGGATGGAGGGCCTAAAAATCAATTCGATTGAGACTCTGTCTAGGCTATAGTCTTCTAAGGGAATGAGCTTGGAAGCTACATTAGCCAGGAGGTCAGCACTAGCATTTTGGAGTCTGGGAATAGGTGAAATATTAAATGCTATAAAATGTTCAATCAGATCTTGCACTAAAGATTGATAATGCTTTAAATGACCTGATAGACAATGTATAGTATTTCGTACCTGTTTAATAACAATCCAGAGTCTCCGAAGACTTGTAGATACTTGATATCTAATTTGATTGCCTTGTACAGTCCTTGGACTAAAGCTTCGTATTCTGCAGTGTTGTTTGTTCAATCAAAGTCGAGTCTACATGTTAGCATAGTTTTATTTCCTCTGGACTAACTAATACACATCCTGCTCCTGCTCCATTGTTAGACTTAGAACCATCAAAAAATAATTTCCAAAATAAATATCTATATACAGGACTATCCATATAATTAATACATTTAGAACTATCTGTTTGAGAAAAGTTTTCTACTTGAGACAGAACAGAATGTTCCAAGTAAGGCGAAGTATGAGCAATAAAATTTCCTAAGAAAGAGTCAACAGAATAGTTGCCAATTATATTGTTGATGTATGCTACAGGTTCATTTTCTCCTTCCAATTCCGTCACTATGTATTTTTGGTGTCTTTCTCACTCAACCTTTATCTGATTCGGTTTACCATTGTAAGGGAGCTACATATGTGACCAGTCAGTCGCAAAGTATCCATGAAGCTTTTCATACCAATCCCTACTAAGAATTAAGCCATAAAATTCGGGAATGTTTGCAACCAAAATATCAATAACTTGACATACCTTTGGATTAGATGACAACCTTATGGTAACTTGATTTAGTTCACTGATTACTTCAACCTGCGATCGGTCCAGCTGAACTATGCGTACTGCAGATTTTTGAGGTTGGACGTTTAACTTTTCACATATTGTTATAGGCAAAATATTAGATGAAGCTCCTGAATCTATCAAACAATTATGCAAGTTTTTATTGAAAATTTCACAAGTCAAAAGGAATGGAGGAGTATGGGATTTTGACCTACCTCCAATTAAAGAAATATCGTTCAGATCAAATTTATTTGCCATATTAGTTGGAGGCCTTCCCATCTCATGAGAAGCTTGTGAGATTACAACAGCAGGCAGAGGTGCAACAGGTATTGTATGTAACTCTTTCAAAAGTAGCTTTTGTTGATGTTTCAATTTGCTTAATTCATGAAAAGTAATGTTAGCCCTAGTCTTCTTCATGTCTTCGACGATATTATACTCCGTCTCATCAGAAACAATCAATGTTTTAGATGGAGTTGGTGAATCGGATTGGATTTGACTTATTTGAGTCGCTTTTGGTGATGATTTCTTACCCGCGACTTTATCTTTGGATGTCGAGCTTGCGCTCTTCTATTTAGGACTAGGTTGTGGAGGATCGAGTTGATTTCTACTTCTGGTACTAACTGGTGATGCCTCTTGATCCTCTTCGTCTAGAAGGATGAAGTCCCACATTCCCTGTACTTCTACAACTTCATCTTCATCAGTAGGTTCCTCGTTAGAAACTTCCTCTTCTTCTCCTTCAGATTCTGCATTTGTTATAGCATTGGGCGGCTTTGAATCAGTTGAAGGATTTTTTCTATAAGGCTTGTAGGGCTTTTTAGAAGAAGTCTCTGCTACTTGTCTCTTAATGTCAACCATTTCGTTAGACATGGTTTTTAGGACTTTCTGCAATCCTTCTAAATCAAATGGGTCTTTTGATTGTTTTTTCTTAGGATCATCTCTAAAAGTAACCTTCTTAGATTTTCTTTCATCGACAGTGTTTTTCTTTTCTAAAGCTAAGATACGTTTTTCTACCGCTATCGCTTCCTTCATGTTTTCAGCCAATGTTGTCTTGGCAGCTCTATCAACAAAGATCACTATGTTTGATGGTAAAGCAGATATATACCATTCACTTCGAACTTCTTCGCTAGGTTTGGAAGCGGTCGGAATTTTATTCAAAAGCTTGTTGAAACGTGAGTTAAAATCTTTGATAGGTTCTCTCGATTCAATCTTTAGACTTGATAGATCATTGATCAATGTGGCCATAGATCTATCATCGCCGAACTTAGTCAAGAATTGCTCTTGGAAAATGTCCCAACTAGTGATGGATCCTGATGGTAATGAAAAATACCAGGATCTGGTTGCTCCTTGTAAAGTGTAAGGGAAGAGTCGGACAACAACATATTCATTAGTAACACCATTTAAATTTATCGATAACATAAAGTTGTTTATGTGTTCTTCTGCTAGCATGCCTGCTTCAGGATTAAACTTGGGCAGCCATTTTTCAGGATGGGTCGGTATTTGACTCAAGGGCGCAGGCATTAAGACTGCCCCTGGGTTATTCCATGGGGTGGCCATCTGTTATATACCTAGGGGGGATAATATGGGGTACCAAGGGAGGTACCCAAGGTAATAATGTAATAATGGGATGGGCCATAGTAATAAATAAGGTGGTTAACCCATGTCATGTAAGGGACCACAAGTAGTTAATAATAATGTAATGGGCCCATGGTATTAGTTTGATGGTATGAGGGAACCATGGTAATGATTCATGGTATTGTATGTATGAGGCCTATACAGAGGCTAGAGACTCCACATGGAGAGATAGTCAAGGATTATTGTATGAACAGGCATATGGCTTGTGGAGTGTTCTCCTTCCTTAAGGAGTGAATGTATGGTGTTGCCCTACCTTAAGGGTTTGATAATAAAGAAGAATTTCTATCTATTTCTATCTTGTTATTCTTGGGTTTAGTCTATTCTCATATATTTTTGGATTAGATCTATAACAAGTGGTATCAGAGCTACAATAGAGGATCATGTTGATAGCTTTGTGGAGAAGATCATGGATCCAAAGTGAGCCATGGAAATGTATTTTCCTGTATAAATTATAAGGGCCTGCAATGTGTGGGGTGACCATTAGAATGAAGATATTGCCAACCATGGCACCATGTAAATTAAATATGCATGGCTCAAAAAATTAAACAGAGTTCAACCCCCATTATTCATTAATGACTGAGCCTCTCCCTAATGGTCCATAAATGACTTCGACCTAAAGTAAGGGAAGGTAGGTATTGGTATAACCATTAGCCACATGATCATGGTGAAGAAGACTCTAGAAGAGTCACTATTGTAACTCTAGTTAAGAGTTGAAGGAGTTAAACTTAACCATGAGTAGGCTATCAGGTTGTGTTATAAACGAACCACTATGAGGAAGAGGGGTTCCATTCTATTGTAGTACATTTTGTTCCATAGATGAATAAAGTAGCTAGAGAGTGGATAGGGAGCGAGAAATTAGAGAGGATTTGTGTATTGTAGTAGCGCATGGGCTACAAACCTTAACTCTATGTACTTGCATCCATTTTCCATTTAGAGAAAGCAAGCGGAGTGACCTCACCTTCCAGCGAGGTTTTCTCCTGAAAGAGTTTCCAATGTTATATCTTGCGTTAATTTTTGGTTTGTCAATTTTATTTTGTTTTTCTGTATTTTATGCATAATTATAATTGAAATGCATCTGCAATAGACAATAATTTACAAATCTAGAAATCTAAGGAGAAATAAGCCCTGATAATGTAGATTTCAGATTTTACATATAATTTTATCATATCTGTTGTGATGAGTTGTCTAATGGAATATCCATAGTAGTTTACAGATCATCATAGCTTGGTAATATGGATGCTTCCATACCAATACCTTAGTATATTAACTATTTTAATACCCAGAATCTGTCCAATCACGAAGCTATTTGAGCAGTACCTCCTCTTTTATCGTTCCAAGTGTAGTTCCCATTGGTAGTTTCCATGCCCACTAATTTTAACTCATCAATCATTTCCATGTAGTGTTGATATTCCTCCTCCAACCTATGTATTCCCCCTTTTTTATTTGTGAGATATTTTATTGTTTTAAAATCTCCTTTGATTTTCCAATTTTCTACTTATAACTTAGTCTTTCAATTTTTTACGCTTCTAAGAAACGTTGGTTTGTCTCTCAAAATTGTGGGACCATACACATTGGTTATATATCCTTTGAGTTGAAATCCCAATTTTTGAAATTTTACTAAAAATGATTTGGGTGTAGCAATAAAAGTTGAATGAGAGATATCCCTCATTTTCCATAAGATTGTCAAGCCTCTTGAAGTCCCTCTAACATCAGCTACTATATGTTTATATCCTCTCTAGATTCATTGGGATATTTTGGTGATATGGTTGTCTCTACATTTTGTTTCTTGCATCATAACTACCACAAGCTTTTATACTTCTATTTTTTCCTTAAGGAGTCTGTGTGTAGATGTTCCATTCAGACCCTACATATTCCACGAGATGGATTTCATGATTAAGTACAAGATGAGAGTTGATAGGAGTCAATCATTGAACTTATCCAACCAAAATTCACAATTTTTTCTCCCATTTCCTAAATCAATTGCTTATTCGAATTATGTTCCCTTTCTTTCTCATCGTTATTATTTTTTGAAATTTTCTTTTCTTCTAACTTTATGAAGTCCTAGTAAAGAGGAACCAACATTTTTCTTACCTTTAATTTGATGATTTTTCATTTTTCGTGGTTAGATAAATTCTTTGAATATTAGTTCCATTTCCCACTCCAGAATTTTTAGAGGATTCTATTTTTCCCATGTCATTGCTATAGTTTGTATGTTTAGTTGCTCTAGCTCCATATCCTCTGCTCCCTCCATTTTCAAGAACTCCTCTTGTTCTTCTCACATTTTTGCGTCTTCTTGGTCATTTGCTTTCGCCGTGTATTGTTTTTATTGTTTTGAATTGGTTCTTCTTGTTCAAGTGTTGTTTTTATCCCTTCATCCTTCCTTTGGTTTGTGTTGTCGACTTTAATGTTTTGCTTATTTTCTTCTAATGCAACTAAAGCTTCATATTGATTTCCACCTCTTGTGTTGTCCTTAGATGCTTTTCTTGGGGTTATTTTATTGGGTATTATTTTGCATGGGACCTTTTCAAAACCCTTGTGATATTTATCTAGTTTGGGTTTTGTGACTTGTTTAAGTGAGTTTAAAGGGAATTCCCAAAATAGATGTCCATGTTCATGGCATTTCTTGCATCTAAAAGGACTATGTTCATAGTTGATGGGGTGTTACCAGGTGTTATATTGATAAGAGATGCATATATTAGTTGACATGGCTAAGAAATATACATGTACATACATATATGGGCATATGACATGTATATTCCTTGCTTTATGGCTTCTGAGCTCATTATGTATGACCCCAATGCATTATCTATGCCTTCCAATGTTACGGGACCCTAATTGAATATAACCTGATTCATACAAGGGTTGTTGAAAGGTCTTCTTTGTCTAGACAAAAACACTCCTTGCATAATCATAGATATAATCTTGCTGAGTTGAAAACACATAGACCATAATGAAAATTTGGTTTATGTCTTCCAAATTGTTGACTATCGTTGTAAGAAGCATTTGGAACCTAATTGCAATTCCACATCCCCTTTCGGCTACCCTTTCTTCCAAATCCATCATATTAGCACGCTTTCAATTGGTCATAAACCCAAAATTTTTCCAATCAATGCATAATCTTGCATGTATTGTATTCTATCACCAAATTTTTGGGAGGTAACCTCAAATTTGGGTATTTTACCCCCTTGTGCTATATAGGACCCTGATTTTGCTTGTTTTTCACTTGTCATTTCCTTTGTCAATCCTTCTTGTTATGCTATTGGTCCTATGTTGTCCTCTTCCAAGTGATTTGAAGGACCTTGATATTGGTATTTTCCTTTGCTTGTACTGTTGAATCTGTGAGATGATCCATTTGCCTAAGATATTGTACTTGTAATTAAATTTCTCTAGGAGGGGGTTGGTTCCCCTCCTCCAGAAGTATCCATGGCTCACGCTTCCTTATCGCAACTCTCAAAACTCTACCTTCCTATCTTAGAGTTGCTCTTGATTGTTCATTCCACCTTGCATTTCAATGGATTTTACCAATTCTTTTTGCGTCAAGAGACACTCTCTACAACCTAGTATGGGAGAGATGTTGTCACATAAAGTTACATTTCAAAAAAATAAAATAATTACATCAACAAATTAAAAAATAAGAATAAAAAAAAACAATGTCGATCATAAATATAATACTTCAATTTTTAGCCCCAAGGGATAGAGAAGTTGGTCGAGTTCATGTTGTTAATACCTCGCCTATCAGGAGGTCATGGGGTCAAATCTCCTCGATGCCCTTGGGGTTAGGCCTTGCTAGTTTGACTGACGGGTATATCCCTTTGGGTTGATCTACCTGGATTTTCCCGTGGATGTAGTGGCCACTCAATGTCCGTGAACCACCCTTAAAAAAATACTTCAATTTTCTCCTTAATTTTACACCAACATAAATCCATCTTAACTTCCAATCTACCAAGCCCAGAGAGGGATCAAATCTCTTTTCACTCTAAAAGAGGTTTGCATATCAAGGAATTTGATTCCTTTAGGCGCTTGGTAGATTTAGAGTTAAGATGGATCTAGGCTCGTTTAATTATTAATTATAATTAATTATAGCATTATTAATTTATTTTTTAATTTTATTTGATTTTTCGTTTTAGTTTTATGTAATTTGAAAGAGTCAAAATATTTAGAGACATTACATTACATTATATAACATTACAACATCTCTACCATACTAATCAACTTTATATGTAGAGATAAAGTAATTGAAAGAAAAAAGAAAAGAAAAAATTACCTTTTAGTGTGAAGGAGATATGCAATTCCTTCACTACTCAATAAAGAGTTGATATGTAAAAATAATATCACTGATATTATATGATGTATAATTCATTTTAGATTTAGTTGACATGTATTATTCAAAAAGAAAATATATAATAACAAAAAAAATTAGTGTTGGCCATAAATAAAATATTTCAATTTTTATATTAAACAACATAATTTTATATCAACCTTATATAAATATAAATATAAATATTTAAACTAAAATTTTTCTTATATTTTCATTTTCCATTATTAGGCAGAAGTGTAATTTATTCCATGTTCTTAATATAGAGTTGACATGTAATATTTGAAAAATATTAACAAAAAAAAAGTTTAATGTGGATCATGAATCAAATAATTCAATATACATGTCGAGTAAAAGATAAGATTTTAGCATCATATCTCTCTCTTATGAATAGATAGATAAATCTTATTTCATTAATAGTTTCTTTTTAATTTAAAATATGAGGAAGATTTGTATGAAAGTGACCTCTCAGGTATGAAAAGATAAGATTTTAGCATCATATCTATATATGAGATTTTAGCATCATATCTTTCTCTCTCTCTCTCTCTCTATATATATATATATATTTATGCATCATATCTCTCTCTCTCTCTCTCTCTCTATATATATATATATATATATATATATATATTTATGCATCATATCTCTCTCTCTCTCTCTCTATATATATATATATATTTATAGATCTTAATGAATAGATAGATAAATCTTATTTCATTAATAGTTTTTTTTATTCAAGATATGAAGAAGATTTGTATAAGAGTACGAGAGATTTTTATAATTTCTTCCATGTTTAATATGAAGTTAACTTGTAACATTTTAAAAAATATTAATAATATATATAGAGAGAAAGAGAGAAAAAGATAGTTTCTACTTCCAAATATAAAAAAGCATGTGTTAACATTTTAATATCAAAAATGTGTATCATAAATTAAATATTTTAATGTCTATTGTATATATACCATATAAAACGAGGGGAAGGGAGATGGAAATAGGAGAAAGGAAAGGGAATAAGCAATAAGAGAGAAGAAAGAAGAATAAGAGAAAAGGAGGGAAAGGGAGATGGAAATAGGAGAAAGGAAAGGGAATCCAGTGGAAAAAAAAAGGGGAAAGGAAAGGGAATAAGCAATAAGAGAGAAGAAATAAGAATAAGAGAAAAGGAGGGGAAGGGAGATGGAAATAGAAGAAAGGAAAGGGAATCCAGTGGAAAAAAAGGGGAAAGGAAAGGGAATAAGCAATAAGAGAGAAGAAATAAGAATAAGAAAAAAGGAGGGGAAGGGAGATGGAAATAGGAGAAATGAAAAGAAATAAGCAATAAAAGAGAAGAAATAAAAATAAGACTCGTATCCTCATTTCTTCTCTTATTGCTTATTCCCTTTCCTTTCTCCTATTTCCATCTCCCTTCCCCTCAAAAGAAAATAAAAGCTTACTATTTTGATAAAAACTTCCATAAACCCATCTTAACTCAATTCCTTTATAAATATAAATACAATGTGCAAGCATTATTTTGAACGTGTTTCTTGAAGGAAAACATAAATCTTCCGCCAAATAATCAAACGAAACTAAATATAAAATTAAAAAACTATGGTCATCGTAACATATATCTTCCCGAAAATAACAAAAAACCGACCATATCTTCCCGAAAATAACGAAAACCGACCAACCTCGTTTGACTGGAAGGCACTTGCTCCCTTTTTTTCTAAAAGTTTAATGATTTGGAACGTGTTTCTTAAAGAAAAACATAAATCTTCCACCAAATCATCAAACAAAACTAAATATAAAATTAAAGAACTAAAAACATAAATCTTCCACCAAATAATCAAAGGAAACTAAATATAAAATTAAAAAACTATGGTCCTGGTAACATATATGTTCCCGAAAATAACACAGACAGACCAACCTCGTTTGACTGGAAGGCACTTCTCCCCTTTTTCTAAAAGTTTCAACGAGTCTAGCCTTTCCCCTCCTCACAAATATGGGTGGGTCCTACAAAGTACGTACTTGCACAGCTCACCTTTTGGCATATTAAATACTTTTCAAAAGTTTTACTGAATCTAGTCTCCACCAGAAAGACTCCTACAAATTACGTGCAGAATTAAACTTACCCCAGATAGAACCACTGCCAAATTTAGCAAAGCGTAGAACACCGTCTTTGTACACTTTCTGCCCACCTTCGTATATTGATATTTAAAGTCCTTTTTTTTATAGCGATGTTACGTTTCCCAGTAACGCACGCTCCAGATACTACGCTCTAACACTCAACCTGGCATACCTTCCAACCTCCTCTTCTATAAATTCACCATCACGATATGTTAATTCTGCAAATATTTATCTAACGTCGTATATGTTCACTGGGGGTCATTATTTTCATTTTTATTACATAGCGTTTTCCATTTTTAACTAGAGTTTGCGTCGCCAAATATGGAGAAGCGCGATGCCCGTGCTTTGCCAGAGGAAGATCGCAAAAAAAAGGGTCGTCAATTTAAGGGAATCCGAATGCGAAAATGGGGGAAATGGGTGTCTGAAATTCGGATGCCGAAATCGCATGAGAAGATATGGCTGGGATCCTATAATACCGCCGAGCAAGCCGCCCGTGCTTACGACGCCGCTGTGTATTGTCTGAGAGGAGCCGCAGCCAAACTCAATTTTCCAGAAACCGTGCCGGGTATTCCGTCTGCGTCTTCCCTTTCCCGGCAGCAAATTCAGCATGCAGCCGCCAGATATGCCATGGGTGAAATCCCTTTGATTTCGCCCTCTCTGCAAAATAATGAGGTGACGGAGAAGCCCGCATCATCGTCACGATCTTCTTGGAATTCAGAAACGGATTTGTTGAGCAACAGTGAGAAGTTTTCCAAGGAGCTGGACTTCGATTTGTGGGAATCTATGTTTAGCGGTCAAGACTGCTTCAGTTTGGACAAACTACCGCCCATTGAAGAAGCGTCGGCGTCTGAGCTCATTCCGCCTTGGCAGAAGCAGCAGTAGAAGAGTCGGAATAGCGGTCCATCTTCCTGGAACCGACGGAGCTGTGGAAGTTCCGAGATATTTGTATTAGAAGAGTCCGGAATAGCGGTGCATCCTCCTGGAAGCGACGGAGTTGTGGAAGTTTCGAGATGTTTGAATTACTTACAGTGACGAGGCTGAAAGGCACATCCGTGTTCTGAAATCCCAAGTGGGCCCAAAATCGCCATTTTGTAGCGTGTTGGCCGGCAGCAGCGTGGCGTCAGTTTCGAACCTGCGACTGCGCCATGGCCCACTAGAAGTCGGGGGCGGGTAAAGCCCGGGAGGGCGACTGTTCGAATCACAAAAACTTGAATATGTTTTCGAATGCTTCGTATTATTTAACGGGCAACCGTCGTAATGTTTTGCCCCCTTTGATTTTACAATTGTTAATGGTATAGTCTTTTTATTTATATTATTTTATTTAACGAGGTTTTTTTGTTTTGTTTTGTTTTTGTTATTAATGAGATGTTTTTTTGAAAGGGAGAAATTGTATTTGGAATAGCATTCAAGTATGGTCTTATTTAGGATTGGACCATGAAATGTCGTAGCCTAAGGAATTGCTTGGAAAGTTATGGAAATTCCGGTCATATTTAGAGAAAATTCCGCAAGGATTTTTGTAAATCCAAGTTATAGTTGTTAAACTTCAAAATTTTAGGTGCTCAAGACGTTTTTGATGATGCTGAATCCATTTCCACCATCAAAAGCACGATTCAAACACTGCCTCTACAAGATTTTTTGAATTTTTTTTCCCAGATTCCGACCACTTTTGGCCATCCGAGCGATTCCTGGTAGACAACTCCCCATGAAATTTGTAAGATCAAATTTCTCACCTAACGAACTTCTCACCTAATCATTGTATCAAGTCCATAGACTTACATCAAACAAAACCATAAAACTTTAATTTCTACACATGTCAAAATTCTGAAGATATATCTAAAATTAAAAGGAGTGTCTGCGGAGGAATTGCCTCGACGACCAAAAGTGGTTGGAATTTTGGTAAATTTTTTTCAAAAAACCTTGTAGAGATATTGTTTGAATCATGTTTTTTATAGTGAAAATAGATTTAGCATTATCAAAAACTTTGAAGACAATTAAAATTATGAAATTTAACAACTTTTACTTGGATTTACAAAAATTCTACTATTGGAATTTACGATAAAATTAAAAAATCAAAAGAGCTAAGAAATGGTTTTGAAGTTTTGTGTCATGCTGTCATTCAGATTTCTCTACGAAGTGGAGTTTTCTAACGCCTAGTCAAGGAAACCTTGGAAATCATTCTATAGGTTTAGGTCTGTATTATACAAACGTGTTAAAATTGAATTGATTTTACTTTCAGTTTGGGGCGTTTATAGATAATACTTGATTTGAGAAGATTCGAAAATTGATTTTGTTGTGTAATTTTTAAAATGTTAAGAATTAATTAATAATTCTCTTAACTAATAGATATCCGATTCAACAATATTTTACTAATGCAAACTAATAATTTACCCCAAGTTCAAATAATTTAATTACGGTTATTTATTTGACTACGTATACCATTTGTTGGAAGCTCAAAATGGTGTAATTTGACTCTTAAAACCGTTCATCAAACATAATAAACTATTAAAATGTATGATGAATTAACATCTCATAAATAATATTTTATTTAAAGATTTTTATTTTTATTTTTTTCCAAAAATTTTAATAATATTTTGATTTTTTTATTATTTAAAACGTATGGTGAATTAACATTTTATAAATAATATTTTATTTAAAGTTTTTTATTTTTATTTTTATTTTTTAAATTTTGATAATATTTTGATTTTTTTATTATTTAAAATATATTTTTGAATTTATAAAATTTGAAATATGATTAAGCAAATTAAAACATTTGTAATTTTAATAAACTCTTATTAAATTTCAAGAAAAATATTATATTTTAAATTCTTATTAAATTTCAAAAAATAATATCTTAACATATATAGAAAGAAAAACCAAAAAATAAAAAGTTAGCACTACAAATTTTTAAAATTAATTACCTATAATTTATTTTTATTGTTTTTAAAGCCAATTTTAAACATTGATTTTAAATATATATATATATATATATATATATATATTTAATGAAATTTAAATAGTTTAATTTGTGTAAGGTGGAGTTTATTTTAAATTTTATAGTTTACATTCTAACCATTCTAAAGTACAAAGGTTACATTCTAACTAGAAGGGTACCACTCTTACGATTATTTTAATAAATTGAAGCATAACACTTTGCCATAACACTACTTGCAATATAACTTCAATAGTTCCTTCATGCCAACACTCCTTCAGCGATGAGACCATGTATATTCGTAAGTGGGCAACCTATGCCACTTCGATGATGTGAGGCGTCATTCTAATTTCATATTACAATTTAAAATAGACATAGATTATACATTGAGTTATTAAATTAGAGGTCTTGCATAATGATTCTCTTATACTATTTTTTATTGGAGTAATTTTGGAGTATATTATATGAAGTTTGGTTGTTGAGTGTGATTAGGACTCTGAAAGTAACCTTGATGTAATAGACTCTAGTTATGAAAACCAAAATTGAGGCCATTGTAGACTTATGTGACTTAGAAAATTAGGGAATATTATAATTGTTCATCTTCCTATCTTTCTTTATATAAAAGTTGTTATTCGGATGAACTGAGACAAGTACTAGAAAGGAAGCCAAAGCGTAAACAACATAGATACCATAGAAACATAAGTAGTAAAGCAAAAATATGAGAAGACTAGTCAAGGATGATGACTATAGATTTTGGAGAGCCAACTGCATGAGAAGTATTTTTCGGTGAAACTGAGTTAGCAGGAATGGAGTTAAGAGGAACTGCATTGATATATATTCCTCTTTGTCGCGGACATTTTATTTAGAATCAAATTCTGAAGCAATATACCTTTCCACCTGGTTCAGCCTTACCGCTATATTATCCAAGTTATAGTCGATGTCTCTCATAGTCCGCTTTATTTCTTCCTGAATTACAAAGAGTTTGTAATTATTGGTTTGTTTATCCCTGATTACCATGTTTAACAAAGTCTCCAACTGATGGTGAGGACTAATGGAGTGCATAAAGTGAAGGCATCTCTTCCTGATTTTTCTAGGATCCGAAACCCATTTGAGACAACCTCCACTAATCTCAGAGTCTGAAAAGTATTGTCGGCCACTGAATTCTTTGGCTTCCAGCCTCAAAATTTCCTTCCTGACCTCCAACGAAGCAACCTCAAAAAAAATTGTGATGGATTCCTAGCCGAAAAGGCATCGGTGCCTAGTGGAGGAAGCCCCAACAACACCTCCTCGACGAGCCAGTTGTCATTGTCTAGGTGCCATAAATTCCCTGCACAAAACAATGAATTGGACTACAACTGACCACCGTAAATGTTGGCGACCAAATAAGTGGACTCGAGGAGTGTAGATGCTAAAGTGGACCGAGTTACGACCCAAAAGGGAAATGATAATATTGAAGGACGGAAGGTTGGTAAAGTTGTTAATGGCCACCCTAAACCACATACGAAACTGATTATGGAATCTCAAGAAAGGACTAAGGTGACACAACTTGGTACGTTCGGGGGGATTATAAACTATATCTATGTCTTGAACCATGATACATTTTATGTGACAGTAGACTTGAAATTTGACATGAACCTGAACAATAGAGCATAATGTAGGGAACTGAAAGCCCTTTAAGACTATTTCAAAACTAGATTGAGAAGGTGACTGAGTACCAAACCCTAGAGGAGAGAACTGGGCAATCAAATGAGGAGGTAACCTCAAATTTGGGTATTTTACCCTTGATTTTTCTTGTTTTGCACTTTCCATTTCCTTTGTCAATCCTTCATGTTCTATTATTGGTTCTATGTTGTCCTCTTCCAAGTGATTTGAAGGACTTTGATTGTAACAACCCTGGTGAAATTTCCATGTAATAAAATTTAATAAAGGCAAAATAATAACCACGGTTGATGGGACACTTATTCCAAACTGAATGTTGGGAAAAATCCTAGTGATGGGGATCACTTGTGATTGTTAAATAGCTAAGGAGATTGGCAAAGGCAATGGCTAAGGCTTTGGAAAGGAAAAATGACATTTTTGGCACATTTATTTATGAAAATAATGGAAATTATGAGAAAAGGGAGGTGAAAGGTCACATGTTGTATGTGAGGAGGAAAATGAAGAAAATAGAGGCCTCATTCATAAAAAGGCCTTTGAGGATCAGTTGGAAACCTTTTGCCAATTCAGTGTTGGAGCTCTCTCATCATTGTCTCTCACTCATATTCTCAGAGACTTAAAGTTTTCTTGGATCACTCTTGGAGGGTGTGGCATACTTGGACTTTTGGAGCAAGAAGGTAAAGGAAGAGCAGGAAAATGCAAGATGACATCAGGATCAACAACTACAATGAGACTTGCTTGCAGGTACCGAGTTGCATGTATGCTTTCCTCACTATTTTTGGCATGCATGGCATATGCATGTGGAATTTTGGTCATGATCTGTCACTGACATGGAGGATTTCATTAACAATGGATTGCCTAGCCTTGCCATTTCCTGGATAGCCATGGATATTGTGGGTTTATTTCCTTGTTTTGTGTTGGTTGGTTCTCGTGTTTCCTTAGCTTGGGTTGAGTTATTAGTTCCTGGAAGCCCTGGTTGGACAAATGCTCTAGAAGCCTTGTAACAACATGGGTTGAGTTCTAGTCCTGGAAGCCTTCGTTGGACAAACGCTCTGGAAGCCCTTGGTGGGTTGAGTTACTAGTCCTGGAAGCCTTGGTTGGACAAACGCTCTCAAATCCTGGCGGCAGTTGTGGGTTGAGCTACCAGTCCTGGAAACTTGGTTGGAACAAACACTTTAGAAGCCCTAGAAGGCTTGGACAGAGACCAATCTGATGATGGTTTTGTGATGTCTGACCGTGAGGTGGAATCATTGTTTGATGGGTTGAGGTGGATGGCTTTTGGAAGCCCTGGATGGTTTTGGATTGATGTATTCTATGAGATCCCACATTCATGCTTGGAATTTGGCATGGGGGTGAATGGTTAAAGAAAGATTTGGCTCAACGATTCTACGATCGGGTGGAACATGGAAGTCCCATCCCAGGTTTCGGTTTTTCATCATCAATATGAGGTTACTTCTCCAAACATTTCTATGATAAATATACTAGATTATATGTGGTTTATATGGCTATGATTTCATTGTTATTTTTGTTGCTATTATGATGGTTATATATGTGCTTTATCATGGTAGCTATGTATGGCTGTCATCATGTTTTTACTTGTAAATGAATGATGAATGTATCTATGACCCAATGGATGAAATGACAATTGATGTGTTGAGTCATCAATTCTTATTAGTAATTCTCATCTAAGTATGAGACCCATATGCTCAGATCTGTTATTTACCCCAATATATTACATATTTGTAATATGTTTGACGACATTCTTGTGATGGCTAGTAGGGGTCCAGTCAAGATTTCATTCAAGTGATTGCATTTATACTATCATTTCCTTGTTATTTTACTATTTTGAAGATGTGAGTCAATTCTGGGCAGTGACCTGGGAAATGGGCATGAAAAAATGGCTCAAATCTCAGGGATTCTGGTACAACACTGACAAAAAGAGTCCCTGGATGCTGGCTTGCAGGTCTGTGAGAGTGTCCAGAGGTCCCTGGACGCTAGCATGCCCATAGTATGAGAGCGTCCATAGGTCAAGTAGTCCAAAATGTCAGTGGGACCCAGGGGTTGGTTGGCAGAAATGTTGGGTTGGTTCCTGAGGGTCCTAATGCTGATGTTGGATGTTTGTATGGTGTGTTTCCATCGGTTCCACTTCTTTAACATGACTTAGGAGGTAGAATCATATCATAGTGTCCTCTCGTCGCATGTTTACCCCAACTGGTCGATTTCTTAGGTAAATGTGGGAGGAGGGTGTTACAGAGTGGTATCAGAGCGTGGTTCTCCCCTCGTACTCGATGGGTTGTGTGTTGGTCATGCATGTATGTCAGTTGTGTGTGTGTCTCTTACACTTGCATTCCATGTGCTTGTTGCATTTGCATAATGTTGATCATGGTTTTAGTGATGTTGTCATGTCGAACTTGATGTTGTTATATGGAGTGCATCGTCATGAGTGTATGACTGGTTACATGTCGATTATGTCACTTACATGTATCTTTATTGTATCTTTGGTTACATCCTTGTATGCTTGGTTGTATTCTTGTATGATTGGTTGCATGTATCATTCTTGTAGGTTGGTTTCAAGTATTGTTCGTTTATGCTTGATTACTTGTGTTCATGCATGTGCATGGTTGGTCACGCATTTCTTATGCATGTTAATGTGGTCAAGTGTACAGTGATGTAATGATTGTTGTCACACATGAGGTCATGGTATGAGTTGATAAGGTCATGCATTGATGACTGGACCCTATCTAGCATGATGGTTGCATGGTCATATTCTTATGTGTTATGTTTCTATATGTTGTCATGATTATGTTATACATGTATCACGTTGATTTGTTGATCTTTTCGACAAGGTATCCTCCCCAATATATACTAAGGTACATTGGTTTATTGTGATTTGGTTTCGCTGACATGATATACCTTGTAGAAAGAAATATCAAATGGCTAGCAAGATGGTATACTACAAAGACTCTCCCTATGAATCAAATGAGAAGTATGGCGTTGGGAACTCTTCTGATTCGGTAGATACATTGAGAAGCTTAAAGGAAGAAATAAGGATTTGTAAGGAATATAATGATAGAATCATGCAGACACAGGAGAAACAATCAGAGGTAAATGCAGTGATTCTTCAGAGTTTATCATATTTGCAGCAATAAGGGCCATGTCAGATCAGCTATGAGGAGAAGGACATAACTAATGGGGCATATGGTAGTAGGTCGCATGAAGTTCACAGGTTAGATACAAATGACATGGTTAGATATGGCAGATTGTTTGACACTTTAGAGAGGAGAAGGGATAGACACATGTATTATTCTAGTTCTAATTTAGATAGGCACTATGATCGTCATCGTTATCATCCTTACAGGAGGAGTGATAGGGGATACTTTTCAGATGAGTTTAAGAAACCAAAGCCACCTACTTTTGATGGAGAGATGAAGAAACCACAGGATGTAGAGGCATGGTTTCTTGGTATGAGGAAGTTCTTCAGGTTACATGATTATTTAGAGAACATGAAAGGCATAGTAGCTACATTCAGTCTCAATGGTAAAGTGGACATTTGGTGGGAAGATGTGAAGAATGTCAGATGTATTCATGAGGAAGACTTGACTTGGAGTGACTTATATTCAAGAAGAGGTATCTGTCAGAGAGGTACTTTGATGACAGGGCTAAATAATTCTATGAGCTAAAGATGGGATCGATGACAGATGAGGAGTACACTAGTAGGTTCTTAGAGTTACTGAGGTATGCACCTTATCTCATAGAGGAGAAGGCCGAGATTCAAAGGTTCATTAGTGGATTACCAATTACATTCAAAGACAAGATTGAGTTCGATGAGCCTAGATCATTAGAGGATGCCATTCAAAAGTTAAGACATTGCTATGAACAATCAAAGTACAAATCTGAGACTAAGCCATATTGGAAAGGTAATAAAAGAAATAAAGGAAAATGGGACAGAAAGTGAGCAAGACCTCAGGGTACAGATAATAAATAGAATGTTGCACCATCTAAGAAGTTCAATGCATCAGATAGAGGACAAGGACATCGATCTAAGGAGCAGAATAAGGGTGTAGGCTGGAAGCCTATAGAGTATTGGACTTGTGGAAAAGATCATCGTAGGAGAGATTGTCCATAGAATCAAGGTGGTGGGCCTTAGATATATATTGCATAGGACGCACAAACTATTGGCGATGTTGATTAGAGTGCTCCTCGTATTTATGAAGCATTGGATAAAAAATAGACAAACCATCAGGCATCTATCATTGATATGGATGATAAGCTGTATGATCAATTTATTTCTATTTTGATTGACCCTGGATCTAATTATAGCTATGTTAGTCCTGATTTGGTGGATAAGTGTGGTTTGAGTAAGGATTTGCATGCAGAATATTGGTTAGTGCGGCTAGCTACAGGTACAAAGAAACGAGTGTATCATTGGGTAAGGTCTTGTGCATTTGATTTAAATTGTATTCCTGCTGCAACACATTTGAATGTATTACCGTTGGGATCATACAATATGTTTTTGGACATGGATTGGTTGTATCTTCATAGAACCAAGGTGGATTGTTATGACAAATCCATTAAGTGTGTTGATGACAATGGAGAACTAGGAGTCTTGCAGGGAAAGAAGAAAGCCACATCAGTTAGGATGGTGACAACTATGCAAGCAAAGCAAAGCCGCATAAAAGGGTGTGTGTTATTTGTACTACACATTTCTAGTGATAAAGGTAAGGAAGTTGAGGATACAGATGCTCTGAGTAGGTACCCAGTTTTACAACAGTTCAAAGATGTATTTCCTGAGGATATTACAGAGTTTCCACCTCACAGGGAGGTATAATTATCCATTGAGTTGGTGTCACAGGCAGCTTTGGCATCAAAAGCACCTTACAGGATGAGCACACCCGAGTTGGTATAATTGAAGCTACAGGTGAAGGAAATGTTTGACAAGGGATACATTAGGCCAAGTGTGTCACCTTGGGGCGCACTGATGTTGTTTGTGAAGAAGAAAGATGGTACTCTCAGATTATGCATTGAGTGTAGGAAGTTCAACAAAATGACCTTCAAGAACAGGTATCCATTGTCGAGGGTTGATAACTTGTTCGATTAGTTGAAGGGGGCAACAATGTTCTCTAAGGTTGATTTGAGATTCGGATATCACCAAGTATGCATCAAAGAGGAGGAAATTTACAAAATAGTTTTCCGGACAAGGTGTGGTCATTATGAGTTTGTTGTAGTTCCATATTGCTTAACTAATTCTCCAGCTACATTTATGTGCTTGATGAATAGTGTGTTGCGTTCCTACTTGGATAAATTTGTTATTTTGTTCATTGATGACAAATTGGTATATTCTAAAAATGAGGAAGAGCATAATGAGCATTTAGCAGTAGTGTTGAGATTGTTGAGAGAGCATCAGTTGTATGCTAAGCTCAACAAGTGTAGTTTCTTTCAGACTAAGGTACACTACTTGGGGCATGTTAGCTCTAAGGAGGGCATTGTAGTAGATCCAAAAAAGATAAGGGCCATCATGGAGTGGGTAGCTCCTAAAAAAGTGGATGAGGTGATATTGTTTATGGGATTGGCAGGCTATTATAGGAGGTTCATCAAGAACTTCTCGTAGATTTCTTATCCTGTCACATCATTGCAGAGGAAAGGTAAGAAGTTTGAATGGACAAAGTAGTGTGAGGCTAGTTTTTAGCAGCTCAAGCAGTTGCTGACACATGCACCAGTGCTAAAGATTGTAGATCTGGACTAAGAGTTTGTAGTGTGTGCATATGCTTTCAAGAAAAGAATTTGTGGAGTCCCTATGCAGGATGGACAGGTGGTATGTTATGAGTCACAAAAACTGAATGAGCACGAGCAGAAATATCCCACACATGATCTTGAATTGGCAGCAATTAGTGTTGAAGATGTGGAGACACTATCTTCTTGGTAGGAGGTTTACATTGATGAGTGATCATAGTGGTTTGTGGTACCGATTTGACCAACTAAATTTGAATGTTAGGCGTGCTCGGTGGTAGGCTACGATTAGTGAGTTCGATTTTGAGATCAGGTACATTAAAGGTAAAGAGAATAAAGTGGTAGATGCTCTTAACAAGCGGATACAGGTAAATCACTTAATAGTTATGAGCTCCTATGGGACAAACTTACATGATAGGATCTTGCAGGTAGGTCAACAGGATGTCAGATATATGGAGATTATGCACAGGTTGCAACAGAGTATAGGTACAGGTATAGATGGTAGTACATGTACAGGTACAAGTGAGAGTATAGGTACAGGTACAGGTGCAAGTGCATAGGATGTGGATTATTTCCTTACATCGGATGGATTGGTTAGGTTTAGAGACATGATATATGTTCCAGATAGCAGTGAGCTCAAGAAGGTGATCTTAAGGGAGTTTCATGTGAAACCATATTCAGGTCACCTAGGTTATCAAAAGACATTGACTGCACTGAAGCAATTTTATTATTGGCCGAACTTGAAGAGGGATGTAGCAGAGTTTATGGCTAGGTGTTTCAATTTTCAGCGTGTGAAGGTAGAGTGTAAGCATCCAGGTGGACTGCTATAGCTGATTGTGATTCTCGAGTTGAAGTGGGAAGTCATTTCCTTGGACTTCATCATAGGTTTTTTGAGGACAATGAAACAACATGATTCCATCATGGTTATTGTGGATAGATTGACAAAGGTTGCACACTTCATTTGGGCAAAGTTTACATTCCCAGCTAGCGATGTAGCATGGGAATTCATCAGAGACGTGGTCAGATTGCATGGTGTTCCAAAGAAGATTTTATCAGACAATGATGCAAAGTTCACTTCCAAGTTTTGGAAGGTGTTATTTGTAGGTTTTGGAACAGAGTTGGCTTTCAGTACAACTTATCATCCACAGAAAAATAGACAAACATAGAGGGTCAACAAGATATTGGAGGACATGTTGAGGATGTATGTGTTGCATTAACAACGAAAGTAGGAAGAGTATCTTCCACTGGTATAGTTCGCTTACAACAACGGGTATCATGAATCTTTAAAGATGAGTCTGTTTGAGGCATTATATGGGCAGAGTTGGCAATAATCCTATCAGTTGGAGTGATCCAGTTAACAGGGTATTGATTGGACCAGACATGTTGGTAGACATGGAACAGGAAATGTAGGTAATTAAGAAAAATATAAAGGCAACACAGGATAGACAGAAGAAGTATGCAGATCGAAACAATTTGTTCAAGGAGTTCCAGGTTGGGGAACATGTGTATTTGCGTATCAAACAAAAGAAGAGCTCCTTACGGATTAGATCATGTGCCACGCTGGCACCACAGTTTTGTGGACTCTTCAGCATTATTGAGAGGATTGGGTCAGTAGCCTATCGACTTACCCTACCTTTGATAGTGAAATTCCATGATGTTTTCCATATGTCATTGCTTAATAAGTATGTTAGAGATGCTAATAATGTGATTACGTGGTCTGTATTATAGGTGGAACTAGATGGATAATTATAGCCAGAGCCTTAGTGTATACTGCATAAAAGGTGCTCATGCTCTAGAACCAAGCAATCGATCCAGTTAAGGTGCAATGGAAGCACTTTGGGCCCGATGAAGCTACATGCAAGATGGTGAATCATATGCAGGCTATGTATCGTTCCTTGTTTGTCGGTTGAGGCAAATCAATTTTGGCATAGTGTTTTGGTATATGTCTTGGTATATGTTTTGGTATATGTTTGGTAATTTTGGTATATGTACATATGTATATGGATGTAAATACCACCATGAGATGTGTTATAAAGCTCCAACAAGCGGTATGGGTGTCATGTCATTATGATGTTATGTTTGTTATGTTTTCGTGTTTGTTTTCTTCTCAGCAGGTTGACCATTGTAAATACTGCACCAAGCTAAGTTATAAAGCTCCATCAACAATATATTTTTCTTATAGCAATTTTGTGGTTATAGGTGTTGTTGAAAACTGAGGATGGTGTTCCCCCAATGGGGAGGGTTCTATAACAACCCTGCTAAAAATTCCATGTAATAAAAGTTAATAAAGGCAAAATAATAACCACGATTGATGAGACACTTATTCCAAGATGAATGTCGGGAAAAATCCTAGTGATGGGGATCACTTGTGATTGTTTAATGGCTAAGGAAGTTGGAAAAGGTAATGGCTAAGGCTTTGGAAAGGAAAAATAATATTTTTGGCACATTTTTTTATGAAAATAATGGAAATTAGGAGAAAATGGAGGTGAAAGGTCATAGGTTGCATGTGAGGAGGAAAATGAAGGAAAATAATGGAAAATCAAGAAAATAGAGGCCTCATTCATAAAAAGGCTTCTGAGAATCAGTTAATAACATTTTGTCAGTTAGTGTTGGAACTCTCTCATTATTCTCTCTCTCTCTCATATTCTTGGAGACATAGAGTTTTCTTGGAGCACTCTTGGAGGGTGTGGCATAATTGGAGTTTTGGAGAAAGAAGGCAAAGGAAGAGCAGGAAAGCGCAAGAGGACATCGGGATCAAAAACTACAATGGGATTTGCTTGTAGGTACTAAGTTGCATGTATGTTTTCCTCGCTAGTTTTGGCATGCATGTCATATGCATGTGGATTTTTGGTCATGATTTGTCACTGACTTGGAGGATTTCCTGGATTGACCGTGGATTTCCTAGCCTTTCCATTTCCTGAATAACCATGGATATTGTGGGTTTATTTCCTTGTTTTGTGTTGGTTAGTTATCATGTTTCCTTAGCTTGGGTTGAGTTATTAGTTCCTGGAAGCCCCGGTTAGAAAAACGCTCTAGAAGCCCTGTAACAACTTTGGTTGAGTTACTAGTCTTGGAAGCCTTGGTTGGAAAAATGCTTTGGAAGCCCTTGGTGGGTTGAGTTACTAGTCCTAGAAGCCTTGGTTGGACAAGCGCTCTGGGTTGAGTTACTAGTCTTGGAAGCCTTGGTTGGATAAACGCTCTGGGTTGAGTTACTAGTCTTGGAAGCCTTGGTTGGAACAAACGCTCTGGAAGCCCTGGAAGGCTTGGATAGAGACCAATCTGATGATGTTTTTGTGATGTCCAACCATGAGGTGGAATCATTGTTTGATGGGTTGAGGTGAATTGCCTCTGGAAGCCCTGGATGGTTTTGGATTGATGTGTTCTATGAGATCCCACATTCATGCTTGGAATATGGCACGAGGTTGAATGGCAGAAGAGAGATTCGACTCAGCCATTATATGGTCGAGTGAAACGTGGAAGTCCCATCTCGGATTTGGATTTTGCGTCATCAACATAAAGTTACTTCTCCTTGTATTTCTATGAGAATTATACTAGAATATATGTGGTTTATATGGTTGTGATTTCATTAGTATTTTTGCTGCTATTATGCTGGTTATATATGTGTTTTATCATAATAGATATGTATGGCTCTCATCATGTTTTTACTTGTAAATGAATGATCAATGTATCTATGACCTAATGGATGAAATGATAGTTGATGTGTTGAGGCATCAATGTTTCTTAGCAATTCTCAGCTAAGTATGAGACTCTTATGCTCATATATGTTATTTACACCTACAGATTACATATTCGTGATATGTTTGACGAAATGCATGTCATGGCTAGTAGGGGTCCAGTGAAGGTCTCATTCAGGTGATTGTATTTATATTGTCATTTCCTTGTTATTTTACTGTTCTGAAAATGTGAGTCAATTCTAGGTAGTGACTTAGGCTTTGGGCCTGAAAAAGTGGCTTAAATCCCAAGGACGCTAGCACAACACTAACTAAAAGATTCCCTAGACACTGGCTTGCAGGCTTGTGAGAGTGTCCAGAGGTCCCTGGACGTTGAAATGCCCATAGCATGAGAGTGTTTAGAGGTCAAGTAGTCCAAAATCTCAGTGGGACCTAGGGGCTGGTCTTCCGAAAGGTTGGGTTGGTTCTTGAGGGTCCTAATGCTGATGTTGGATGCATGTATGGTGTGTTTCCATCGGTTCCACTTCCTTAATGTGACTTAGGAGGTCAAATAATATCATAGTGGCCTCTCGTTGCATGTTTACCCTGGTTGGCCGATTGCTTTGGTAGATGTGGGAGGAGAGTGTTACATTGATCTTGGTTTTTTCCTTTGCTTGTATTATTGAATCTACTAGATGATCCATTTGCCTCAAATCTTGTACTTGTAATTACATTTCTATAGGAGGAGGGGATTGGTCCCCCTCCTCCAGAAGTATCCATGACTCAAGCTTCCTTATCACAACCCTCAAAACCTTACCTTCCTATCTCAGAGATGCTCTTGATCGTTTGTTCCACCTTACATTTCAATGGATTTTACCAATTCCTTTTGTGTCGAGAGACACTGTACAACCCAATATGGGAGAGATGTTGTCACATAACATTACATTTAAAAATAATACAATAACTACATCAAAAAATTAAAAAATAAGAATAATAAAAAAAAATCAATGTCAGCCATAAATAGAATACTTCAATATTCACATTAATTTTACACCAACCTAGATCCATCTTAACTTTGAATCTACCAAGTGCCGAGATGGATCAAATCTATTTTCACACTAAAAAATGTTTGCATATCAATAGATTTGATCCCTCTGGGCACTTGGTAGATTCGGAGTTAAAATGCATATAGGTTGGTTTAATTATTAATTATAATTAAATTATTATAACATTATCAATTTATGTTTTTTAATATTATATTATTTTTAGTTTTAGTTTTAAATTTGAACGAGTCAAAATGTTTAGAGAGTTAACATTACATTACAACATCGACATTAAATTACATTACAACATCTCTACCATACTAGGCTTGAGAGCGCCTGCAAATAAAAATAAAAATAAATAAATTAGTATGAAGGAGATATGTAATTCCTTCACTACTCAATAGAGAGTTGATATGTGAAAATAATATTATTGATATTATATGGTATATAATTAATTTTAAGTTTAGTTGACATGTATTATTTTAAAAAGTATATATATTAATAGTAAAAAAAATTGTGTTAGCCATAAATAAAATATTTCAATTTTTATATTAAACAACATAATTTTATATTAACTTTATGTAGATAAAAATAAAATAATTTAAATTAAAAATGTTCTTATATTTTCATTTTCCATTGACAAGGGAGAAGTGTAATTTATTCCATGTTTTTAATATAGAGTTGATATATGATATTTGAAAAATATTAACAATAAAAAAAAGTTTAATGTGGACCATGAATCAAATAATTCAATATGCATGTTGAGTAAAATATTTTAACATCAAAGCTTGGAAGGTTACTACGAATTGGTGGAGTGCCCATTGTTAAAGTACCTTTTCTATTGAGAAGTCACGTGTTCAATTCTCTCGACGCTCTCAGTGTCAGGGTTCATTGTTGAGTCGATAGGAAAGAAGTGATCCCTTTGGGTGGATCTACCTAGTACAAATATTTAGTTTGTGTCACCGATCCTCGGGTCTGTGAACCACATATAGAAAAAATAAAAACAAAGATAAGATTTTAACCTTCAGGTCTGTGAACCACATATAGGAAAAAAAGAGATTATATATATATATATATATATATATATATATATATGTAAGTTCTTTTTAATTCAAGATATGAGGAATATTTGTATGAGAGTATGAGGGATATTTATAATTTCTTCAATGTTTAACATGAATGAAGTTGACATGTAACATTTTAAAAAATATTAATAACAAATAAATATATATATATATATATATAGAGAGAGAGAGAGAGAGAGAGAGAGACTTGTGGATATATGTTTTATATATAAGTTCTTTTTAATTCAAGATATGAGGAATATTTGTACGAGAGTATGAGGGATATTTATGATTTCAATGTCTAACATGAATGAAGTCGGCATGTAACATATAAAAAATATTAATAACAAATATATATATATATATATATATATATATATATATATATATATATATATATATATATATATATAGTGAGAGAGAGAGAGAGAGAGAGAGAGAGAGATATTGTGGATATATGTTTTCTACTTTCGAATATGAGGGAACATGTGTTAATATTTTAATGTGGAGAATGTTTATCATAAATAAAATATTTCAATGTCAACTGTGTATATAATGGATAAAAAATGTGAAAAAAAATAAAAATTATTATATATATATATATATATATATATAGAGAGAGAGAGAGAGAGAGAGAGAGAGAGAGTCCTATGGATATATGTTTTCTACTCCGGACTATGCGGTAGCATGTGTGAACATTTTAATGTAGATGTGCATCATAAATAAAACATTTCAATGTCAATTGTGCATATACTAAGTGAAAATAAAAAAATTTCTTAGTGTTTTGATCAAAACTAACAAAGACCTATCTTAACTCCATATCTACTAAGAGGAATCAAATCTCTCCAACCTTTCCTCAAATTTTGCACTCAAAAATAATTTTGCAACATGAAAAATTTGATCCTCTAAGTATTCAAAATTAAGATAGATTTATATTAATTAAATTCTTTTCATAAAAAAGGTTTTCATTAATTTTAATTTTAATTTTTTTATGTAACTTTATTCCTTTTTAAATATAAATAAAGTGTGCAGGCATTATTTTGAACGTGTTTCTTGAAGAAAAATACAAATCTTCCACAAAATAATCAAACAAAACTAAATATAAAATTAAAAAATATTTTCATCGTAACATATATCTTCCTGAAAATAACTAAAACTGACCAACCTTGTTTGACTTGAAGGCGCTTGCTCCTCTTTTTTCTAAAAGTTTCAATGAGTTTAGTCTTTCCCCTCCCTACAAATATGGGTGGGCCCTACAAAGTACATACTTTCATAGGTCACTTAGTGACATATTATATAATTTTTAAAAGTGGTACTGAATCTAGTCTCCACCAGAACGACTCTGTATCCATGTGTATCAAGCCCATGAGTCGGTTCCACAGTTCGGGGCGTTGTGCGACACTAGCTAGATCTCCATACTTAGTTTTTTTCTCAGCTTCCAGACTACACTTACCAAAATTATTATTCATTTTTTCTCTTGTTATTACATTATGTACGAAAATACATAAAAACAATACAACAATGCCAATTATGAGACCAAAGACATCAAATTATGAATTCAATTCTTCATTATAAAAATATTCATATTTTAAAATATATTATAAGGGTAAGGTTGTCGCTTTCCAAGCACAACCCTTCACCGAACTGTCACCAGTGGTCTAGGCCACAACGTGTACCACTGTCCACAGAGCCTACCATGATACCCATGGCATCACACTTTCACTCCACGCACAAACCATCGCTGCTATCCCCATCGATGCACACTGCCTCTGTCAAACGCACTACCGCCTAGTCACTATATGTTACTTGTAGTGCGGGCGCATTGCCCACACTTGTTGCACCTTTTCGTTCAATGTTACTGTCACATCCCTCTTCGACTCCCTTTGCACTGCGAACTCCGAAGTTGTGGTCTATAGTTGGTTGATATTTTTCCAACTCACAGCCTCCATATTAATATGCCTCCGCTGAGTTGTAATATCCATGGGTCGTGTCACTTAGGGCATTGGCCCACCAAGCCGACCTGCCCACAAGGGTTCACCACACCCATTAGTCCATCCATGCGTCAGCTCGCTGTCCACCACCATGTGTCGTCTCATCTTACCACCACCCACTTTGTCTCGTCGCAAGACTACTCGTCGCACTTCTTTTTCCAAGTTCAGTTTTTCACCTCTCGGTCTGTGTCGCCCATGTTCGGTTCGCCTGCGCCTAGGGGTGGGTGTGCTGCCCAAGTGTGCATCCCTGTCACACGTTTTATCCCATCATGTTTAACTGAAGTCTAGTTTCCACCATCACTCCTCAAGTCGCCTTTAACCGAACTTTTCACCGGGCACGCTTGTCCGCACGTCTTTAACTGAAAACCGAATTAGGCAGGTGCCCATCACGCTAGTCACTATGTTCACATGCCCATCACACACTTGGGTGTGCCCATGCCCGTGACTTGCCTCTATGACTCGTGTGCACCTCGTTGGGCGCTAGAATCGGCATCTTGACATCCTCCCCCACCATGAGTCATTGTCGTCCTAGAAAATCCAATCGATCATGCCAACCCCTCATTAAACTATGCAATCTCCTTTTTTCATCTCCACAATGAATCCTCCATTTCCTAACCACTCTCCTTTGGTTCATCCTTCCACTGAATGAAGAACTCCCTTCTTACGGCACTCTCGACACCTGTAGTCCTAAGATCCAAGATCTTATCCAGAACCAAGTTCGGTCTATCCACAATCATGGATGGTCCCCTCGGTGGTGTTGTCCTCTCAGGATGATGTGCATCTAGTCTACATCTCTTGAGTTGAATCATCTGGAACACAAGATGTTTTGAACGCATGTGGTTTGGAAGCTCCAACTCATAAGCAACTTCATCGACTTGCTTCTTCACTCGGAATGGCCCTTGATTCTTCCTCGTCAAATATCTCGCAGTCCCTTTCGGTGATTGAAACTGATCTCCGATGATCCTCAGAAAACCATATCCCCAACATTGAAGTGTGCATCCCGTCTATCCTTATTTGCCCATTTCTTCATTCTCCTTGCAACATCATGCAGGTGCATCTGTGCTAACTCCAAAGACTTATCCAATGCTGTCAAGAATATCTTCGCATGTGGACTCCTCAAAAATCTCCTCCGTAGAACAATGTGTGGAGCAACTGGGATCTATCCATTGACCAACTAATGGACTATACCTGATTGTGGAACTCTTCTGCAAGTTGTAGCTAAACTAAGCCACATCCAAGAGTTCAGGCCAATTTTTCTGATCAGCCCTCACATAATGTCTCAAGTAGTCCTCTACAGTGCATTAAACCGTTCAGTCTGCCCATCTTTCTGCGGATGATAACTTGAACTCTGCAGCAACTTTGTCTCGACCAACTTGAACAAAGTGGTCCAAAATTTGCCTGTAAAATGCGGATCTCAGTCATACATGATACTGAAAGGTACTCCCCAATACTTCACAATATTCTTGAATAATAGCTCAACAGTCTTCTCGGCTCCACATGGTATCTTCATAGATGACATACTTGGAAAAACGATCAACAGTGACCATAATCCCATTATACTCCTGCCCTTAAAGTAATAGAGTGATGAAGTCCATCGAAACACTCATCCAATGTCTCTCCGAAATAAATAAATGCTACAACAATCCTCCATCTCTGGTTATTTGATTTGTCCTACTGAAAAATAATGCATGTATGCACATACTCCTCCACATCCTCTCTCATCTTCTCCCAAAAGTATCCCCTTTCCAACAATGCCAAAGAACGACGTTGCCTAAGGTGGCCAACTCATGGAGAATCGTGGCACTCCTTCAAGAGGTGCCTCCTAAGTCCAGATGATTTCAAAATTTAGAGTCGGTTCCCATAGAACAAGAGTCCATCTCGTAGGGAATACTTCTGAGTCTTCCCCTCCTTCACCTACACCAGAATGGTATTCACCTGAATATATGTCTCCACACTAACACATAATTTACTCTGCATCTAATTAGTCATATAAACCTGACTCCTACTTCATTCAACATGACCCTCTCCCTCCTCCAGTGCAGCTAACTTTCCCTTCGTGTTGAGTGCATCTACAACTGCATTGAGTCTACCTGGCCTGTACTCAATAGTCATGTCGAACTTTGCCAAGATGTCCTACCAAGGAGCTTGCTTCACTGACAACTTCGGTTGGGATGCAAAATAACTCACTGCAACATTGTCAGTCTAGACAATGAAATGCTTCCAAATCAAGTAATGCCTTCATACCTGAAAATAATGGATGATTGCAATCATCTCCTTCTCATGAACTAGATACCATCGTTGTCTATCCTGCAACTTCTGACTCTCATATGCCACTGGAGATAACTTCACACCTACAAGAATAGGAACCTTCACCGGTTTACTATCATGCATATTAAACCTCTGTAGTATTGTCTTGACATACTTCCTATGGTTTAACTAGAGCTTCCTCTTTGCCGATTTCTTTTAATTTCCATGCCCAAAATATAGTTTGTAGCACCAAGATCTTTCATGTCTAATTTGGAGGACAAATGGGTCTTCAAATCCTGGATAATTTCTTTGTCATTCCAACCAGCAACATATCATCCACATACAAGATCAGATAAATAACACGGTCACCAATTAATTTAAAATATACACAGTGATCTGCTTTGCTTTTGGTGAAGCCAAGTACCCATATAAATGTATCAAAATTTTGATACCACATCCTTGGTGGCTGTTTTAACCCATACAGATACTTCTTTAACTTGCATACGAGTTATTTCGTACCCTTCACCACAAAACCTTCAGGTTGCTTCATGTAGATCTCGTCTTCTAGATCCTCGTGAAGAAATGTTGTCTTCACATCCATCTGTTCTACCTCAAAATCAAAAGTAGCAACAACAGATAAAAATAGTCTAATAGAAGTTACCTTGGCAACAGGAGAAAAAATATCACCAAAATCAATTCCGGACACCTGGGGATAACCTTTTGCTACCAACCGAACTTTGTATTTCTCCACCTTTCCTTCTCCATTTGTCTTCTTCTTGAACACCCATTTGCTGCCAATGGGTTTCCTTCTAGTCGACAACTCCACTAGATCCCAAGCCTCATTTTTGTGCAAAAATGCCATTTCATCAACCATGGCCTCTTTCTAGAGTATTCCATCCTCTGAATCTACAACTTCTTTCACAGTTTTGGGATCATTGTCAATGATAGATAAAGCAAAATTTGAATAGAAAGTAGATGGACTATACCTTTTTGGTTGCCTTCTTTCTCGAACTGATCTTCTCACACCCGAAGTTTGTGGCTCTTCATCTTCTGATTCCTCCTCTGTTGTAGAGTCTGATTCTTCCTCCTTAAGTTCAAACTCTATCTTCTCAGGTCCCTTTGGTTGGACTTCACGTTTAATAACAGACTTTACCTCTCTGAACACCACATCTCGGTTGTACACAAAATTCCTTGTTACTGGGTTCCAAAGCTTATAACCCTTTAAACCATCCTTATACCCAATAAAGATGCACTTTTCAGATTTACTATCCAACTTGGTTCATTTCTCCTTTGGAACATGTACATATGCATCACATCCAAATACCCTCAGATGTGAAAGAGAGGGTTTCTTACCAGTCCATACCTCTTGTAGAGTCTTATCCTCCAATGCTGATGAAGGTGATCTGTTGACCAGGTAACATGCTGTCTCCATCGCCTCTGCCCAGAATTCCTATCCTAACCCAACACCACTGAGCATGTTTCTTGCCCTTTTCATCAACGTCTTGTTCATTCTTTCTGCAACTCCATTTTGTTGAGGTGTATATGGAGTAGTCTTCTTGTAGGTTTTAACCTCGTACATAAATTACCTGCATACGGATTCTAAAACACAGAAAATAAACAATGCGAGAGCATAACACATAAAACACATATACACAGAGATTTTCCCCTGGATCCCAAAACCGGGACTACCATCTTGATTTTTCATTATGCTTCTTTCAATGTTATAATACACATTTATACATGCCGAAGCATCCAATACCATGGACCGAAAACCATTGCGTCAAAACAACATGTGTGAAAATCATGCACAAAACCATAGGTGGGTCCGCCCAACCTAACATAGGGTCCAAAACCAAAATTTTCTAGGGTGCTGCCCCAGACCCCATAAAGTGGGGTTACGGGTACCCCTCAAACCCCCTGTGACCTCCCCCCCTCTGACCCCTGGTTACTACGTGGGCTAGTTGTGCAAAGAATATAACACAACCCAACATTCTACCACTTTTTATTTTCTTTCCACAAGGGGCCACAAGAGAGCTTAGTCATTTATCCAACCCTGCAATGCCCATTGTTTCTCTACACCAAGAGAACTTCTCAGAGCTCACAAATTTTGTCAATGCATTTGCAGTATTCTTCAAAGTGTCCATCTTTACCAGCAACGCCTTTTTGTCTTCTATCATATCCCTCACAAAGTGATACTGAACATCAATGTGCTTTGTCTTTGAATGATATGCAGGGTTCTTTGCCAAGAAAATTGCACTTTGGCTATCACAGTCTATCCTTATAGCTTCCTGTACTAACCCCATACTTGAACACAATCTCTGCAACCAAACTGCTTCCTTGCTTGCATGAGTGGCTGCCATGTATTCTGCCTCTGTAGTTGATAGTGCCACTACAGATTGTTTCTTACTCATCCAACTGACTACACCTCCAAATAGGTTAAACACATACCCACTTGTAGATATTCTCTGATCCAGATCTCCAGCCCAGTCTGCATCAACAAAGCCATGAATATCCAACACTTTGTCTAATCCTGGTCTTCCTTGGTAGCACAAACCATAATCACTAGCACCACACAAATACCTGAAAACCTGCTTCACTGTTGTCCAATGCTCCTTTCTTGGTTTTGACATAAACCTACTCAATACTCCCACTGCATGTGTAATTTCTGGTCTAGTATAGACCATTGCATACATCAAGCTATTGATTGCACTTGCATATGGAACACAGGACATGTCCTCTTCCTCTTCTTGTGTCTTGGGGCACTGTTCAGCAGATAACATCACACCTACAGGAATAGGAACCTTCATCGGTTTACTATCCTGCATATTAAACCTCTGCAATATTGTCTCGACATACTTCCTCTGGTTTAACCAGAGCTTCTTCTTTGCCTAATCTCTTTTAATTTTCATGCCCAAAATATAGTTTGCAGCACCAAGCTATTTCATGTTGAATTTGGAGGACAATTGGGTCTTCAAATCCTGGATTACTTCTTTGTCATTTCCAACCAACAACATATCATCCACATATAAGACCAGATAAATAACATGGTCACCAATTAATTTAAAATACACACAGTGATCTGCTTTGCTTCTGGTGAAGCCAAGTCTCCGTATAAATGTATCAAATTTATGATACCACATCCTTGGTGACTGTTTTAATCCATACAAAGACTTCTTTAACTTGCATACCAGTTCTTTCTTACCCTTCACCGCAAATCCTTCAGGTTGCTTCATGTATATTTCTTCTTCTAGATCCCCATGAAGAAATGTTGTCTTCACATCCATCCGTTCTACCTCAAAATCAAAAGCAACAGCAACAGATAAAAGTAATCTAATAGAAGTTACCTTGGCAACAGGAGAAAAAATATCACCAAAGTCAATTCCCGGCACCTGGGAATAACCTTTTGCTACCAACCGAGCTTTGTATTTCTCCACCTTTCCTTCTGCATTTGTCTTCTTCTTGAACACCCATTTGCTACAAATGGGTTTCCTTCCAGCTGGCAATTCCATCAAATCCCAAGCCTCATTTTTGTGCAAAGATGCCATTTCATCAACCATGGCCTCTTTCTAGAGTTTGCCATCCTCTGAATCTATTGCTTCCTTCATAGTTATGGGATCATCGTCAGGAATAGATAAAGCAAAATTTGAATAGAAAGCAGATGGATTATACCTTTCTGGCTGCCTTCTTTCTCGAACTGATCTTCTCATACCCGGAGATTGTGGCTCTTCATCTTTTGATTCCTCCTCTGCTGTAGAGTCTGGTTCTTCCACCTTAAACTCAAATTCTATCTTCTCAAGTTCCTTTGGTTGGACTTCATGTTTAATAACATCTTTTACCTCTCTGAACACCACATCTCAGCTGTACACAACCTTCCTTGTGACTGGGTTCCAAAGCTTGTAACCCTCTAAACCATCCTTATACCCAATAAAGATGCACTTTTCAAATTTACTATCCAACTTGGTTCGTTTTTCCTTTGGAAAATGTACATATGCATCACATCCAAATACCCTCAGATGTGAAAGGGAGGGTTTCTTACCAGTCCATACCTCTTGTGGAGTCTTATCCTCCAACGCTGATGAAGATGACCTGTTGACAAGGTAACATGCAGTATCCACTGCCTCTGCCTAGAATTCCTGTCCTAACCCGGCACCACTAAGCATGCTTCTTGCCCTTTCCATCAACGTCTTATTCATTCTTTTTGCAACTCCATTTTGCTGAGGTGTATATGGAGAAGTCTTCTGATGTGCTATACCACACTTCTTATAGAATTATTCAAATTCCTTGCTGCAAAACTTTCCGCCATTATTAGTCCTTAGCACCTTTATCTTCTTCTTTGTCTGATTTTCCATGAGAGCCTTAAATTCTTTAAACCTGTCAAAGGCTTCAGATTTCTTCTTAAGAAAATATATCCATGTATTCCTTGAGAAGTCATCTATAAATGATACATAGTACACAGACTTACCCAGTGATGGAACCTTCACAGGTCCAAACACATTACTATGCACAAGTTCTAATATTTGTTTCGCCCTCTTACTACTAAAGGGGAAACTCACCCGATTCTACTTCCCATATACACAATTTTCACAGAAATCAAAATCCAGAGAGCTATTACTCATACCTTCTAACATACCTTTACCATGAAGTATTCCAAGGCTCTTATCTCCAATATGTCCAAGCCTTTGATGCCACAACATGGTCTTCTCTTCAGAGACCACTAGATTTTCTGCTCCACTTTCAGGAACCATAGAACTGTTGCACTCATCAATAACAGTGCTACCTTGCATCTTGTATGGAGTTCCAATTTCGAACTCCCCACATCAATACTAGTGCTCCCCAAACCATTTTGCAGGTATCCTTCTCGAACACTGTTTTTACACCTGTATCATCCATCTTGATTACAGAAATCAGATTTCTGGCCAATGTAGGAATATGCAGAACACCCGGAAGTGTTCTAACCCTTCCACCTTGCAACTTCAACTTTAATTTTCCGTGACCAATGATTCTAGCCTTCCTATCATCCCTTAAGAAGACATCACCACCATCGTATTTTTCATACTCGAAAAACCACTCTCTATGGGGAGTGAAGTGAAAGGATGCACCAAGTCAATCAACCTGCCTCATGATCTACATATGTACTTGAAGAAGCCAAGTACACATCCCCACCTTCATCTGAGGTGGTTTTTGCCTCTGCAGAAGGAGCCTCATCAGATCCCTTTCCTTTGTCAGGAGCTTTAGATTTACAGTCCCTTTTAAAGTGGCATTCCTTTTCGCATTTCCAGTACACCACCTTTACAAGTTTTCCTGGAGATTTAGATCTCCCACTCGATGAGTTATTTCTGTTTCTATTCTGGGACTGTCCTCGTACAAACAAGGCATCACCATTCTGGCTCTCCATATTTTTCCATCTCATCTCCTCAGTCAGCAAAGCTGAGACTATTTCATCAAACAGCAAGGCAGTTGCATTGCTACCTATTGCAATAACCAGACTATCCCATGAATCTGGTAGAGAACACAACAAACTGATGCAGTTATCTTCATCTGAAATTTTAATATCAACAGATGCCAACTGACTTACCACAGTATTAAATGCATTTAGATGCTCTGTCACCGAGTCTCCATCTTTCATCCTTAGGTTATATAACTTTTTCCGCAGGGACAGTTTATTCACTAGAGACTTAGATTGGTACAAAGTCCCTAACTTGTCCCACAAAGCCTTTGCCGTAGCTTTCCTTGATACATTCAGCGATACTGAATCTGAGACACACAATCGTATTGTGCTCTTTGCCTTCCGATCCAACTTCTTCCATTCTTCATCGGACACTCTCGTTGGTTTAGTACCCGGATCTACCGCGATCCACCGATCCTTATCCACCAACAGATCCTCCATCTTGAATTTCCACAACTCAAAACTCTGACCATTAAATTTCTCGATCTTTATCTTTCCACTGCTCGCCATTTTCTTTCACCACCAGAATCGATCTCGCAGATCTCCCACTAAACAGGGTCTACCACAGGCCTAAGCAAAACCCCTCAGCAACAAAGGCATCCCCTTGAAGTCAAATTTGCTCTAATTCCAAATGTAGGTTTTAACCTTGCACAAAAATTACCTGCATACGAATTCTAAAACACAGAAAATAAAGAATGTGAGAGCATAACACATAAAACACATATATACAGAGATTTTCCCCTCAATCCCAAAACCGGGACTACCAGCTTGATTTTTCATTATGTTTCTTTCAATGTTATAATACATATTTGTACATGCTGAAGCATCCAATACCATGGACCGAAAACCATTGCGTCAAAAAAACATATGCAAAAATCATGCACAAAACCATAGGTGGGTCCGCCCAACCTAACATAGGGTCCAAAACCAAAATTTTCCAGGGCGCTACCTCAGACCCCATAAAGTGGGGTTACGAGTACCTCGCAAACCCCCTGTGACCTCCCCCCCTCTGACTCCCAGTTAACTACGTGGGCTAGTCGTGGAAAGAATATAACACAACTCAACACTTCTGCCGTGCTATACCACACTTCTTACAAAATTCTTCAAATTTCTTACTGCAAAACTCTCCACCATTATTCGTCCTCAGCACCTTTTATCTTCTTCTCTGTCTGGTTTTCCATCGGAGCCTTAAATTCTTTAAAACTGTCAAAGACTTCAGATTTCTTTTTACGGAAATATATCCATGTATTCCTTGAGAAGTCATCTATAAATGATACATAGTACACAGACTTACCCAGTGATGGAACCTTCACAGGTCCAAACACATCACTGTGCACAAGCTCTAATATCTGTTTTGCCCTCTTACCACCAGAGGGGAAACTCACCTAATTCTGCTTCCCATATACACAATTTTCATAGAAATCAAAATCCAGAGAGCTATTATCATACCTTCTACCATACCTTTACCATGAAGTATTCGAAGGCCCTTCTCTCCAATATGTCCAAGCATTTGATGCCACAACATGGTCTTCTCTCTAGAGACCACTGGATTTTCTGCTCCACTTTCAGGAACCACGTAACTGTTGCACCCATCAACAACAGTGCTACCTTGAAACTTGTACAGAGTTCCAATCCGAACTCCCTGCATCAATACCAGTGTTCCCTGAACCATATTGTAGGTATCCTTCCTGAACATTGTTTTTACACCTGCATCATCTAGCTTGCTTACAGAAATCAGATTTCTGACCAATGCAGGGATATGCAGAACACTCGGAAGTGTTCTAACCCTTCCACCTTGCAACTTCAACTTTACTTTTCCACGACCAATGATTCTGGCCTTTCTATCATCCCCTAAGAAGACATCACCACCATCGTCTTTCTCATACTCGCATAACCACTCTCTATGGGGAGTGAAGTGAAAAGATGCACTTGAGTCAATCAACCATGCCTCATGATCTACATGTGTACTTGAAGAAGCCAAGTACACATCCCCATCTTCATCGGAGGTGGTTTTTGTCTCTGCAGAAGGAGCATCATCAAATCCCTTTCCTTTGTCAGGAGCTTTAGATTTATAGTCCCTTTTGTACTACCCTTCCTTTCTGCATTTCCAGCAAACCACCTTTAAAGGTTTTCCTGGAGATTTAGATCTCCCACTTGAAAACTTATTTTTGTTTCTGTTATGGGACCGTTCTCGTACAGACAAGGCATCACCATTTTGGATCTCCATATTTTTCTGTCTCATCTCCTCCATCAGCAAGGATGAGACTATTTCATCAAACTGCAAGGCAGTTGCATTGCTACCTATTGCAATAACCAAACTATCCCACGAATTTGGTAGCAAACAGAACAAATAGATGCACTTATCTTCATCTGAAATTTTAATATCAACAGATAATAACTGACTTACCACAATATTAAATGCGTTCAGATGCTCTATCACCAAGTCTCCATCTTTCATCCTCAGATTATACAACTTTTTCCGTAGGAACAATTTATTCACCAGAGACTTAGATTGGTACAAAGTCCCTAACTTGTCCCACAAAGCCTTTGTCATACCTTCCCCTAATACATTCAACAATACTAAATCTGAGACACATAATTGTATTGTGCTCTTTGCCTTCTGATCCAACTTCTTCCATTCTTCATCGGACACTCCCGTTGGTGTAGTACTGGATCTATTGTGATCCACTGATCTTTATCCACCAACAGATGCTCCATCTTGAGTTTCCACAACTCAAAGTTCTAACCATTAAATTTCTCGATCTTTATTTTTCCACTGTTGGCCATCTTCTTTCACCACCAGAATCGATCTCGCAGATCTCCCACTGAACAGGGTCTACCACAGACTCGAGCGAAACCCCTCAGCAACAAAGGTGTTCCCTTGAAGCCAAAACAACTCCGATACCAAATGTAGGTTTTAACCCCGTACAAAAATTACCTGCATATTAATTCTAAAACACAGAAAATAAACAATGCGAGAGCATAACACATAAAACACATATACATAGAGATTTTCCCCTAGATCCCAAAACCGGGACTACCAGTTTTATTTTTCATTATATTCCTTTCAATGTTACAATACATATTTATACATGCCGAAGCATCCAATACCATGGACCAAAAACCATCACGTCCAAAACCATGGATTGAAAACCATCGCTTCCAAAACCATGTGCGAAAAATCATGCACAAAACCATAGGTAGGTCTGCCCAACCTAATATAGGGTCCAAAAACAAAATTTCCCAGGGCACTGCCCCAGACCTCATAGAGTGGGGTTACCTGCACCCTTCAATCCCACTGTGACCCCCCCCCCCCCCACTGTACAATTGGCACAACGAAAGTGGGGCTACGCCCCCCTTCTAACCCCCCGGTTAACTACGTGGGCTAGTGGTGGAAAGAATATAACAGAACCCAACATTGGGAGCTTGTCACCTATAACCTTCTTTAAGCATGACACATGGAAAATTGGGTGCACTCAGGAAGCTACAAGAAGCTCCAATTTTTATGCCATAATACCTATCTTTTGCAACACCTTGTATGGACCATAATACTTTGGTGATAATTTATTATCCTTCTTAGCTTGCTTGAGGGACATTTGTTTATATGGTTGTAGCTGTAGGAATATCCAATCACTTACATCAAAACTTCTTTCGTTGCGATGTTGATTTGCTTGTTGTTTCATTCTATTCTGCGCTAAGGTGAGGTTATCCTTTAAGAGTAGGAGAACTTGCTGTTGATGCCATAAAGTTCCATAAATGGGGTCATTTTTGTTGCAGTATGGAAGGAAGTGTTATACCACCATTTAGCCAAAGGCAACCATTTGACCCATTGCGTTTGTTTATCACATACAAAGCAATGAATATATCCTTCCAAACATTTGTTTACTATCTTAGTTTTCCCATTAGATTGAGGATGATAAGATGAGCTATGAGCTAACTGAGTACAAAGACAAGAAAATAATTTTGTTCAAAAAAATTCCAGTGAAAATGGGATCTCTGTCACTTACAATAATCTTTGGGTTTCCATGTAGCTTTTGAATTGTTTCCATAAATGCAATAAAAACTATACTCGCTTTAAATGGATGAGATAATGCACAAAAGTATGCATACTTGGTAAGTCTGTTAACTACCACCATGATAACATTGTTTCCTTCAGACTTGGGTAAACCTATGATAAAATCCATTGAAACCTCCTCCCAACGTTGGCTTGGAATGGATAAAGGTTGTAATAGACCTAGGGTCTTAATTGTTTCAACTTTATTTTGTTGGCAAACCGAACATTCTGCCACAAACTTTTGAATATCTGATTTAAGGACATCCCAAAAAAATTCCTTCTTAACCTTGTGGTAAGCTTTTAGAAATCTTGAGTGCCCTCCTAAGGGAGAGGTGTGCAATTCCCTAAGAATTTTTTTGTTTGAGTTAGGAATTCTTACATAGGTATAACCGATCTTTGTACCATACGAATAATTTTTCCAACTAAATGTATCAGATGTACTGGGATCTTGTTGTAACTTTTGAATGAGTGCCCACACTTTTTCGTCATTCTTCCATTCATTCTTTGCTTCGTTTATCCAATCTGGTTGGATAATAGAAATGGTGCAAATAAATGCTTCCACATCCTCATCTTTTCTTGAGAGTGCATTTGCCACAACATTTTACTTCCCTTTGTTGTAGATGATTTCAAAGTCATAACACAAAATCTTTGTGACCCATTTTTGCTGCTCTTCTGAAGATAATCTTTGTTCTAAAAATTATTTAAGACTATCATGATCTGTTTTTACCTTGAAGTGTCTTCCCATTAGGTAGGGTCGTCATTTCTTAAGTGCATGTAGTATTGCCAACATTTCCTTCTCATAAATAGCTTTGTGTAAATACTTTCCTTTGATTGGACGACTTTCGAAAGCAATGGGTCTTTCTTCTTGCATTCAAACAACACCAATTCCATTTTTTGAGGCATCACATTCCACAATAAAGGTTTTTGTGAAGTTCGGTGTAGCTAAGACCAGTTCTTGGCACATTGTCTCTTTAATATGTTCAAAGGCCTTCTTTGCTTCTGGAGTCCATGAAAATGCATCTTTCTTCAATAATGTTGTTAGAGGTGCTGCTATTCTCCCATAATCCTTAACAAACTTGCGATAATACCCTATCAAACCGAGAAATCCTCGTAGATGCTTTATGGATGTGGGGATTTTCCATTCCTTAATGGTTTTAATTTTGCTAGGGTCTACCTTAACACCTTCATGAGATATAATATGACCCAGATATTCCACGTCTTGTACTCCAAAGAAACATTTCGAGCTTTTTGCATATAATTGTTTCTCCTCCAATAGTTTGAGCACCCTATCAACATGTTGAACATGATCCTTCTAAGACTTGCTATAGATTAATATATCATCAAAAAATACTAACACAAATTTTCTAAGAAAGGGTTTGAAAATGGAATTCATCAAACCTTAAAATGTAGAAGGTGCATTGGTAAGGCCAAAAGGCATGACCAAAAATTCATAATGACCCTCATGAGTTCTAAATGTTGTTTTTGGAATGTCTTCAGTCTTCATTCTGATTTGATGATATCTTGAACGAAGGTCCAACTTGGTGAAGTAAATTTATCCATGCAATTCATCCAATAATTCATCAACGAAAAGAATGGAAAATTTATCTTTAATAGTGAGCTTGCTGAGCTCCCTATAATCTGGACACATGTGCCATGATCCATCCTTCTTGTGAACCAATACTACTAGAGCAGAGAAAGAACTTTGACTAGGTTGAATTATACCAGCCTCTAGCATTTCTGCAACCATACGTTCAATTTCACTCTTTTGGGCATAGGGATATCTGTAAGGCCTGATGTTTCGAAGAACACTTCCTGGAATCAAATGAATAGCATGATCATGATCACGAATAGGTGGGAGGCCTTTGAGAATCTCAAATACCTTGGAATGTTTATCCAAGACTTTTTGGAGATCTTGAGAAATAGATGATTTCGATGTGGGAATCTCTAGTGAACATAACTGTGCAATTATGCCTCGCTGTTCTTTCTTTAGAAGATTTTTCATTCCGTTAGAGTTGATTATCTTTCTCGGTTTCCCTACGATACCCCTTAATTCAACCCCCTTTCCTTCTGAAGAAAATTTCATGAAAATTTCTTGAAAATTAAAAGCTATTGTACCCAAGGATTGTAGCCATTGGATTCCTAGTACAACATCAGCACCATCCATTGGAATGGAAAGCATTGGGCTATTCAATACATATTCTCCCTTGGATAGCTTGATATTATGGCACTTTCCTAAGCAATTTATGGTTCCTCCACTTGCAACCATCACTTGACACTCTAGTGCTAGATATAGGAAGCAATTCAATTCCTTGGCTTTCTTCCAATGAATAAAATTATGGGTACTGCTTGAATCAATCAACACTATTCCATTTTTCTTCTTGATATTCCCTTCTATCTTGATAGTTTGAGGAGTGGTAATTCCATCCAATGCATTACAAGATATGGTAAGATTCATTTCTTCTTTCTCTAAGGTTTGTTCCTGGTGTATATCCTCTTATTTTGATGTTTCTTGTTCTTTTTCTTCCTCTTCTTCACAATATATGTAAAATAATTTCTTCCTAGCACACTTATGACCTTTAGTGTATTTGCTATCACAACTGTAATAAAACCCTTTTTATCTTTTTTCTTCCAATTGTTGTGGTGTCAACCTTGTAGGTTGTGGATGGCTAGAGCCAACAAAACTTCCATCTTTATGATTGTGAGTGGTAGGCTTCCTTGTTGCCATAATTTTGCTTTACATTTATCTTTCCAACCTGAACGCCTTCTCCAATGAATCAAGTTCCCAAAGGCGAAACTCATGTTGGATGTTATCCTTTAAAGTACTTATGAACATATCAATCCTATGCTCTTCTGGAATATATTTTACCCTTATATTCAATTTTTGGAAGTCCTCAATGTGCTCCATCATTGAACCCTTTTGTTTGAGATTTATCAATTGGCTAAAAAAAGTGTTGCTTTTTGTATCCTCATAATGTGCTATCATTTCATTCGTAAAGGCAGCCCAAGTGACAATTTGTTTACGAGAGCAAAGCCATTGATACCATACAAACTGATTTGGTTCTAAATATAAAGTTGCAATGCGTACATTTTGTGTTTTTTGGACATTATGGAGATTGAAAAATTGCTCCATATATAGTATCCAGGTTACGAGATCCTTGCCATCAAACTTCCTCATATCGATCTTTGGAACATGGTGGTTTTTCGATCCAACGTTAGAGTCTATGAAATCATGATTAACATTTATTTTGCTCTCATCATGAGTTTCATTTACTACCCACCATTAGTAAGCATTTCTTGTAGAAACTTTGTCAAATCTGTCTTCAAATCTTCCATCTTAGCTTCCACGTCTTTCTTTAAATCATCTATCTTAGCTTCCATGCCATCCATATTAGCTTCCACGTCATTCATATTAACTTCTACCCTTTATTTAAACCATCCATATTAGCTTCCACACCATACATCTTAGCTTCTATGTCTTTCTTTAAACCATCCATCTTAGCTTCTGTTACTTTTTGTGCGAGTGAAATTTGTTGCACTTGGTCTCCTAATTTTGATATATCATGTTGCATTTCTTCCTCTTCTTCATGAGTCATGCTAGATCTTTTAAGTTGCTTACTAGGTGTTTCTATTTTCTTTCTTTAGGGCATCAATCACTGATAATAATGCTTCACTATTCCCTTTGAATTCCTTCAAACTAATTTTTCAAACCAAACTTATGCAAAAAATTTAAAAAGTTACACACCTTTTTTCACTTTGTAGGAGCTTAATATTGAATCTGCTGTATCTCTGTAATTTTGGATCTCCAAGGTCTAAAATTTCTTCCTACGGTAACCCTCTGAGTACTCTTTCTAACATTGCAAGTCTGATCAATATTGGATTATCCAATGAAGAGTTATGCAAAATCTCCCACGATGACCCGATTATAGACTGGTTCAGTAGAGATCTTGTACAAAGTTCCACGTGTCACTTTTTTGACCTTAGGATCTGAAACTGATACATAGAAAACTATAGTCCGTCCTATTTTTGTAATTTCTTACGAAATTTCAATCTGATGCTTCGAAAAAAAAAGTTATGACAATTTTCCCCAGGTCACCTGTTTGAGATATAATTCGGGATCCTGCAAAAAAACCCTAATTTCTTTGGATCATATCTCCAAAAATATAGCAAGACAAGATCTGAAATTTGGAGCTATTGTTTAGAGAGATTTCAGCTCAAATGGGTTTTTTTTCACTTCTGAAATGTCGCATAAAGAAAGTTATAGCGAAAATTCCATGATGACTTGTTCGGAGCAGCGAAACCCTAGAATCCAAGCTCTGATACCAAATGTTATGAAACCAACTCACAAACAGATAGAAAACATAGGTTGACGCCTTAGAAATCAGCCTCTTCTAGGGGACAACCACCTTTACATTACACACATTAACAATTCTTGGATGATACAAATGACAAAACCTCATTTCTATATATAGGAGTCTAAGGGGTCATAATATAACCAAAGCCGACCTAACAATAATAATATAAGGGCACAAAAATAACAATAGTGGGCTTCTATGGGGCACAATAATAACAATATGGGGACAATAGGGGCACAACAATAACAATAAGGGATATAATGACAATAGTAATGGGGGAATCACTAGTATTATAGGGACCTAACACATCCTGCATGAGTACTCCCCCAATCGCAAAATCAGAAGCATTTGTGGGCACCTCAAATGGTCTTTCAAAATCACATAGCTTTAGTATCAGTGTTGTAACCATCCTCCTCTTCAAATCCTCAAATGTTGCTCGACACTTCTCCGTCTAATTCCATTGCTTATCCTTCTTCAAAAGGTCTGTTAGTGGTGCAGTCACCTTGGAGTACCCCTCCACAAACTTCCGTTGGTAGTTGGTCATCCCCAAGAAGACTCATATCATGGAAATTCTTTGGCTTGGACCAATCCTCAATCCGGTTGCACCCTACTCGGCTCCACCCGTATGTGACCTTGACCCACTACGTGTCCAAAGAACGGAATCTCGGTGTGGGCGAACATACACTTCGACTTATTCAAGAACAACTAATTCTTCCTCAGTGCTTCAAATACCAAAACCAAGTGTTTCTTATGATCCTCCATGTTATTACTGAATATCACGATGTCGTCCAAGAATAAAACCACAAACGAATCCAAATATGGAAGAAAACATTATTCATCAATGTGAAAAACATAGCAGGAACATTGCACAACTCGAATGGCATGACAAGGAACTCAAAACTCCCATATCTCGTCACAATCGTGATCTTCTTCTCATCCCCCTCTACTATCCACACCTGATAATACCCATGCCTCAAATCTAGCGTCGAAAACACTCGGGCTTTCGCAAGCTTATTAAAGAAATTGACTGCAGGTGGCAAAGGATTCCTGTTCTTTATCATCTTCTTATTCAATTCACGATAATCACAACACATCCGTAACTCATTTGTATCATTCTTCCTCCAGAACAATACTGGAGCATCATATGGGGACCTTGAAGGTCGTATGAAACCTACATTAGCACAAATCCTTCAACTGTCGTCTTAACTCCTCCAACTCTGGTCTTGGCAAATGATAAGGAGTTTTTGTTGGTGGTTTCTTCCCCGACTCTAGCTCAATGTTATGGTCCACTGCACGTCTCGGTGGTAGTAATTTCAGCAACTCATCGGGCATCAAATCTACATATTTGGCCAATGCATTAGAAATTTCAGCTGTAATAGGCATCCCCACTCCATCATCATCCTCAAATTCCCTGATAACTGTCGCATATATCTCCACATCTGAATCCCGCATCGCCCTACTCACACTTAGTGCAGACACATGTTGCACCTTCACTTCCCTTCTCTACTAGTGAGTAGGCAAAGTCCACGTCCGTGTATCTCCAATCAACATAATCTCATTGCAAAATGGGGCAACAATTTCTTTGTTTTCCTTCAGAAAATCTTTCCCCAATATCATGTCAAAGTCATTCATCTCCATCACTGTGAAGTCTGAACAATCCTACCAATCTGCAATTCGAACCGGTAAATCACTTGCCAATCCCAACACTTTAGCTCTCGAGTTCACTGCCTTGACCTCCACATCCTTTGGAACAATCTGCAACCCAACTTCCTTTGCTAGTCCTGTCGTCATAAAGTTATGAGTGGACCCTGTGTCCACCAAAGCTTGGACAATTTTGCCATGAATCTCCAAGTCAAGAACCCCAAATTGTGCAACCAACATTTGTTCTACTCAAGAATCCTTGCCTGCATACATCTTTGGTCTTTGTTGTATTGGCTTTGATACCATCTGTCACGCCGCCGAGTCGGTTTCACCGTTCGAGGCGTCGTGCGACACTGGCTAGACCTTCATACTTAAGTTTTTTTTTCTTATCTTCCGGGCTATGCCTACCAACATTATTATTCATGTTTTCTCATGTTATTACGTTATGTGTGGAAATACATAAAAACATTACAACAATTCCAATTATGAGACCAAGAACAACAAATTATTAATTCAATTCTTCATTATAAAACTCTGCATATTTTATAATATGTTACAAGGGTGAGGTTGTTGCTGTCCAAGTGCAACCCTTCACCGCACTGTCACCAATGGTACGGGCTGCAACGTGTATCACTGTCCACAATGTGTACCATGTTGTCCATGGCACCACACTTTGCTTGCACGCACAACCCGTCGCTATCGCTGTTATACCCATTGTTGCACATTGCCTCCGCCGAATGCACTACCCCCTGGTCGCTATACACTACTTGCAGTGCGGTCACATTGTCCACACCCGTCGAGCCTTTTTGTTAAGCTATGTCGCTACGTCCCCCTTCGACTCCCTTCACACAATGAACTCTGAAATTGTGGTATGCGGTTGGTTGATATTCTGCCAACTCGCGGCCTCCATATTAATATGTCTTCGCCGAGTTGTAATATCCATGGGTCGTGTCACTTGGGGCATTGGCCCACCAAGCTGACCTGCCCACGAGTGTTTACCACACTCGTCGGTCTATCCATGCGTTGGCTTGTTTTCCACCACCGTGTGTTGACTTGCCTTTCCACCGCCCACAATGTCTTGTTGCAAGTCTGCCTGTCGCACTTCTTTTGCCAAGTTCAGTTTTTCACCTCTCGTTCTGTCGCTCATATCCGGTTTCCTGCGCTACGGGGTGGGTGCGCTGCCTAGGTGTGCACTCCCGTTGCACGTTTTACCCCATCACGTTTCACTAAATTCGAGTAGCGAGTTGCCACCACCACTCCTCAAGTTGCTTTTAACCGAACTTTTCACCAGACGCACTCCCCTGCACACCTTTAACTGAAAACTGAGTCGAGCGGGCATCTATCATTTTGGTCACTACGTTCGCATGCCCATCACACACTTAGGTGCACCCATACCCACCACGCGCCTCTACAACTTGTGTGCTTCTAATTAGGGGCCCGACTCCCGGTTCCAACAATGTGGGTCCTACAAATTACGTGCAGAATTAAACTTACCTAAGAACGAACCAACGCAGCGAAGAACATCGCCTTTGTACGCTTTTTGCTCACCTTCATATATTGATATTTAAAGTCATTGTTTTAAGCGATGTTATGTTCCCCCAATATCACACGCTCCAGATACTACGCTCTAACACACATCCTCCTGTACCTTTTAGCCTTCGCAATCAATAACTGCTTCTATATATTCACCATCACCATATGTTAATTCTGTAAATATTTATTTAACGTGACTATGTTCACTAGGAGTCATTGTTTTCATTTTTATTACAGAGTGTTTTCATTTTTAACTAGCGATTGCATCGCCAAATATGGAAAAGTGCGATGCTCGTGCTTGCCAAACGAAGATCGCAGGAAAAGGAAAAAGTGCCGCCAATTTAAGGGAATCTGAATGCGAAAATGGGGAAAGGGGTGTTTGAAATTTGGATGTCGAAATCACATGAGAAGATATGGTTGGGATCCTATAATATCGCTGAGCAAGCTGCCCATGTTTACGATAATGCCTGAGAGGACCCGCCGCCAAACTCAATTTTCCAGATACTGTGTCGGGTATTCCGTCTGCATCTTCCCTTTCCCGGAAGCAAATTCAGCGCGCTACTGCTAGATTTTTATTTTTTATTTTTATTTATTTATTATTTTTTCAGTACGAAAAAAAAAGTGATATTCTATTATAATGATGTAATCTAGATTACTTAACAGTAATTTTAGAGCTAGTACAAACAGCTCAAAATGAAGAAATAACCTACATAGTGCAGGAAAAAACTAAACCATGTAGAATGTAGTCACAAGTATTCTGGAAAGATGATAATAAGCAAAATGGGGCAATACTTACAAATTAGAGGAGCATGTGCGATAGAGAAAATAAAAAAACAGGTGCATGGTACATACCAGGGCCAGATGTATGGAAGAGTGAGTTATGTACCCGGAAGAGCGAAATCCTGAATTTGGTACTTTACTTCCCCCACTGTAATAGTCATTTCCCATTTACCAACTTGTGATTGGAGACCTTTCTTTGATAGTTCATCTGCCTAAGTATTATGAGACCTGTTCACATGATTTATAGCATAATCCTTTCTTGTTTTCCAGAGGGACTCAATTCTGTTCATCCATCTAGACAGATAGTGATTTTTTATGGAAAGCTTGGCATTTACATGATCTATTATGATTTTGGAATCACCATAGATCTGCAGGGATTCAATATTTAGGAATATACTGAACAGAAGAAGTCCTGAAAGTGCCATAGCTTCCGCCTTGTTGTTTGTTCCTTCTCCCCCATTCCAATAAATGGCAATTTGCTGATCCTCCTTTGTAATAATGTAGACTCCACAAGCACATATTCCATTTTGAGCAGCCCCATCAAAATAAGCTCTAGGAATATCCGACTGGCATGGAGTATAAGATTGTTCCTTAGCCTTTACTTTCTTCTGCTGAGAGATGGAAGGAGAAAGGGAGTTGTACTGAGAGATAATGATTTCAAAAACAGATTTAAAACTTTCCTTGCAGTTTTGAAATAGTGCCTTATTCCTCCATTTCCAGATAGACCATAATACAAGTAAAGGAACAGGCCACCAAATCTCTTTCTGATTACTCCACCAGATTAATGCTTCTTTTAGTGATGAATGAGATATATTTATGAAACCAAAGTAAGTGGCCAGGTTCCTCCAAAGCTCCTGGGAGTGAACACATTTTAGGAAAATGTGAAGATTGTTTTCTTCCTCCGCTTTGCAAATTAAGCAGATAGCAGGTCCATGCCAGTTCCTCTTTTGAAGGTTGTCCCATGTTAAATTTTTATTATGAAAAACCAGCCAAGCAAATATGATAATCTTATATGAAGTCCCAGATTTCCAAAAGGAAATGGGGAAAATGTTTTCAGGTTGAGGAATATGAGCCTTTAGAAGAGATAAATAAATATCTTTCACATAGACATTCAGCTTACCCTTGTTCCCCTTCTAGATAAGAATATCTTCCGATTCAGATCTACAAATTCCCCTATTCCGCATTGACCAGATTAACTGATTCCACTGATGTGCAAGGAGACCATTTAGGCCTAATACCGAGGCATTTTTCCATATGGGGATGGGACCCTGCCAATCATCAATGACTTGCCCCCAGTAAAAGATACCTTTACGATGGAGAAACTGTAATAGCTGCTGAGAGAGAGATATATTGACTTCGCCACCCGCAATAGGATCCTGCCCAATAATAATTTTGTTTCCTGTTTGAAAGCTCCACACTAAATTATTGAGGAAAAACTGCTCAATCTTACGGAAGCTTCTCCAGATAGCTGATCCATGAGAAGATCCAATCGTACTTTTCCTGTACCAATAAGAAATATCTCTATTGCCCATATACTTCATTCTTATGGCTCTGCTCCACAGACTATCCCCTAATAGCCCTCTCCATATTGATTTGCATAGCAGAGCCAAACCAAACTTCCGGATATCCATGATACCCCAACCCCCCAGCATCTTTGGAAGAGTTAGATTTGATAGCTTGGAGAGGTGAAATTTCCTTCTTTCATTGCTTCCCCCCCATATAAAATTTGTTGTTAATCTGTTCAGTTTATGTATTATACTTGCCGGAATAATAAATAAGTGGGCCCAATAAACCAATAGTTGTGCCAACACTGATTGAGTTAGAATCATCCTCCCAGCCATTGATAGACATTTATATTCCCATCCTGCTATCCTCCTGAAATACCGGTCATAGATCCACATCCAGTTTGTGATTGTATATCCCGATGGTTTAAGGTGATACCCCAAATATTTCATGCCATCTTTAAATGGCTTCGCTTCAATATTGAATAACTGGACCAGATATTCAATATTTTCCATATTCACATCACCATGGTAAAAGGAAGACTTGCCGCCAAATATGCCTGGGGTGAAGTCCCTTTGATTTTGCCGTCTACACAAAATAGTATGGGGAGGGAGAAGCCCACATCATTGTCACAATCTTCTTTGGAATTCAAAAATGGATTTTTAAGCAACAGTGAGAAGTTTTCCAAGGCGCTGGATTTGGATTTGTGGGAATCTGTGTTCAGCGGCCATGACTGCTTGAGTTTGGACAAATTGCCGCCGATTGACGAAGTGTCGCCATTGGAGCTCATTTCGCCTTGGCAGAAGCAGTGGTAGAAGAGTCTGGAATAGTGCATTTTCCTGCAACCGATGGAGTTGTGTATTTGACGGTGAAGTTTAAGAAGCTATACAATGATTTTTAAGTTTAAGAAGCTATACAGTGATTTCTAAGAAGTTTATGGCCATCCTTAAGTCTATTGCAGATTCTCGGAATATTCAAAGATCTGACGGACATGGGTGCAGTTAATTTTTTGACTTCGCCTATATCCATCGGATCTCGGAATATTCCGGGAATCTGCAATCAACTTAAACTCACCAATATTTTATCTTTATCCCGTTTTAACCATTTGTAACTTTCAAAAGAAAAACACATTTTCAATCATTAAACCCACTCAATCTATATTTATAATGATGAACCTGAAAAAAACATCTATCCGATGAATCCATATTTACAATGATGAACCTGCAAGTTTGCATCTGTGTTATAAAATCCCAAGTACGCCCAAAATCGCCATTTTGTAGCCTTGTTGGCCGTCAGTTTCGAACCTGCGACTGCGTCATGGCCCACTCCAAGTCGGGAGCGGGATAAGCCCAAGAGGGCGACTGTTCGAATCAAGAAAACTTGACTATGTTTTCGAATGCTTCTTATTATTTAACGCGAAACCGGAGGAATGTTTTGACCCCTTTGACTTTTCAATTGCGTTATTTATTTGAATGGTATACTCCTTTTATTTATTTAATTTTATTTAATGAGAGACTGACATCTGAAAGAACTATAGAGCTTTGGATTCTTCAAATGTCAAGACTCTGAAGAAATGAGGTAGTCAAAGAAGCTAAGAAAAGAATATGAAGTTTCGTGTCATGCTGTCATTCAGATTTGTCTACGAAGTGTGGTTTTCTAAGCCCTAGTCAAGGAAACCTTGGAAACCATTCTATAGGTTCAGGTCTGTATTATACGGACGTGTTAAAATTGAAGTGCTTTTACTTTCATTTTTGCTGGCGTTTATAAATAATACTTAATTTGAGAAAATTTGAAAAATTGATTTTGTTGGGTAATTCTTAAAATTTTAAGAATTAATAATTGCAACTTATTGAATGATACAATCAAATAATATTTTACTCCTGCAAACTGATAATTTACCCCAAGTTCAAATAGTTTAATTATGGTTTATAAGATGACATTAGACGACAAAAAAAACATTTGTTGGAGTCTCAAAATGTCGTAGTTTGACCTTTAAACCCGTTCATCAAACATAATAACATAATAAAATAAATGTAATTTGACCTTTAAACCCGTTAATCAAACATAATAAAATATTAAAACGTATGGTTAATTAACGTCTCATGGGATGTTTTATTTTGATGTATTGTTTGTTCTTTAAATATTTTATGTTATTTAAAATATAATTTTGAATATATAGAATTTGGAGCATATAGATTGTGTAAATTAAATATATTTTTAAATATATAAGATTCATTGTGTTTATCATTCATGTTTATTATTATTTTGTTACGATGGTTGAAGAAATGTTTAACATAAACAACTTGTATAAGAAGTTATCTAACCTTATTGTAGTAGAGAGATCAACAGGTTTGACCTCTCAAAAATATTTATGATCCCTTATTACCATATTCACAATGATACATTAAATGATCATAAGCTCAAATAATTTATTCACTTGAGTTATTGACTATAATAAAATATTATTTATCTTATAATCATTATCTTCCTCCTTAATTTATGAGTCATGTATCTTTACCTGCTTAGAATTGACCTCTGGTCCATTCTTCTTTGTAATTTGTTCAGGTTTTGTAAAATCTGGATATTGATTTATTGTTGTTCTCTTATTAATGCCTCATTATTAGCTTTGTAGTTGAGCATTTCCATTTTGAGACTCCTAACAGTTTTAGCAATATCTCTATCTTTTGTCCTATCTTCTCCATGTCCACTTGACTTTATTCTCATACTTAAATTTGTGGATCTGACCTATTCTTCATCGCTATAGGACCCTTGATTATCCTCCATAGTCATGGTTGTCATGCTGGTTTTTCCTTACAAGACACCTATTACTTTCTTTAATATTCTTAAGACATTTCCTAAAGTTAATCCAAAATTATAGGTTGGTATGCATATTCCCCTCCTTGATAACTTTCTGTTGATTGCTTTAGTGCTCAACTATGTGCTTTGGTTGCAGAGTTACATTTTGTTGAATTCACTGTGTGTTTTATCCTTCAGTGGGACTATTCTAGTTAGTTGTAATTCCTTCACAACAACCTCCTAGTCTAATTCAATTCACTTGTAACTATATCTTGTAGTTGTCCTTAGACATACATAATCCCCTATGTGCGCTTTCTATTTTTCCTGTGAGAAAATTAACCAATTCTCTAAAATTTTTGGTTTTTCCCCAATTCCCAGTGGGCTTGAACTGACATGTGTCATCTTCCTTGAAGTTTGGCATGAATGTGGCCTTCTCTTTCACATTCGTCAAGGCCATTTGTTACTATTTGGAGCAAATTTAAAAAAAAAATTCCTTTTGAGGTAATGTCACTGACCATGATCTAGCTTCTCTTTCATTCAATTAAAAATGCCTAAGATTCAAAGGCCCAAGATCTAGTGGGGTCCTCTCCCATTCCACTTCATATCAACCTCTCGACATTGGGCTTCCTCAATTTCCTTTTATTCAGAAAATGCCTCAGGTCTAAAAGCCCAAGATATGGTGGGGTCTTCTCCTAGACCATGTCATCTCAACATCTCAACATTAGGCCTTTTTCCATTTTAACACCATTTATAAAATGTCGAGGTTTGAGATCTTATATATGTCACATTATGATGTCATGTAGATATGGACTGCCACATTAGCTATTCACGTAAGTTTCCACATAAACATTTCCTATTGCTTGTGCTTACATGGCTCCACCATGGCTTCCTACCTAACCTACTGATTTATCTCGGTGCCCCAATATCATCCTCCCTCATCCCTCATCCCGCTTCAACATCAATTGCAAACGCCAAGGTTCGGGACCCGACATACATCATATTTCCATCATAATAATTTTATGCTAATGTGGAATTCCACATAAGCTATCCACGTATGATGCCATGTCAGCATTTTCCATACACCCTAGACCAAACCATCGATATGCTTGAAGCATGGGGGCCCCAAAATTAATCTCCACCATCAATATATGCTAGGAAATTTGGCACGAATACCAACCTCCCCCCTTCCCATTAAACATCGACCACGAGGGGGTTCCCGAAATTGATCTCGACCATTAGATCTCATGTTGTCGTAGATCAATGGTTATTCACCCATTAAACCTACACTAGACCTCCTTTTTGCCAATTTTCATAGGATTTTTTGCTAGCCTCTTACTCACATAAACAATAATTAAGTCCTAATGTACCACCTTTATTTATTTCACATCTTGGGATATAGGTTTTATCCTAAGTATGTTATAGAGTTTCTCGATCCTATTTTCTCTCACCCTACATTATCTCTTTTGTGAGGTGTCAAGGTAAGAGAAATTGAGGTGGTTTCACAGTTGTATTATATATTTGTATCATTACAACAATGTAATCATGTGAGAATAGAGATTATGGCATCAGGATGAGGGATGATGCTGCAAAGAAAGGGGCTCTACAACCACACTTGGTAAGGAAGGCTATTAAACCTCCTCTAAAATTTGATCCAGCCAAGGAGAAGGTGAATTTAAAAGAAGAATGGAGGGAAATGGTCGCCGCAAATTGGGATAAACAGGAGGGACTTCAGGAGTTTGCAATTCAGTTTGTGTATGATGAAATTGCTTGTAGAGATCCGGAAGCAGGGGTAAGATCAATTCATAACTTATTGAATTTTTTTCTTAAATTAGTGCGGAATGAGCAAGCACTAGACAAATTTAGGAGAATGGTCAAAAAATGTGCAAAGGAAATTTTAGTGGTTTCCACATGAACTTCATTGCACGCAGTAAACTAGGTGGCATGAAGGAAAAGGACTACCAATGAATTTAGATTCAGTGCACAGGTGGGAGACTATGAGATAGAGAATATCATATTGGATTGGGGATCCGATGTGAGTATCATTCCGAAGAGTATGTGGGAGATGATGGGGAGACTGAAGCTAATGTGGTCCGCTATCCAGTTGAGGTTAGTGAATTAGCACTGCAACTTTTCGATTAACAAATTGACAAGTGTACTAGTAGACATCAATGGAGTTAGAAACATTACCGATTTTGAGGTTATCCAAATCATGAATGACACCAATCCATACCCCGATTTTTTGGGAACCAATTAGGCATTTTATAACTAGGTAATTGTTAACTTGAAGAAGAGACATGTATCTTTGAGGCCAGGGAAGTCCAAGTAGTAACACCATTGGTTCCAAGGGAAGGAGACTCGTACATTAATTTGGTTAGAGGGATAAGCAGAGAGGAGTTGGATAACATTTATAACATTACAACCCATAGGGAGGATTATGTGAATCCCACTATTGATGGGGTACTTAGTTGGTGCAACATTGGGTACTACATTTTTGACTCGAAGGTCATACTGGAGAATTGGAAAAGTAGGTTACATGAAGTGAACACCAAAAGATGTGTGAACCTCACCATGACAGTGTGCTAGATAGAAACTGAAGTGAATAACCCACCTCACTTTGTTGGGTTATCATAAGTAATTGTTTTTGTATAGGAATTTGACGACCAAGTACCAGAGAGACTGAGGGTTCTTGTGTTGAATGTTACATTGCATTAAAACCCAGCTAGGTGGTGAACTATGCAAAAAGGTTAGATTTAGGGGTGGGAGTAGTGTATATAGTTGTTGTGCATCAGGTTTGGGAACACTTCAGGAGTCCATGTAGGGAAATGCACATGAATGGAGTGCCCAAGGACTCACCTAAGGCAATGCATTCCAACCTAGACCAGAGGGTGTGTACCACAACGTGAGTTGGTATACTAGTTTGTGCATACTTTAGACACTATCCCCGTGAACTGATACATTGAGATGGATTTCTGTAGAGGGACCGTAGAATGAGACGAGATGGTGTAAAGTTTCAAGGCTACTTTTAGTTTTCCAGTAGAGGAGCCTGCACTTGATAAGGCCTTGAAGGTATTGTGGTGGAAGATATTCATAATGGAGGAGAAAATAGTGTCAAGGGTCATACCTTTATGTCTTGAGCATAGACATTCCCAGAAAATACATGAGTTCATGGAGTGTTACAATGTAGCAGAGTTGGAGAGGATGATGATGATCCCATGAATGTGAAAATTCTTGAAGTCGAAGGGGAGTGTGGAGTTAGTGGACAATAATTACAACCAATAGACTATGTGCAACTGATAAAAACAAAAAAAGTAAATATTGGGACAAAGTATAATCCCTAAATGGAGATCATAGGAGATTATTGGGATGTTGAGACAGTAGGGAAGATCATCAATTTTTTGCGCAAATATCAAGATCTGTTCCCCAACACATTTGAGGAGATGAAAGGAATTGTTGGAGAACTGGGTGAAATGAGAATCCCACTAAATCTTGATGTGAAACTAGTAAAGTAGATGCCCTATTGGTTGAATTTGAGATACAAGGAGAAGGTTAAGCAAGAGCTAGACAAAATGTTGAAAGCATGAATCATTGAGCTCGTGGAAGAGTTAGAATGGATCAGCCCCATGGTGGTCCAAAATAAGAAGACAGGGGAAAAACTAATTTGTGTGGATCTTCGAAAGCGAAATGATGCTTGCACACATGATTCCCTTTCAACTCCATTTACTGATAAAATAATGACAAATGTGGGAGGGAAGGATGTCTACTCATTCGCTAATGGATTCTCGGGATATCATCAGGTGAAGATTACAAAGGAGAATATATACATGACCATGTTCGCAATGGAATGGGGGTGTTTTGAGTACACTGTCATGCCTTTCAGCTTGAAGAATACACTGACTATCGTCTCATGCATAGTGGTCACAACTTTCAAGGAATTTATCCACAAGTTTCTGGAGGTTTATTTGGATCACTAGATTATGTTTAGTCATTTAAATTGGCATATTTAAGTTCCGAGCTTGAGGCTCGACAATTGCAGACAATTATAAACCTCACTAAATATTAAAAAGTGTATATTATGTTCTCCCATTAGAATTCTATTGGGACACTGATCCGAACTTATGTAGGAACGAAAAAAAATATAGACATAAACATAAACATAGAGAAGTAGCAGGAATAAAAATTCATCTCATTAATATCAAAGAACTGAAATATGCTTACATACATAATGAAAATAAACTAGCTCGGGCGATGGTAGCTTATCTTTGAGAAGAGATTGGCGGCTACATGCCTCTGAACTTTGTTGCAATGAGGCTTGAAGGCCTGTTTATGATTGAGAAACAATGGAAAACCATAAGCATCCAAAAGCGTAACCCTAGGAGTTGAAGCACCAAAACTATGGGCCCCTTTTGGGTAAAATTGGTACATCAACTTCCCAGGGTCGTAACTTTTGCATACCATCTATGTTTGATGCGAACAATACCTCGTTAGAAATATCTATCTGAGGACTACAAATATCGAATGCAAAAATCAACTAAAGCCTAATGTTTGCTCGATTTTCCCAAAAAACACCATTTAGGGACTCAAAATGGCTTTGGAAGTTCGGGACCCAAAACACTGCCAAAAATAGTAAACAATGCTAAAATTAAAGAAACTAAAAAAACAAAAGAGACAGTGGTGGGTGTCCAAGTGAAATAGGCAGGTGGCCACCAATATCCACCTGGTTTAGACACATAGTGTGCAAAAAAGGTCCCTTGGTGGATCTAGCCAATATTGCAGTCATAATGGATCTACCATCACCTACGTCGGTCAAGCAACTATGATCTATCCTAAGACATACATGTTACTGCCATAAGTTTATTCGAGGATATACACACATTACCAAACCAATGGATTGTTAAGAAATTTATAGCGGAGAGATAAATTATTACTGAGATTTATCGAGATTTACAAAGAGGAATAATAAAATAACCAACAACAATACACATAAATATTATACACATAATATTTATCCAGGAAAAACCCAACCCAATGAGATCTCATTAGCATTGGCCAAAACCCTAGCTAATTCGGTCAAGTGAGCCTTCACAACTCACCTCCAGGCCTACATTACAATGAAGTGTTCCCAGCCTTTTATAGGCTCCATTAAATGCAATACCACGGACCATAATACCATGGGTATGATATTCCATGTGCCCAAAACCATTACTATTTAACTAGGTCAACATTGACTCAAACCCCGAGTCAATTTTACCTCACAGTTCCCCCATTAAACTTGACTTAGGGTTCCTTCACTAAACCCAACCAAAACCTGCTAAGTGAGACAATCTCGCTCACTCTAGCCCTTACCCCCTTCAAAGTTTTTACCTGGGATTTGTTAACCCGACATCCCCCTATTACCTAGGTCTAACCCAGACTTTACCGGTAATTACCCAGGGGTACGCATGCCTTACCAGGTCTTACAATAGTATGCCCATTTACATGCAAATTAAAAATTTCACTCCATTATAATAATTTTTTTTTGTTTACCCTTGTTGCTATCTTTGTACATATGACATCAATGTCCATATGAAAAGAACCCATCTATTGAATTACATGGGTCACATAAATATTATACACATAATATTTATCCATGAAAACCCCAAATTCGGCGAAAAGCCCAACGCAATGAGATCTCATTAGAATTGGTCAAAACCACGGCCAATCCGGCCAAGTGAGCCTTCACCACTCACCTACAGGCCTACATTACAATGAAGTATTCCCAACCTTTTATAGGCTCCATTAAATGCAATAGCATGGACCATAATGCCATGTTCCCAAAACCACTACTATTTAACTAGGTCAACCTTGACTCAAACCCCGAGTCAATTTTACATAACATGGAGAAGTTGTTAAAGAAAGAGACACGGTTCTAGTGGAATGAGGAGTGTCAGCAAGCCCTGGACATCTTGAAATAAAAGCTTGCGACCGCACTATTTCTGGTATTCCCAGATTGGTAAAAGGAATTCCATGTGCATGTCGATGCATCATTGATTTCACTAAGAGTAATTTTAGCACAACCAGGGGTGTTAGAAATAGCTCATCCCATCTCATTAGCTAGTAGGAGTTGTCCATAGCGGAACAAAACTACACCACAACAGAGATAAGACTAGTGATGGTGCATGCGCTCCAAAATTTTAGACACTACCTATTAGGAAACAAGTTAAACTGTATACAAACCAGTTTATGCTGAAGTACCTTGTCAACAAGCCCATGTTGGGGGGGAGGATTTGTAGTTGGTTGTATTTTTAGGAGTATGAATTCCAAGTGGTGATCAAGCTAGGAAAATGTATGCAGGTCTGATCACTTATCACGCATGACCGCAGGTGAAGATGCACATTATATAGAAGGTAACATGTCAGATGTGCAACTTTTTGGTGTGACTATGGTAGATGATTATTTTCTTGACATTGTAAGATTTTTTAGTACATGGATGGCATGATATGGGTACACAGTTGCACAAAATAAGCAATGGTAGTAAAAATGATGAATTATCAACTTATTGAAGGATTCTTGATTTGTTGTTGAATGTCAGTTTTGCTGTGCTAATTTCAACTTCAAAAAAAAAAAAAAAAAAACTGCTTGTCAATTGCTTCATATGCATAGGTTTCCTTATGGTGTTTGTGAATGAAAATAGGTAAATTTGTCAAGTTTTATATTAAATTCATGAGCAAAATAGCATAAAAGTAAAGTGTTGAACAACAACAATCAAGTGTACAACAAACCATCAAAATGAACACTTAACACATTATTTTGATGAAGGAGTTCACCCCTCCTGGGCTACATCTCCTTGGTCCAACTTCCATGGCTTGGGCCTCTGTATTAGCTCAATAATGGAAAAAGTGCTGTTTTACAATGCTCTACTACTCCCGAAACCTGCTTCAATGTGCTCATAACATCAAAATCATCTAGGAACACCTTTTCCTCATCCCAATTTGGTCGAATTTTGCAAAAGTTATGGTCAAAATTGTTTCTCCTAGTAAAAATCCACTAAAACTGGAGGAACTCCAGTTAGTCCCACTAATTTTGGAGAAATCCCCGAATTTTTCAGTCCTCTAGAAGTTCCGCCAAACTAAACTGCAGTTTAATTAATATTAAGCGCATTTTAATTAAATGTTAATTGGTGGTTAGCATATAATCCATGATTAGGTTAATTGTCGACCTCCAAGTGTTGTGGTAGTGGTCACATAAGTGGTAAATGCCAATGGTTTTGTGTAGCGCTGGCCATTGGTTAACCGTAACCGTAGCCTTCGGATGGAGCGTTCACATGGGAGGGGGCTGGCCTGCGGGTTGGCTCCCTCCTAACCCCCAACCACACTGTTAATAAACTTTAAATATGACCGGTGACCATAGACGGTTAAGAAACAAGCTTGCGGTGTAGTGGTAAGGCACGAGATTTGCTCAGGTGAGGTAGTGGGTTTGACTTTGCTGACCTGCCCATAAATTTTACATTGTGCGCCAATGCCCACTTCCAACCTTTGGGGAGGGACACATGGTAGCCTCGGGCTTGCCACTTGTCCCCTCCTTATTGGTCCACCTCCATCCAATAAAAACAAGCCACATCACCAACTTGTAAACCAACCACAACGTGACATTTGGCGTAACATAATTAAACATTGACCATCCCGTTGACCTGCGTAGTCACCTGCCACGCCAGTAGTATGGATTGCTGACTGTGCAATGATTGTACATTTTTTTTCAAAATTTCCTCTGTTTGGAAAAGTGGACAGAACACAACATCTTCCTCATACAAGCTCAGTTTTAAGTGAAACAAGTTGCATTAAGATCGTATCCCTGGGATGAAAGCAATCATTTAGGTTTCGAGTGATTCCGAGAACTTTGAATTTTGAGCTAAATAATGAGTACCTGATCATTCCTCCCCACAGGAAGTCTTTTGGACCCCAAAAGATACTATCAATTGTTCAGCAGGTGAGGGTGCAAATCCCTCACATTCTCTATATGCAACCATTTGGCCTTAGAAGGATTTTTTCCCTTTAGCCCCACTCGAAGGTATTTGACATTCCCTCTCTTCGAAGTTCTGGTTCTTTTGTCAAGTATGAGATCTTGCTGAAGTTCATCAAGATATTCTGGCTAGAAATGATCTATTGATGGCAACTGAACATGCTCTCCTTGATCATCAATCAAAGGAGGCTCAAACAATCTCAAATTATCAAAATTAACAACAAAGTATATTTGCATATAAGGAGGCAAATCGAGCTTAAATGCATTGTTACCAATCATTTCCAGAATTTGAAAGGACCATAACAGATTGGCTTAAGCTTTTTACCTTCCCCTTGAAGTCTCTCTTTTCTAATATATAACCAAACTTCATTGCCAACTTGAAATTTATGATCGACACAGTGTTTGTCATGCCTTGCCTTGTAGTTGCTTTGACTCTTTTCCAGCTGTTCTTGCACTGTGTGATGTATCAACTGAGTTTTCTCTATGAAAGTTCTCTCCTTCTCAATGTCGCTATGACCATCGATGGTGACATATTTCTCAAAGATGAAGTCCAATGGTGATCTTGGCAAGTACCCAAAACATGCCTCAAATGGCGATGTGTTTGTGGAAGAATGCTTTTCCCTGTTGTATGCATGTTGTATGTAATGCAACTGTTCATCCCACAACTTGGGATTTTTTCTGCAATATCCTCTAAGAAGATGAATGATTGTCTTGTTGACCACCTCAGTTTGTCCATCTGTTTGTGGATGAAAGGCTGTACTCATCTTCAACTTAGTGTCCATTATGTCCCCCAATTTTGACCAAAAATTCCCAACAAATCGAGAATCTCGATCACTTATAATGGAAGTAGGAAGACCAAAATGAACCCAAATATTTTGAAATAAAAGATGAGCTGTTTTTTTAGTTGTAATCTTCTTTTCACATGGTGTTAGAATACACATCTTGCTGAACCTGTCTACAACTACATACAAGTAATCATTAACTTTCCTTGAAAAAGGAAGACCTCCTACAAAATCCATTGAGATACTCTCCCATGGACGTGAAGGTACCGAAAGTGGAGTGTACAATCCTAGTTTCCTATTGCTAGGCTTACTCATTGCACACAAAGAACATCCTCTAATGAAAGGAGATACATTATCAGACATGCATGGCCAATAACCATACCTTTGGAGATTCGCTATTGTCTTGCCTACACCAAAGTGTCCAACAATTAATGAAGTGTGCGCCTCCCTTATGATATTGTTTCTTTCTCCCCTTGGAATACATAACTTGCCCAAGTGATACAAAAAACTATTATGGACATCGTAGTCTAACTCTTCAATTGGTTTCCTTGCCTCAAGCTTACATGCACATCTTGAAAGTCATTATCATATGCATATTCCTCAATGTAACTTTCATGCAAAACAAAATTGTGCTTGAGTAAAATAGATGAATTTACAATAGGCCTAGAAAGCATATCAACTACCTTATTGTAGATTCCCTTTTTGTACTTGAAAACCAAATGAAAATGTCGTAGAAAACCCATCCATCTGAAATGTCGTGATTGCTGCAACTTTGACTGTGACTGTAAGTACTACAATGGTTGATGGTTGGTATGGATAATGCTCTCCTTCCCCATCAAGTAGTGTTTCCATTTTTTGACACTTTTTACCAATGCGTAAAGTTCTTTGTCATAAGTGGGATAGTTAGTCACAAGTCCATTAAAAATTTCAGAATGAAATGGAATGGGCTTACCATGCTGCATAAGAAATTCTCCCATGGCATAATCACTAGCATCCATTTGAATCTCAAATGGCTATCTAAGATCTGGAAGTGACAATACCGGTGCTGAACTGATCTTTTGTTTTAAAGCATCAAATGATTTTTGTTGTACATCTCCCCAATGTAATACTTTCTTAACACTAGTCAATGCATGTAATGGATCTACAATGGAAGAAAAATTAGCAATAAATTTCCTCCAATATTGTGCTTGCCCTAAAAAGCTTCTTACCTCTGTAACTGTATTGAGCTTGGGCCAATTCAAAATGAACTCAAACTTAGAGGGGTGTATCTTCAGCTCACCTCCTCCAATAATGTGTCTCAAATACACTAAATAAGTCTTGCCAAATTCACCCTTCGACATATTTAAAAACAATTGTTCTTTTCTCAAAACATCAAGTACTTTGTTCACATGCATGACATGTTCATCGCTGGATTTGCTGAATATGAGAATATCATCTAAGTAAAAAATGAAAAATTCATCTAGAAATGGTCTCAATACATCATTCATAACTCTCATGAAAGTAGTTGGAGCATTTGTAAGACCGAAAGGCATAACAAGCCACTAAAACCATTCTTGTTTAGTTTTAAATGTAGTTTTCCAAATGTCCTCTTTAGCTATTCTAACTTGATGATAACCACTTCGTAAGTCTAACTTAGTGAAATACTTTTCATACCTCAATTGATCAAGAAAATAATCAATTATTGGGAGTGGATAACGATTCTTTACTGTTATTTTATTCAGTGCATGGAAATCCACACACATGCACCAAGTCCCATCCTTCTTTGGCACCAAGAAAATGGGTGAACCACATGGTGAAGTAGATGGGTGTATGATACATTTATTCAACAATTCTTGAATTTTCTTCTTGATTTCCATACTCTACATAATCGACATGCGATACATGCCAATGTTTGAAAGTGGAACATCCTGCTGCAGCTGTATCTCATGCTGAATTCCCCTCTTGGGAGGTAACCCCTTTGGTTCCTGGAATGTCTCGCCATGCTTGCTTACCACATCAAACAAATCAGATTTTAATTTGTCATCACAACCTTCAAAATATTCATAATCAATATCATTCTTTTTCTTGATCACGAGAATCACAAAATTTTTACGTGCATTTACTAGTCTCTTCATCTGCCCTGCATTAACCAAAGAAATGTTTAACTTTTGAGATGGGCTCTCGCAATATACTCCACTCCATCCTTAAGAAATTGGTATTTTTTCTCATGGCGATAAAATACTGCTTTCCTATCATACAAATAAGGACTCCCCAGAATGATTCCTGAGATGTCAAGTGGAACTACATATAACTCAATTTCATCAATGAATTTTCCGGTAATGGCAAACTTGAATAAGCATTTCCTTGTAACCTGTAAATTTGCATTATTGACTATCCAACCCAAGGGATATGGCTTGTGATGAGGTACAATTTCAAGGTTAAGATTTTTGACCAAGTCTTCTGAAATTAAGTTCGATTGTGACCCACTATCAAATAATGCATCAATCTTTGTATGATTTGAAATTACCCTTACATGGAACAACTCTATCCTTGATTCTTCATTTGGAGTGTTGTTGTGACTATGTGAGGAACTAGTGCTTGCAATAACTTCTTTTCCTTTTGTGACCATGGATGAAATCTTGGTCTCATCACCAGAATCTGATCCAAGATCATGTTGTGTGGTAGTGGTCATCTTTTGTTTTCCCTTATTGTTTGGTTTCTTAGGCCTTAGTTCGGGATGTAATTTCCAACAATGGGTTTCATCATGCCCCGCTTTGGAACAATGTTGGCATATATTTTTCTCCCCTTCTTTATTCACACTTGCATTCTTCTTTCCCTTCCATTTTCCACCCTTCTCTTTCTCCCTACCCTTGAATGGCTTCTTCTTACAACCCTCTTCCTGAATGTTCTTTCCTCTTGCTTCAAGGTGCGTGGCTTGCACACATACCTCATCTAAATTTTTTAGATTGAACATAAGGATAGTATGTTTTAAGTAGGAATTTAAACCCCAATATATTTCAACAATGTATATTGAGAATTCAAATTTACTCCTAACAACAAAGACCTCTTCCTAAACTCCTGCGTATAGTCTTGAACTATTTGGCCCTTGAGTTGCCTAAAATTCTGCCAACTCATAATGGATTTTTGCATATAGCCTAAAGGATTGAACTATATTTTAATTGCAGAAACAAATTCAACCCAAGTGATAGATATCTTACCATGGATTCTCATTTCCTCTTGAGTCTTTACTTCCCACCAGAATAATGCTTCTCCTTCTAGCATCAATGAAGCCAACTGGATCTTTATGTCAAGTTCTTGAAGGTTCCAAATTCTGCAATAAACCTCCAATTGTCGAATCCAATTGTCTAACTTTTCTACATTCACTTCACCATTGTACATGGGAACTTCAAACTTAATGTCCAATTTGAGTAAGGGAGTTTTTTACTTTGGGGTTTTTGAATGAGTATGAACAGTTTTTGTGGTGGAAGTGGAAGATGATGTTGTTTGTGATGTTGAGGATGATGAAGATGATGAGGAAGATGAATATGGTGGAGATGGAGGAGGCTTTCCTCCATTACCATTTGAATCCTTCTTTTCATCTTTTTTATCTCCTGAGATGCACTCTCCATGTGGGGGCTTAGAACTCTCTCCAGTCATTCTAGTGTTCCTTGCTTCATGGAGGACTCTAACCATATCAGTTAAGTCATAGAAATATTTCTTGAATGCTTCCACTTTTGAAAGACCTTCATTATCTCTTTCTCCAGACATGATGGCTTTGGATTCAAGCTCAACTTCTCGTATTGCTTGTACCTCTTCAATCTCAATTGAAGGTAAAACTTGAGGTACTTCAAGTGCAACTGGGATTGAAACTTTGGGTGGAGATTGGGGCCTTATGACTCTCCTTCTTCTGGGCATTACCTCACAAGTTGCAACCAAAGTTTCCCTTCTCCTCTCTGCAACTTTAACCTTGTAAGCATCACAAAGTTGCAACCCTTAAAACCCTACTTGCACAAAACTCAAGCAATCAAGCAAATAACCTTTGCTCTGATACCAACTTTATTTGTTGTTGAATGTTAGTTTTGTTGTGCTAATTTCAACTTCAGAATGAAAAAAACAACTGCTTGTCAATTGCTTCATGTGCATAGGTTTCCTTATGGTGTTTTTGAATGAAAAAAGGTAAATTTGTCAAGTTTTATATTAAATTCATGAGAAAAATAGCATAAAAGTAAAGTGTTGAACTGTAGGAATCAAATGTATAGAGAACCATCAAAATGAACACATAACATAGTGTTTTGATGAAGGAGTTCACCCCTCCTGGGCTACATCTCCTTGGACTAGCTTCCATGGCTTGGGCATATGTATTAGCTCAATAATGGAAAAAAAAAATGTTGTTTTCAATGCTCTACTGCTCCTGAAACTTGTTTCATTGTGCTCATAACATCAAAATCATCTAGGAACACCTTTTTATAATCCCAATTTTGTTGAATTTTGCAAAATTTATGGCCAAAACTGTTTCTCCTAGTAAAACTCCACTAAAACTGGAGGAACTCTAGTTAGTCCCATTAATTTTGGAGAAATCCCCAAATTTTTCGGTCCACCAGAAGTGTCGCCAAACCAAACTACAGTTTAATTAATATTAAGTGCAATTCAATTAAATGTTAATTGGTGGTTAGCACATAATCCATGGTTAGGTTAACTATCAACCTCCGGGTGTTGTGGTAGTGGGCACATAAGCAGTAAATGCCAACGGTTTTGTGTAGCGCTTGCTGTTGGTTAACCGTAACCATAGCCGCCGGATGGAGTGTTCACATGGGAGGGGGTTGTCCTGTGGGCTGGATCCCTCCTAACCCGTAACCACAATGTCAATAAACTTTAAATATGACCGGTGACGATAGACGGTTAAGAAACAAGCTTGCAGTGTAATGGTAAGGCACGAGTTTGCTTGGGCGAGGTCGTGGGTTCGACTTCACCGACCTGCCCATAAATTTTACACTGCACGCCAGTGCCCAGTGCGACCTTTAGGGAGGGACAAGTAGCACCCTTCGGGCTTGCCACTTGCCTCCTCCTCATTGGTCCACCTCCATCCAATAAAAACAAGCCACATCACCAACCTACAAACCAACCACAATGCGACACTTGGCGTAACCTGATTAAACGTTGACCATCCCGTTGACCTGCCTAGTCACCTACCATGTTAGCAATATGGACTGCTGATTGTACATTTTTTTTTCAAAAATTCCTCCGTTTGACAAAGCGGAGAGAAAGCGATATCTTCCTCATACGAGATCAATTTTCATCGAAACGGGTTGTGTTTGGATCATATCGCTGAGACGGACGCGGTCATTTAGGTTTTGAGCGATTATGCGAACTTTTAGTTTTGAGATAAACACTGAGCACCTGATCAATTCTCGTATAAGTTGGGCACATACAAGATACTACGTAGATGTGTGTTCGAACATGAGCAGCCTACGATACTTACTGAGGCACACACAAGTGTTGTTGGAGGAAATTATGTGGGAAAGGCCATAGCGTAAAATATTTTTCATGCAAGGATATGGTGGCCTACCTTGCATAGTGATGTAAGATAATTCTTCAGAACTTGCAATGTATGTCAACGAGGGAGGAAGCCATCCATAAGAGATGACATGCCATTGGTGCCCCAGATTGCCTTAAAACCTTTTAATAAATGGGAAATCGACTTTGTGGGCCCAACTAACTTAAGAGCAAGAAGGATTGGTGCATGATATATCATCACCACTACTGACTATTTGACTTGATGGGGGAAAAGTCACGTCAGTCAAGGACTATGACATAGAGATAGCTGCACATATTCTATTCAAAAAAATAGTGACTAGGTTTGGTTGCCCACATATCCTGATGAGTGACCAAGGCACTCATTTTATGAAAAGGACCGTTGCAACATTGACAGAGGAGTTTCATATTTATCATCAGAAGAGAACTCCATATCATCCTCAGGCCAATGATACCGCATAGGCATTTAACAAGATATTATACACCACACTCACTAAGGTGTGTAATGTTCATCACAAGGATTTGGATTCAAGAATACTAGTAGTCCTACATGCATACAGGGCCACATGTAAGTAATTTATAGGTGAGGCGCTTTTCTGATTGGTATATGGGCATGAACTAGTGATTCCCATGGAATTTCTGGTGCCTAATCTATGCATTGCAACAACTACAAAGCTAGTAGAACATGGCATAGTGGAGCAAATATTTCAAGAATTACTACAATTGGAGGAAGGCTGCGTAGTAGCTAGGTTTCGTCAAGATTTGTAGAAATCAAGAGAGAAAGCATGGAACAATAGGAGGGTTCAACAGAAAATGTTTTAGCTTGGTAACTTGGTGTTGTTGTATGACAACAAATTTTTGAAGTGGTTAGAAAAATTTCAAATGCGTTGGCTGGGACTGTACATGATTAAGCAAGTGACCGATGTAGGAGTAGTGCAGTTGGCAAACCTGAGTAGTACACTAAGAGAGGGATTTGTCAATGGGAGCCGGTTGAAGTTGTATAGGGATAATTGATCTAATGCTCACCATGCATAAAAGGATAGGAAGAATCTCAGTTTTGTACATAAATAAATCATTTCATATGTTATGAAATTTCTTGAATTTGAGTAGTAGGTTATTGTTAGATTAATTTTATAGTAGTTAATAGTTTCGTTATCGACAATAAAAGTTTTGTTTTGTTGTAGAATGGGAACACTTCGCGAGGTGAGGGAGCACTACGAACTAGGGTGTTCTATGTAGTATGAGCATAGGGGTTTGCAACGCGCAACATTGGAGGCATTTCTAATTAACAGTGGGTGACAATTGGATGAATGGTGATAAGGCCAGAAAGCAACAAGAAGGAAAATTTAATGGGGCCTTCACTAGGGTAGCAATACCATACCACATGCATTCATATTGGGGGATATATATTGAGGAAAAAATGACATAATATATTGAGCATATAATAGGGGGTAAAGGGATTTTATATGTTGTGTATTAAAAATGGAGCTCAAAGTTAATGAAAGAATATAAAGGGGTATAAAAAATCTTAATGGAAAATTGGATACCTACAATATCTATTGAAAGTAGGGTTTTTTAAATTGGGAAGGTGGATTGGGTTCATATTGGTATAGGGTTAAATAAAGTGACTTTTAGAGGTATTTTCCAATATGTATTCAAATTATGGGTATTGTTTAGTATGCCACGAATGCACATGATATGTCAAAGGTTCATTGAGTGAAGCCCCAGTGGAAAATTTTCAGTGGATAGCTAATGAGAATATGTGTCAGAGTTAAGTGATAAGACACTTTCGTCATTACCAAGGAGGATATGTAATCATGAAGGAAACCGTTTCCATTAGGGCATAATCGTGATTGGGACTCATTCTCTTACAACTTACCTGTGATGCGATGATAACGAGGTAAATGGTGGATCGCCTAGGATTGTGCCATCGTGCCGAAATGATGGTCAAAGATTATGGCTTTAGGCCATTTCCACCAAATTATTATCTCTAATATTATCTTTTTTATTTTTTGTATTACATTATTTCATCATTTTCCAAAAATGATAAAATTTCAGGATTTTTCCAAAAATCTCCCCTATTTTTTCCATGGTTGGCCCTGTCTTTGGCCCCTATCGAGAACTTGTAATGTATTCTATAGTCAATTATTTGATTTTGCTTCCAATTCCATCAATTTACTTAGACATTTCCCCAATTCCACTTAGGGAATTCTGACAAACACATCGCATGCATCCACTTACTAGCATTTGTTCAGGAACTTTTCTTGCAACCTATAATTTTTCATTTCTATGTCTGGACATTATAAGCCCAATGTTTTAGCCTGCACTACAAGAAAAATGACATTGGTGAGGGGCGAAAAATGTCACCATAAGCTCATTGGTGACGGTCAAAAGAGCCTTCGTCACCAAAAAATAAACGTCACCAAAAGCGGCGTTGCCAAAAATATAGGTGTTGTAATGACATTCAAAGCCCGTCACCAATAGTGATTTATAATGACGGATAGCGACCGTCACCATTTCATATGAGAAAATGTGACAGACCATAGTCTTTTTCACCAAAAACTGAACGTCACCAAAGATGGTGTCGCCAAAAGTATAGGTGTTTTAGTGACATTCAAAGTCCGTTACCAATAATGATTTATAATGACAGATAGCGACCGTCACCATTTAATATAAGCAATGGTGATGGACCATAGCCTCAGTCACCAAAAACTGAATGCCACCAAAAGTAGTGTCGCCAAAAGTATAGGTGTTATGGTGACATTCAAGGTCCGTCATGAATATTGATTCTAATGACGAATAGTGACCGTCACCATTTCATATGAACAATAACGATTTATTGTGATGGATCTTTCATGTTCGTCACTATTGGTGCATATATATGGTGACGTTTGTTGACCCTTACCAAAAGCCGCATTGCCAGAAGTATAGGTGTTGTGATGGCATTCAAGGTCCGTCACAAATAATGACTATAATGACGGACAATGACCATCGCCATTTCATATCAACAACAATGATTTATGGTTACATACCTTTGAGGGTCATCACTATTGATGCATACATATGGTGGCGTTCGTTGACCATCACCATTTCATATTTTGGTGAGGGTCGAAAAATGTCACCAAATCTCATTGGTGATGGTCAAAAGAGCCTCCGTCACTAAAATTTGATCGTTGCCATTCCATATGGATATCAGGGCATGATGGAATCGAACCACCAACCTCCTGCTTGTAAAGCAGGTGCTCTTCCATTGAGCTAGCACCCTTTAAAGAATTAGACTTTTAAAAATTATACCTTGAAACTTCATAAATTGTAAATTCTAGAACTTTCAATAAATTAAAGTCTCAGCAATATTTTACTAAACAAGCAAAGCAGCATTGAAGCTATAGGTCCCTACCTAATGGTTATGGAAGTTATGAAAAGTGGGTGGAGGGAAAAATACTTATGTATAAGAGAATCAATATGTTCAGTTGAATACTCAATTAAAAGTGAAACTTTGAAGACATTTATAACTTATAAATGACCTATAACTAGCAAATGCATCAAATATTGCAAAGGAAATGTCATAAGTGGATAGCATATGGAAGAAGAACATTGATGAAGACAGATGCAATATGTTATAGGTTGAGTGAAAGAAAAATCTCAATGTTGTTGTTGTTTGGTGTTTAGATATCTGAATGATATCTAAACTTTTGTGCAAATGTAACACGGATCTCCGGAAACCATGAACGAATATGATAATATATCTATATCTATATCTATATCTATATATATATCTATATATATATATATATATATATATATATATATATATATATATATATATATATATATATATATATATATAGGTATATATATATATATATAGGTATATATATATATATATATAGGTATATATATATATATATATATATAGGTATATATAGATATATATATATATATATATATATATATATATATATATATATATATATATATATATATATATATATATATATCCCTTTACCTAAACCAACATGCAATTTGGAATTTCACAAGTCCGCACTCAAAACATGACAACAACCAACAAATAAAAAAAATTGACTTGGACAAAAAGCAATAACTTCACCTTCATTCTTGAGCTGCTTCTGTTTATTTGAATTTGACTTGTGACATTCTTTATTTGACAAGGAATCAAAATCATCACTAGTATTAAATTCATCCAACATGGACTTTGGATATCCCACTGACATCTGTGTTTTTGTTGCCATGCCTGAAAACCATGGAGTTTCTTGTCAATAGTAGAATAAGATGTGTGTCTGCTGCTCAAGAACACATTCCTTATTAACCATTGTTACCTGACATAAACCAAAGAGACAACACAATATCAACGTACACAAAATCCCCTATCGAAATATAATCATAACTTAGCTAAGAAATCTAAAAGATGTTATTAATTAATAAACTTTGTTTTTGGAAATATTGTTTCTTTAGATTTAAAAAAGACTATGTTGTACAACGCTCCTGTCTATTTATCCAGGAAATTATATCATAGCATATGTCACACGGTAGCAATCTACAATACCTAAAGTAAAAAGACAATTTTTCTCAAAAAAATAGATTTAGAAAAGAGCTTTGAAAACTATAAGTTTGTCGTCAAAGCTTTAAATAGTTTAACATCAAACTAGTTGGAGTTTGAAAATCAAAATTATTCATAGGAAACGAACAGGATAATGGCCAAAGTCGTTATTCATACAAATAAAGCTAGAGTCACTATTGCCATTGTAGATAACTGAAATTTGGGCAGTGGTCTAACAATTAGAGCTTATTTGTTGGGAAGACTCGTCAATACCATCATTTTGTTTCCACGGTTTGTTGTGTCTCTAGATCCAGATTAGATATCTTGCCATTCTCAAGTTCTACCTTTCAAGTATTGATTTCTGGCTTACCCTTTAAAACACAATTCTACCACTCCATTTTATTTTGTTTTGTCAAGAGAATTGGCAGGACCTTCCCATCCTTTGTTTTACATCATCAATAACCATCCATCAATGATATAAAGAATAATAGATACAAAACAAAGGCCAAAGATGTGATTGTTGTATACCTATGTTTTAGGACTCATCTGACTTTACTGGTGCAAAGAGCTCACCCTGGAAAAATAACATCCACATGGAATTTAGAAAACTTTTTTAAATCAAGCTCCAAGTAAACCAATCAAAATATGAACATCCTTTTAATCAATAAATCTCTGACTTAAAATAAAAGTGGCCTAGAATTGAATGTTATATCAACCATGTCAACTAACATCGGGTGAGAAATACAAGCCATGCATATTGGATTAGTGAAATAATTGATCTGGTAAAGCTCAAAATCAAACAGATGACTTACAGCTAAGAAACACAAATAAATGACTTAGAACTAAGACATGAGGTTGCCCTTTCAACCCTGTCGTTAAATAACTCTTCTTTATGTCACAGTCTATGTCCATGACTACTTCTCAAGATCCGCTCCATTACCAACATTTGGGGCTAGATAAGATACATGCAAAAACCATCAACATGAAAATGAAATCTACATCCTTATAAAAAAATGGGAGAAAAAAAAATATCCACAAATTGAAACAGACTGTAGGATACCTTATTCCTGCAACATGATTATCTTGTCATGAACAATAAAAAAAAGAAATCAGGAGAAATGTAATTCTTTCCACATTTTGACAATGAAACCTTTTGCATATTCAATGGACAATTGATGAGAAAAGTCAACTAAAGCTTGTCAACATCAGGATTATAGTAAAACATAGAGGAACCTCTCCAACGCATATATAATCCTAAACATAAGTATCTATACATATAAGTATTTATTGAGGATATTGTATTTTGTGAAAATATGGAAGTCAAATCTTTGAAATAACACAATTTATTGTACCACTGCCTTACAAAGTCCATTCATTCGAGTATTTACGAAGTCCATTCAGGAATTTCTTCAAAGTTCAAAGTTTAAACAATTAACATGTAGCCTAAAAAAGCTTAGATTTGAAAAAGAGATAACCCAAAGATGTAGAGTATATATCTCACATTCATATATCCTAAGTTCCAGACACTGAAATGACACTTTTTAGCATACTATTGTGAATTCAGCCCAAAATGCTAGAAAAAAATATTGATAGTTATTTTGTTAATATAGAAGTTTTATACATGCATTTATTTAAACAGTTATCTTGCAATCTCAAACATATCCAAGGATGCACACAATACATTGCATCTTTAGTGTTGGTGTGTGAACTTGAGACAACAAAGTCCAACATTTAATAGTTTTCCTACAATATGCACTAGTCGAATACGTAAACAATAGTATTGTAGGTATGTGTTATGAATATATGTATTGCGGGCCAATAAGAGTATGGTTGGAACAGTCACGTCCAGCCCTTCCAACTTTGCATATAATTTGCATTGGTCTAATAGGTGAACAATAGAATTGTAGGTGTGCATTTTGCATCACTTACCTAAATCCAACACCTTCAGCATAGAAATTTCAAAGAATATGTCCAGAATTGGTAGGTAATTTTTAAATGAAAGAGTTGGCTTGACTGTTTCTGGAAAAGACTAGATTCTTACATTGTTCAACGTAAATTCATGACACTTTGCCAAGCTTAGATGGAACAAAAAGGAACCAAGCTAGAAGGTTATTTAAAGAATCCTTACTTAGCTAGGGTAAAATGTTAGCCCTTTCTTGTTAAAAAGCATAAATGTAAAAACTTTAAGAAATTCAGTGAAGAGACTATAAAAATGTTCTTATCAAACCACTAATGTAAGCAAAACTAAGAAATATTGCTTTGTAAAAGTGATATTCATGGTCAAATTAACAAGAAAGTGACCTTTTAGCATAGTTAATGCACTAGTGTTGTTGTTACAATATTTGGCCCAAACAATAAACAGAAAACCCCATTTTCAATTTAGTAGGAGCATGTTGGGCAAATAATCTCACAATAATACCCATCATTGAACATTCTGACCCACTAAATCACTTTTACATCCTTTTGAAGTCCTTCAACAAAGTACTTAAAAGTTGTGAACAATGTCATAACAATACTTCTAGTTATAGAACAAGCATTTCAAGCTTACCTCTATTTTATGATATGGATATTTGTCCTTCAAACAGAGTTATGTGGCACAAAACCACTTTCACCCTTAAGAAAAAAGGTGGTTGTAAATGCATGGTGAACTCTCTTAGCACAAATATGCTCTTAGTATGGTATAGGATTCTCAGACTAGTGCCAGGTTTAAGGGTGCCAAAGACTTTAGATTTTAACTATGATATGGTGCACGCTTGGCTTCAAGACAACATATTCTTTAGGAATTTCATGTTGGGAAACCTCCAAATCTGTTTCCAGGAAAACTCAAGTTAAATGGAAACTTTTTTTGTATAATGGTTGTGATTCATATGGATGCACATTAATATATATGTTTTTTTCCCTAAATTTGAATAATTATGTATTTTTTGGTGACCTTTTAGCATAGTTAATGCACTAGTGCTACTGTTACAATATTTGGCCTGAACAATAAAAAAAAAAAAAAACCCCATTTTCAATTTAGTAGGAGCATGCTGGGCAAATAATCTCACAATAATACCCATCATTGAACATTCTAACCCACTAAATCACTTTTACATCCTTTTGAAGTCCTTCAACAAAGTACTTAAAAGTTGTGAACAATGTCATAACAATACTTCTAGCTATAGAACAAGCATTTCAAGCTTGTCTCTATTTTATGATATGGATATTTTTCCTTCAAACAGAGTTATGTGGCACAAAACCACTTTCACCCTTAAGAAAAAATGTGGTTGTAAATGCATGGTGAACTCTCTTAGCACAAATATGCCCTTAGTATGCTATAGGATTCTCAGACTAGTGCCAGGTTTAAGGGTGCCAAAGACTTTAGATTTTAACTATGATATGGTGCATGCTTGGCTTCAAGACAACATATTCTTTAGGAATTTCATGTTGGGAAACCTCCAAATCTGTTTCCAGGAAAACTCAAGTTAAATGGATTTTTTTTGTATAATGGTTGTGATTCATATGGATGCACATTAATATATATGTTTTTTCCTAAATTTGAATAATTTATGTATTTTTTGGTGACCTTTTAGCATAGTTAATGCACTAGTGCTACTATTACAATATTTGGCCCAAACAATAAACATAAAAAACCCATTTTCAATTTAGTAGGAGCATGTTGGGCAAATAATCTCACAATAATACCCATCATTGAACATTCTGACCCACTAAATCACTTTTACATCCTTTTGAAGTTCTTCAACAAAGTACTTAAAAGTTGTGAACAATGTCATAACAATACTTCTACCTATAGAACAAGCATTTCAAGCTTGCCTATGTTTTATGATATGGATATTTGTCCTTCAAACAGAGTTATGTGGTAGAGAACCACTTTCACCCTTAAGAAAAAATGTGGTTGTAAATGCATGGTGAACTCTCTTAGCACAAATATGCTCGTAGTATGGTATAGGATTCTCATACTAGTGTCAGGTTTAAGGGTGCCAAAGACTTTAGATTTTAACTATGATATGGTGCACGCTTGGCTTCAAGACAACATATTCTTTAGGAATTTCATGTTGGGAAACCTCCAAATTTGTTTCTAGGAAAACTCAAGTTAAATGGAATTTTTTTGTATAATGGTTGTGATTCATATGGATGCACATTAATATATATGTTTTTTCCTAAATTTGAATAATTTATGTATTTTTTGGCCAACCAGTTTTTTTATCCGGTTTTTATCTAGTTCTGATTCGATTTGACAGCAGAAAGAACTCAGGAACTTGAGAGGATAAATTAATATCCTCCCCAACCAAGTTCAATTGCCGCTTGTGATGTTATTATTGTTCGTGTATATATTCTTGGAATATGATCTAACTATGAATATGGAAGTGTTCAACTATCTTTTTGAGGACATTGTATTTATGAAAATCTGGAAGTAAAATCTTTGAAATAACACAATATATAGGAGTGACAAGGTATGCTAGGTAGTGGTAAGCTGGAAGTCAAATCTAAAATAACACAATTTTGGACCATTGAGAACTTCATATGTGTGTGTAAGAACTGAAATCCATGAACACAATCACAACTCATCATATAATGCTCTAAGTTCTCCAAAACCCTAGATAGAGAAAACCAATAGAAACCTTAGCTCCACCAAAGATATTTCAAAAAGATATTCAAAAAGATTGATTGTTGGAGTATCTTTGGTGGAGCTAGGGTTTCTCTTGGTTTTCCCTATCTAGGGTTTTTGAAAGCATGGAGAATTATATGATAGGTTGTGATTGTGTTCATGGGTTTCATTTCTTCTTTATATATATGAATTTTTCAGGTGAATGCTCCAAGAAACACTAGCACCTTAAGACAAAAACACATAAAGTACAAAGAATATTGAACGAGAGAGAGAGAGAGAGAGAGAGAGAGAGAGAGAGAGAGAGAGAGAGAGAGAGAGTAGCACTACTCTTACATCTCTAACCCAAGTATGAAAAGAAATATGCACAAGTGAATGATCGACTATAATAACAACTCACTCCTTCCTCTATTTATATGATAGGTAAAGGGGCTTTACAATAACAAGTGGACCTAGTCCACTACAAGCAAACTTGAAAGACACAAGTAGGTCCACCCATGTGAAGCACTCTACTCTAAGTGACATGTGTGAGGCTCAAAGGTGACAATGATTAAAAAGCAAGGCCTCCATGGCATGAGCACTACTCCCCAAGGTCCAACAATCCTACAAAGCTCCAAAGCTCCAATGCATCTCCATGGTCGTGTGTCTCCTTAAGGACAATGCATATCCAAGGTCATGTGTCGCCTTAAGGACTCCCACACCTACATATCCACTCCCTCAACCCAAGAGTCCACATGTCAAGTGTAAACCTCCATGCAAGCAACCAAGCAACCCCATGATATCTAGGGCTCAATAACCTCCTTTGAAATAACTCTACTCCAAGCGCATAAACTCCCTTCATGAATCAAAAACATGAAGTCACCAAGCTCCATACTTATTCACCACTTCGAGGAAGAATGTCTTTCAAACATCCAAACAAGGTCTAGCAGCAAATAGTAAACCACTTCCAATGTCCAAGTCCATCATGGAAGAGCATGGTCCAACCATACACCATGCACCACACATCTTTCATTTCTTCTTTATATATATGAAGTTTTGAGGTGAATGCTCCAAGAAACACTGGCACCTTAAGACAAAAGCACAAAGTACAAAGAAGATTGAACAAGAGAGAGAGAGAGAAAGTAGCACTACTCTTACATATCTAACCCAAGTATGAAAAGGAATATGCACAAGTGCATGATCGACTATAATAACAACTCACTCCTTTCTCTATTTATATGATAGGTAAAGGGGCTTTACAATAACAAGTGGACCTAGTCCACTACAAGCAAACTTGCAAGACACAAGTAGGTCCACCTGGTATCACTTAGAACTATAGTTCATGTATATAAGGTTGTCCATAAGTTTTATATAAAGGTTTTAAGTCTTGTGAATAGGTTTATTGGTGTATGTCAATTTGAAATTTGAATTTCAAAAGGTATTGATGTGAATTCGTGTAAAGGAAAAATCATTAGACACCCTCCATCATTGTTAGTTAAAGCATGTCATGTCATTAGTACTTTGCGCAGTTTCGCAGCGCAGGTTTGATTGGTCAGTTTAGCTGCGAAATGATGTTTTCGTTTTTTCGCAGCGTTCTGTTTGTCAGCGATTTAGTAGCGCATCTTGTTAAGTTTGAACTGCCCGCGCTACGAAATCGGGGTTTCAGGGTTTTTTGTAGCGCTCTTCCTTTGAATGTCAAATCCGAGAGAAGTGAGTCATAGGTCCGTTCATGATTGTCAGTTTACGTCCTCTCCATGTCATGATAAACCATTATTCCGCCATAAAGTCCAGAGTCATGCATTTGAGTGTTAGTTTAAGGGATTTTACAAGGAATGGTTATATCATAATGGGTTTTTCATAATATGTAAACATGTTTGCTGTATGAGAAGCCCAAGTTCTTATTTAAAAGGACCACTGCAAGCGAGCCTGCACTCCAAAGTCGAAGTTTGTTTTCATGCTACAAGCTACCATTAGTTTCCTGTGTGAAAATATTCAAAGCAGGATGGAAAGGAGGGAACACCGATCCGGTAAGTGTGTGAGGACAGAGCCGGAGGGGTTAGATGTTACTCTCAGGGATGAAGGTGTAGCAAGAGCCTTTCGAAATGCTGGTTGCTGGAGGTTTTGCGAAAAATTGAAAGGAGGACATGCAGAGGTGACGAAGGCTTTCGCATTAAATTTCACTGGACTGAATTCGAAGGTGGCAATGTTAGAGTTTCCGGTGTCTCCTGAAGTTATTTCCACTGTCACTGAAATTCCGAGGGGTGGCCAAGAATGGTTCAAAAACTTCAAGTTCGACATGAGTCCCTGTAAAGAGTTTTTGAAGGAACCTTATGTAGATGAAGATCTCACCAAAGCGTTGCCAAGGAGTTATATAAAAGAGAATTATGCTATGCTCCTCACATGCATCCAGAAATACCTGACATGCGAGGGTAGGTACAATAAAGTTTACTCCTACCACTTCAAACTTCTGTTACATTTCACAGGTAAGGTTTCAATAGACATACCTTTCTATTTGTTCAGGAGCATTAGCAAAATGTGTGATAAAATTCAGTTAAAGAAAGATGGTTGTGAAACATCCCTTTTTCATCATGGTCTAGTAAAATTGCTGGTGTTGGATAGTTTACAAAAAATTGGCAGAGATTGGGATTCATTTGTGTTTATGGCCGGCTTCCCAAGCAAAACAGGCCTCACTCCATTGCCTGTGAGAGAAAGGGAAGAAAGGAGTGAAGAACCCACTTTGGCTGAACTTAGAAGAGAAGTGACAGACCATAAGAAGCCTAAAACTAAATCAAGGAAGTCAGAGAAGTCTGTGGCAGCTAAAGAGACACCTGAAGCATCAGTGAAGAAAATTCCTAAGCCATCTAGAGTATCAGAAAAGGAAACTCCTAAGTCATCATCTAAGGAAACACCTCAGTCATCAAAGCAGAAGATTCAGAAAAAGAAGGATGAAGCTAAATCAAGTGAAGTTGAAAAGATTTCAAGGGTGAGAACCAGAGGTCAACTAAACAAGGAGAAAGGAAAGTCAGTTACTGTGGAAGAAAGTCCTATTTCAAAAGGTAGTTTAAATGACTTACTTGAAGCCATTGAACTAGAGCAAGATCAGCCAATACAAATTGAACCACTAGAATTTGAGCAAGATCACTCGGTGCAGCCAATGCATATTGACCTCACTCAGTCCTCACCTGAAAGTTCTAAAAAATCAAGGGCTTCTAAAAGGTTGAAATTTGAAGAGCCTAGTAAAGAATATGCTTTTAAGCCACGCAGACCAGTCACAAGAAGGCAAATCAAAGAAGTGGAAAAAGCACAGAAAGTGAAGGCACCTTTAGAAGTGCCTAGGACAGAGATACTTGAGGTTTTCACCGGAATAGTTCAAGCAGCCAAAAGCAAGAACAAAGATAATAAGGTTATCATCAGTCAAAGTGGAAATGTTATTGCTATCAAGAAACAAGCTGGAGCAACAAAGGAAGAAATACCTCAGATTAAAAATGTTTCTAAGGAAAGGGCAGTAAGATATACAAATTATAAAAAGGCTGTAATGAAAGGCAGAACAAGTTTGATTAGCCAAACTGACTCAGTATCTGATGCATATGTGTGGACAGTGCCAGCTCTGAAGCAGGCAAAAATCATGAAACAAATGAATACAAGCTTAAGAGCAGAAAACAAGGTGTTAAAGGAAGAAGTTAGCAGCTTGAAGAGGAAGCTAGGCAAACTAGCTAATTGATCCAAGGGGAAATTTGCCTTCCAAATTTTGGTAAATTTTGGCTGTCATCATTTTGAAACTTTTTGAAGTCCTTACACCTGTGTAAAATAGCTGAAGAGATCACAGAGTTAAGTCATTGTTGCTTTAAGGTTCATATGCTTAATTTTGATTACCTACAGCAGCTACGAAACTGCTGTAGATGACTGTTTATATGAAAAATTTGAGATTGATGCTGAGGTCAGCGAATCTTAAAGGGATGACTCGAGGCTAGCATGGAGATTATATAAAGCCATTCAGATGTTTAAAAAGGTGCCAGGTGTAGGTATTTAAGGAAAAGGTGAAATTTTGTCTTTTGTTAAAGTTTTCACTTTATATCCGAATTTTTAGGGTTCTGGTAGGGTTGCCGAGGTGTTGAGTGGTACACCTGTTCAGTTTATGAGATGGCCAGATCATAAGGTCTCTTCCATCATACGTGACTATTAGAGAATTAAATGGCTTGAAGCATAATCTTAAATGCATGAACACTAATGGGAGGCAGAGACCGTGAACATAGGGCACAGATTCTTATCAGTTGATGAATCATCCATATATCAGGCATCCGAAGCTGCTCATTCAGTGAATGTTCTTCCAGCTTGGCTTGGCTATTATTGAAGTGCTACAGGTGTCAAATTTCAAGAACGCATCAATGCACACGAGGAGATAGACTTGAAGTTTAAATGGGAATGGAACCCTCTGTTTTCGCAGCACAATACCTTTGTAATTAATTAGTTTGTTTAAGATATAGATAAGATAATTAATGATAGAATTCTGAGCTCCCTTCATGCTTGTTGAGGAGTCTCAGGTAGTAGTATTTTGGTTTGCTATATATAGAAATGACTCTGATGTAAAAAAGGTTGGACATTTTATACAAAAACAGAGTTATTTGGGCCATTGTAAGACTTGTGACAGTAATAGTAAAACAGTGTTGATTTCTTCTCAAGATTCTCGATGGATTATTGTGTTCAAATATAATGGTGGTGTTTTATATTATATGTTCTTTTACAGCCTTGTTATAGTACAATCACTCAGAATTCATATCCTATGCTCTGACTTCCTGTGTATTTGGCAAGCTGTGGTTTTTATGGAATATGTTTGGACATTTAATGCAAAGAGCCTTGACTTCCATGAAATGACTATGTTTTCTTGTTTACTTAGTGTATGAGACTCCATAGCCCAATGAAGACCAGTTTGATATGTATCCAACCAACTTTTGCTTTCATGAATGAGTAAAGAGTTAGCCATCTGTTGTAGTGAAGGATTTTTATTAAGAGTTTGTGAGAGAGTCCTCTCTGATCAAAGAGGCTAATCTTTGATCTAAAGTTAGGTTGAAAGAGTTACATGAAATCTTGCTTGGTTGCAGCCCTCAGTAGTGATTTTGTGATAACATTTTGGTGCGTCTGCCGGGAGCTTAAGATTGAATTTCTGAAGGTAGCAGGAGTTCAAATGATTTTCGAGGCTGCATTCTACCTTGGTGACTCCATTGTTTTTTAAAGTTTAAAGGTGGCTTCGAAAGGAAGATACACAAGGAGTAACCCTGATCCAAACCCACCTAGTCCTGTGGAAAATCCTAATATCATCTCAAGGAGTAAACAAAGATTCTCTGATATACCAGGTACTTCAAGTATTTCAAAGTCATTATTTCCTGAGTTTTCTAGAAGTCCTAAGAATAAACTTGTTGATGATAAAGTTCAAGAGGTTATATTAAGGTCTGAAAATGAAGAAGAACTAATTGGTATTATTTTGGATCTACAAAAGAGAGGTATTGATACTTCTTCTTTAGTTTCACAAAAAGATAAAGAGGAGTTTTGGGAAATTGTTTCTTCCGAGCTATTACTAGAGAAAGAAGATTTAAAATAGCTCAAGGAGCTTGATCCTTTCGAAATTTTGCTTAACTCAAAGATTGGTTTACCTCTCCCAAATTGGAGTTCTTTTGTTAGTGGTTTACAAAGCCCCAATAGCCCTTTCCGTACTCATACTTTGTCTTCTGCCTCTGCTAGTCCAAATAGCCCTCAGACTACATCTCATACTAGTTCTGGTCCTTCTGGTCATAGCATACCTATTGTCACTGTTCCTCCTTTCATTATGGCCGTACCTGCTAGGTATGCTCCTCTAGCTCTCCCTGCTGTTCTGCATGATCTACCAAATAAATATGCTGCTAGGATTCCAACATGGGGAGGAGATGAAGACATTACAGCTGAAGAGCATGTGGATAGATTTAATGACTTTATTGATAGGTATGAAGTGGATGATGAAGATGTCAAACTGAGATTGTTTGCTCAGTCTTTCATTGGGGAGGTCAGGAAATGGTTTAAAGCCTTGGGAGCTGGTAGCATTCACAGTTGGGCTGAGTTTGAAGATAGTTTTCTGAGGAAGTGGGGAAATAGAACTAATCCTGTTCAGGCCCTCACTGAATACAATAATTTAAGAAGAGCTCCAGATGAGACTATTCAAAATTTTTCTAAGAGGTTTAATAAAATTTATAATTCCATTCCAGCTCACTTGAAACCTCCTGGAGCTTTGGCACAGTTAAGATACGCTGAGTCCTTTGATTCTGATTTTTCTCTCTTACTCAGAGAAAGAGAGTCTGCTACACTGGCTGACATGCAAAATGATGCTATCAAAGTGGAGGTGAATATACTTGCTGCTAAAAAGTCCAAGATGGCTAAGACTAAGATAAAGGAAGAGGAGAGGCCTTCTACCTCTGCTCAAGAAGACAAATTTGAAACCATGATGAAGACTATGGAGAAATTGATGGACCAATTAGCACTTGGGAATACTGCTGCTCCTCAAGCACAACAAGAACCTCGGTTTAGAAACCCTCAGTTTAGAAGGCCTCAAAATCAGCAAAGGCCAAGGGAAAATAGAAATCAGCAAGCAGATCCTCCTGTAAGACCTCCTTTTCAGCAAAATATGGTGGACGAAGAAGAAGAGCCTGAGGAACCTGAGGAATCTATTCATTGTCTTGGTGAAGATGATTCGGAGATCTTTCTAACAAAGGAGGAACATGATGAGTCCAGCCAACTAAAAGCCGAGGAAGAACCCTCAGATTTCTTAAAGGGTTATCAGCATGCCATATTTGAAATCCAAAAGCAATACAACCTCAGAAACAGAGATGTCCCTATTACAGCAAATAAGGCTCAGCCCAAGAAGAATGTTTCTAAAGCAGTGGAAGACAAAAAAGAAAAGCCAAAACAAGCTGATGAAAAAGGTGATTCTCCTCTTGAGAAAAAGGATAATCAAACCCCTGTTCCTCCTAAGGAAATTGAAAGGTCTACTTCTGTGTTCAATATAGAAAATGAGATTGCTAAAATTAAAATATCAGTCCCATTTAATGAAATTTTGAAAGTAAACAAGTATAGAAGCAAGATTGTGGAAATGCTTAATTCTCCATCAGGAGGGGCTGATATTTTGAATTTGCAAGAGGATAATCCTGTTATTTGTTTAGGTCCAAGACTTGAAGATGAGCAAAATGATGAGTTTCCTCCTTTTTATATAAGCATCAATATACATGAGATGACTCTTCATAATGCCATGTTGGATTCAGGGGCATCTCATAACCTTATGCCTAAAGTCATTATGGAAAGGTTAGGATTAGAAGTGACCAGGCCTTATAAAGACTTATTTTCTTTTGATTCAAAGAGGGTTCATTGTATCGGGTTGATAAAGGATGTGGTTGTGGCACTCACACAAATCCCAGCTAAAACCACTGTCATGGATATTGTTGTGGCAGATGTTCCACCTAAATTTGGAATGTTACTCTCAAGGTCATGGGCAGCTAAGATTAAAGGTACCATGCAGATGGATTTGACTTATGCTACTATTCCAGTATTTGGGGAGCAAAGAAGGTTATACCGTGAGACAAGGATGGCATATATGGTGAGCAGCAAGGACAAACCACAGAATTTTCCCATTTATTCTTGTGATACAGGCCTTGGATCAGCTATTCTATTTAATGAATCAGTGGGAAAAGAATCACAGGAAGAAAAGGCAGAAAATCAGTGTGAAGAGTTGCAGCAAAGTGATGAAGAAGATGCTTCTGGTTGCTGGTCTTTGTACTTTGATGGAGCAGCAGGGAAAGATGGTGCAGGAGCTGGAATTTGGATCATGAGTCCAGCTGAGGAAAGTAAGTTTTTGTCTTATAAACTCAATTTTGATTGCACAAATAACATGGCCGAGTATGAGTCCTTGGTTTTAGGCTTAGAAAATTTGATTGAGTTTAAGGCAAAGAACATTGTTGTTTATGGAGATTCTGAGCTAGTTATAAAGCAAGTTCAAGGTGCTTATCAAACAAAAGATGCAAGAATGAGAGCTTATAGGAACTTGGTGTTGGAATTGTTGGAGAAATTTCAGTCATATACTTTCAATATCAAAACCAGAGATCAGAATTCCATGGCAGATTCTCTTGCTGTAGCAGCTAGTCTTTTTGTCATTCCCAAACATGCTTCTGATAGTTATGAGGTGAAAGTCCGCCATAGGCCAGTGATCCCGGATAATATACTAAATTGGCAAGTCTTTGAAGATGACCAGCAGGTGAAAAGTTTCCTAGAATTGAAAGGAGAATTTGAACATTGTCAAATTGATCAGCAAAACATGTTAGTAGAAACAAAAGAAAAGTCTGAAGTGTTACAGCTGCAAAATAATCTGATTCCTAAAGGTCTGATTCCACTTGAGAAACTCTTTGATCAGAATGATGTGTTTAAGGCGCCAAGGTTGCAAGCAAATGAAGAGGAAATAGAAAGTTGCAATCTAGGTGATTTGGTAGCGCCTAAATTGGTCAAAATTTCAAAATTTTTATCAGCTGATCTTAAAGTTAAGTACATTGAGTTAATGAAGAAGTTCGTTGATGTGTTTGCATGGAATTATACTGATCTGAAGCAATATGATTCCTCAATTATACAGCATACAATCCCAATCAAGCCCAATGAGAAACCTTTTAAGCAAAAATTGAGAAGGATTAATCCTCTGCTAATGCCATTGATTGAAAAAGAGGTCAAGAAGCTTTTTGATGCAAAGATTATTGTTCCTATCAGATTTTCAAATTGGTTAGCTAACTTGGTACCAGTTAGGAAAAAGAACGGAGAGATAAGGATTTGCATAGACTTCAGGAATTTGAACAAGGCCTCACTGAAAGACAATTATCCTCTTCCTAAAATGGATCTTATTTTGCAGAATATTGTTGGCTCTCAAAGAATGTCAACGTTAGATGGCTTCTCAGGGTACAATCAGATCCTTGTTCATCTAGATGATCAGGAGAAGACAGCCTTCACCACACCATGGGGCACATTTATGTATGCAAAGATGCCTTTTGGCCTCATGAATGCAGGGGCGACTTTCCAGAGGGCTATGGATATTGCTTTTGCTGAGGAAAGGGATAAGTCAGTGGTGGTATATCTTGATGATATCACAGTCTTTTCAAAGAGGGAAGAGGATCACTTAAAACACCTTGAAAGGATTTTGCTAAAGTGTAGGCGGTTTGGCATTTCTTTGAATCCAACCAAAAGCATCTTTGCTTTGACATCTGGTAAGTTGCTTGGACATATCATTTCTGAAGAAGGAATTAGGATTGATCCTAATAGAGTTAGTGCTATTTCAAAGTTGGATTTGCCAAGGAGCAAGAAAGAGGTTCAATCTTTTCTTGGTAAAGTTAATTTTGTTAGAAGGTTCATTCCCAACTTTGCGGAAGTGGTTAAACACATCACAAAAATGCTAAAGAAAGGAGCAGACTTCAAGTGGACAGCTGAGGCAAGGAAGTCATTTGAAGAGATTAAGAAAGCACTCACTCAAGCACCAGTTCTTATCAGCCCTGATTTCACCAAGGAATTTCTAATATTCACATATGCCTCTGAGGATACAATTGCTGGAGTTCTATTGCAAAAAGGAAATCAAGGTACTGAACAGCCTATTTCATTCTTTAGTAAAACATTGGCTAATGCTGAATTAAAGTATAACATTTTAGAGAAGCAGGCATATGCATTGGTAAAGGCAATCAAAGATTTTAGAATCTATGTGTTACATTCTCATATTGTTGCATATGTGCCAAGTGCTGTTATTAAAGAAATTCTTACACAAGCAGACCCGGATGGTAAAAGAGGAAAATGGATAGCTAAATTGTTGGAATATGATATTGAAATTAGGCCAACTAAATTAGTGAAGGGTCAAGGGTTGGCAGAGCTGTTAACTCACTCAAATCTAGACAGCAGTGACATCAATTTCAATGCAGAAATATCAGAAATTTTTGAAGAAGAGGAAGAGTTGGTTCAGATCAATGAAAAATTTCTGATATCTGAATGGTATAAAGATGTCTCATTTGTTTTACAGCACAACAGAGCCCCTGACAATCTTTCCAAGTCTAAAGCTCGTTTCACCAAGCTGAAATCCCTTAGATATTTTGTTTATGAGCAGAATTTATTTTGGAAGGATGCTGGAGGAATTCTATTAAGTTGTCTGGTTGAAGAAGAGGCTGATAGGGTGATTGAGGAATTTCATAAGGGTGATTGTGGAGGCCACCATTATTGGAAGGCTACTGCAAATAAAATATTGAGAGCCGGGTATTTTTGGCCCACCATGTTCAAAGACATTTACAAAAAGGTTGCAGCCTGTCATGAATGTCAGTTGTTTGAAGGTAAAAGGAAGCTTATGCCTATGCCATTAGTTCCTATTTATGTAGAAGCACCCTTTCAGCAGTGGGGGCTAGATTTTATAGGTGAGATACATCCCTCTTCATCAGGGCAACATCGGTGGATACTTACAGCCACTGATTATTTCACAAAGTGGATAGAGGCGGTACCAACTAGGCAAGCTAATGATGCAGTCATTATTTCCTTTTTAGAGAACAATATCTTATCAAGGTTTGGATGTCCACTCAAGCTTATCACAGACAATGCTCAGGCTTTTAAGTCTAAGAGAATGATAAAATTTTGCCACCAATACCATATTTCTCTTGGTCATTCCACAGCTTATTATCCACAGGGCAATGGTCTAGCTGAAAGTTCAAATAAAAGTCTTGTGAGAATTATCAAAAAACTGCTACAAGAAAACAAGAAAACTTGGCACTTAAAGCTGAAGTATGCATTGTGGGCTGATCGCATTTGCACTAAAAGATCTATTGGAACCTCACCTTATGAACTTGTGTACGGAGCAAAAGCTATTTTTCCAACATCTCTTGGTGTACCAGTTATGAAGCTAATTCAAGGACTTGAAGAGGAGCCAAATGCCATACAGCGGAGGATTAATCAATTGATAGCATTACAAGAGAAAAGGAATGAAGTGGTTGAAGACTATCAACAAAATCAGAATAGAGTCAAGAGGGCTTTTGACAAGAAGATTAAAGATGTTACCTTTCAGATTGATGACAAAGTTTTGAAGTGGGAAGCCAAGATTGAAGAAAAAGGCAAACATGGCAAATTTGAGAATTTATGGAAGGGGCCATATTTGATCTCTGCTTTCCATGGAAACAATACTTATATTCTACAAGAAGTTGATGGATCACAGTATGCTGGTGGACCTGTTAATGGCAGGTTCTTAAAGCATTATTATCAGTGAAAAATCTGCCAAGTAGTCCATGATCATTGTAAATAATCATTTTCTGAGTGTTTCATGTTAGTAATAAGTGACAAGCTGAACAAGAAGACTTTAGCCCGAGGAGAAGGCCCACAAGGTTTGAAAGGGATGCTTGTCAGCCATATGTGAGTGTAATAAATGGATAAAGGCACTGGTACTGCGTGCTCTTAGTGTACCACAGGGGCACACTATCCCAAGTGGAGCCACTGTTATCACTTAGAACTATAGTTCATGTATATAAGGTTGTCCATAAGTTTTATATAAAGGTTTTAAGTCTTGTGAATAGGTTTATTGGTGTATGTCAATTTGAAATTTGAATTTCAAAAGGTATTGATGTGAATTCGTGTAAAGGAAAAATCATTAGACACCCTCCATCATTGTTAGTTAAAGCATGTCATGTCATTAGTACTTTGCGCAGTTTCGCAGCGCAGGTTTGATTGGTCAGTTTAGCTGCGAAATGATGTTTTCGTTTTTTCGCAGCATTCTGTTTGTCAGCGATTTAGTAGCGCATCTTGTTAAGTTTGAACTGCCCGTGCTACGAAATTGGGGTTTCAGGGTTTTTTGTAGCGCTCTTCCTTTGAATGTCAAATCCGAGAGAAGTGAGTCATAGGTCCGTTCATGATTGTCAGTTTACGTCCTCTCCATGTCATGATAAACCATTATTCCGCCATAAAGTCCAGAGTCATGCATTTGAGTGTTAGTTTAAGGGATTTTACAAGGAATGGTTATATCATAATGGGTTTTTCATAATATGTAAACATGTTTGCTGTATGAGAAGCCCAAGTTCTTATTTAAAAGGACCACTGCAAGCGAGCCTGCACTCCAAAGTCGAAGTTTGTTTTCATGCTACAAGCTACCATTAGTTTCCTGTGTGAAAATATTCAAAGCAGGATGGAAAGGAGGGAACACCGATCCGGTAAGTGTGTGAGGACAGAGCCAGAGGGGTTAGATGTTACTCTCAGGGATGAAGGTGTAGCAAGAGCCTTTCGAAATGCTGGTTGCTGGAGGTTTTGCGAAAAATTGAAAGGAGGACATGCAGAGGTGACGAAGGCTTTCGCATTAAATTTCACTGGACTGAATTCGAAGGTGGCAATGTTAGAGTTTCCGGTGTCTCCTGAAGTTATTTCCACTGTCACTGAAATTCCGAGGGGTGGCCAAGAATGGTTCAAAAACTTCAAATTCGACATGAGTCCCTGTAAAGAGTTTTTGAAGGAACCTTATGTAGATGAAGATCTCACCAAAGCGTTGCCAAGGAGTTATATAAAAGAGAATTATGCTATGCTCCTCACATGCATCCAGAAATACCTGACATGCGAGGGTAGGTACAATAAAGTTTACTCCTACCACTTCAAACTTCTGTTACATTTCACAGGTAAGGTTTCAATAGACATACCTTTCTATTTGTTCAGGAGCATTAGCAAAATGTGTGATAAAATTCAGTTAAAGAAAGATGGTTGTGAAACATCCCTTTTTCATCATGGTCTAGTAAAATTGCTGGTGTTGGATAGTTTACAAAAAATTGGCAGAGATTGGGATTCATTTGTGTTTATGGCCGGCTTCCCAAGCAAAACAGGCCTCACTCCATTGCCTGTGAGAGAAAAGGAAGAAAGGAGTGAAGAACCCACTTTGGCGGAACTTAGAAGAGAAGTGACAGACCATAAGAAGCCTAAAACTAAATCAAGGAAGTCAGAGAAGTCTGTGGCAGCTAAAGAGACACCTGAAGCATCAGTGAAGAAAATTCCTAAGCCATCTAGAGTATCAAAAAAGGAAACTCCTAAGTCATCATCTAAGGAAACACCTCAGTCATCAAAGCAGAAGATTCAGAAAAAGAAGGATGAAGCTAAATCTAGTGAAGTTGAAAAGATTTCAAGGGTGAGAACCAGAGGTCAACTAAACAAGGAGAAAGGAAAGTCAGTTACTGTGGAAGAAAGTCCTATTTCAAAAGGTAGTTTAAATGACTTACTTGAAGCCATTGAATTAGAGCAAGATCAGCCAATACAAATTGAACCACTAGAATTTGAGCAAGATCACTCGGTGCAGCCAATGCATATTGACCTCACTCAGTCCTCACCTGAAAGTTCTAAAAAATCAAGGGCTTCTAAAAGGTTGAAATTTGAAGAGCCTAGTAAAGAATATGCTTTTAAGCCACGCAGACCAGTCACAAGAAGGCAAATCAAAGAAGTGGAAAAAGCACAGAAAGTGAAGGCACCTTTAGAAGTGCCTAGGACAGAGATACTTGAGGTTTTCACCGGAATAGTTCAAGCAGCCAAAAGCAAGAACAAAGATAATAAGGTTATCATCAGTCAAAGTGGAAATGTTATTGCTATCAAGAAACAAGCTGGAGCAACAAAGGAAGAAATACCTCAGATTAAAAATGTTTCTAAGGAAAGGGCAGTAAGATATACAAATTATAAAAAGGCTGTAATGAAAGGCAGAACAAGTTTGATTAGCCAAACTGACTCAGTATCTGATGCATATGTGTGGACAGTGCCAGCTCTGAAGCAGGCAAAAATCATGAAACAAATGAATACAAGCTTAAGAGCAGAAAACAAGGTGTTAAAGGAAGAAGTTAGCAGCTTGAAGAGGAAGCTAGGCAAACTAGCTAATTGATCCAAGGGGAAATTTGCCTTCCAAATTTTGGTAAATTTTGGCTGTCATCATTTTGAAACTTTTTGAAGTCCTTACACCTGTGTAAAATAGCTGAAGAGATCACAGAGTTAAGTCATTGTTGCTTTAAGGTTCATATGCTTAATTTTGATTACCTACAGCAGCTACGAAACTGCTGTAGATGACTGTTTATATGAAAAATTTGAGATTGATGCTGAGGTCAGCGAATCTTAAAGGGATGACTCGAGGCTAGCATGGAGATTATATAAAGCCATTCAGATGTTTAAAAAGGTGCCAGGTGTAGGTATTTAAGGAAAAGGTGAAATTTTGTCTTTTGTTAAAGTTTTCACTTTATATCCGAATTTTTAGGGTTCTGGTAGGGTTGCCGAGGTGTTGAGTGGTACACCTGTTCAGTTTATGAGATGGCCAGATCATAAGGTCTCTTCCATCATACGTGACTATTAGAGAATTAAATGGCTTGAAGCATAATCTTAAATGCATGAACACTAATGGGAGGCAGAGACCGTGAACATAGGGCACAGATTCTTATCAGTTGATGAATCATCCATATATCAGGCATCCGAAGCTGCTCATTCAGTGAATGTTCTTCCAGCTTGGCTTGGCTATTATTGAAGTGCTACAGGTGTCAAATTTCAAGAACGCATCAATGCACACGAGGAGATAGACTTGAAGTTTAAATGGGAATGGAACCCTCTGTTTTCGCAGCACAATACCTTTGTAATTAATTAGTTTGTTTAAGATATAGATAAGATAATTAATGATAGAATTCTGAGCTCCCTTCATGCTTGTTGAGGAGTCTCAGGTAGTAGTATTTTGGTTTGCTATATATAGAAATGACTCTGATGTAAAAAAGGTTGGACATTTTATACAAAAACAGAGTTATTTGGGCCATTGTAAGACTTGTGACAGTAATAGTAAAACAGTGTTGATTTCTTCTCAAGATTCTCGATGGATTATTGTGTTCAAATATAATGGTGGTGTTTTATATTATATGTTCTTTTACATCCTTGTTATAGTACAATCACTCAGAATTCATATCCTATGCTCTGACTTCCTGTGTATTTGGCAAGCTGTGGTTTTTATGGAATATGTTTGGACATTTAATGCAAAGAGCCTTGACTTCCATGAAATGACTATGTTTTCTTGTTTACTTAGTGTATGAGACTCCATAGCCCAATGAAGACCAGTTTGATATGTATCCAACCAGCTTTTGCTTTCATGAATGAGTAAAGAGTTAGCCATCTGTTGTAGTGAAGGATTTTTATTAAGAGTTTGTGAGAGAGCCCTCTCTGATCAAAGAGGCTAATCTTTGATCTAAAGTTAGGTTGAAAGAGTTACATGAAATCTTGCTTGGTTTCAGCCCTCAGTAGTGATTTTGTGATAACACCACCCATGTGAAGCACTCTACTCTAAGTGACATGTGTGAGGCTCAAAGGTGACCATGATTAACAAGAAAGGCCTCCATGGCATGAGCACTACTCCCTAAGGTCCAACAATCCTCCAAAGCTCCAATGCATCTCCATGGTCGTGTGTCTCCTTAAGGACAATGCATATCCAGGGTCATGTGTCGCCTTAAGGACTACCACACCTACATATCCACTCCCTCAACCCAAGAGTCCACATGTCAAGTGTAAACCTCCATGCAAGCAACCAAGCAACCCTGTGCTATCTAGGGCTCAATAACCTCCTCTAAAATACCCAACTCTACTCCAAGCACATAAACTCCCTTCACACATCAACAACATGAAGTAACCAAGCTCCATACTTATCCAACACTTCGAGGAAGAATGTCTTTCAAACATCCAAACAAGGTCTAACAACAAATAGTAAACCACCTCCAATGTCCAAGTCCATCATGGAAGAGCATGGTCCAACCATACACCATGCACCCCACATCTCACGAACCACCCCCAAGGCCCAAACATGGTGTAAACATTTTCAAAGTAACCCGAAAAGCTAAAAATTATGTCCCTCTCATCATAAAATCCTTTGTAACTCCATGCATATTTGGTTACAACTTTCACTTGTAAGTGTCACTAATCAAATTTTGCAACTCCTCTTTTCTACAAAAAGTGGGAAGACTAACTATATAATGACCATTAGACATTGGAGTAGAGGCTTTTTATGAAGGCAGTCTGAAAGAGACCATTTGGGGCAAGGGTAGTATCCATACTGCCTTGGTCCTCAGTTGGCATCCATACCTTGACGAAGTTGTTTGTGAAGTGTGCTATTGCATTGATTTTGGAAGAGACTATTTGGGGTAGGTAGCATCCATACTGCTGTTGATTTGACCTGAGTTGACATCCATACCTTCTCAAAAGAATTCCTTTCTATCATATTTATTTTCTGGGTTACTCAACTACAAATTACTTCATGCTAGCATTTACATTTGTTCTCCAAAGTCAGTATCCAGTTTTGGTTGAAATCACTAGTATTTTTTGTTGTTGCTTGTCTTCATATCTTTGCTATTATTTTGTAATTATTCAAGTTTTTGATACAGTTAGGGCCTTATTAATTTCTGATTTTTGGTTCATGGATTCAGATAACTTTAGAGATTGAGTGAAGGTAGTTGAATGCACCCAAATTAGGTTCTAACTCATAGGATATTATGATTTTTCCAACGAATATAAAGGGATGGAAGACCTACATCGGCACATAGGTTTATGTGCACAATAGTGGAAAAAAGGAAGATGTCATGGGCCCAATGGGTGCAATAGTTTTCCAATACCAAGGATTTGGTCCCACAAATCTAGTACATTTAGGAGAAAACACAAATGAAATGAGAGATTGGGATGAAATCAATCAATAGTTATGTGCCATGTTCACTTTCACCTCTGGAAATGTGATATTGATGAGTGTTGTGCAAAGCATGAAGTAGTTTATTTATTTTGAGCAGTTTATTGTTCCTGCACATAAGATAGTATGTGCACAACATAAGAAAATGGTGAATTTATAGCAAGCAATGCATTATTGTAACATTGCACACAAAACAATATGTGCACAATGTTAATGCTCTGTAATTGCCTCTAAGCTGAGGAGAGGAATCACAGAGGTAGCCATTTCAAATCGCTTCTAGGTTGGTAACTAGCCACTTCCAACCTAAGAGAGGGCTCTCTCTGGATCAAATACTAGATCTGACCTCTATTTGACTCAGGAGGCTAGATTAGGGATTAAAAAGTAAAATGATTGAATCTGGTTCCTTGCAACACAAGTCAAGAGATCCATTGGGCATGGAGTCAAGAGGTCTGAAAAGAAAACAAATCTGGGAAATCCACTCTGGAATTCGTCAACAGAGGCAAGATAGACATATGGACTGTGCCAAAATCAGAGGTTTGTCATTGCAGTGGGATGGAAAGAGAAACATTCAGTAGGGCATCAAGGTCTCAGCTATAGAATACCTTGAAACCATGCAGAAGACTTTATATACAGATGTTAGAAGGCAGAAATCAGAGAATTGTGAGAATGAATTCTGACACATTTCTCAATCTAAACATCTAAATAGATATGAAAGACCTGGAAAATAAAGAAATACATACATAGAGAAGACAAACACCATCCAATACATCACAAGAATCTCTGCAAATTGAATCCAAGCTTGCAAAACCCAATTTTATTGAATTTCAGGAAAATGATTACAACAGCTCCAGGAGCTCAGAACAGTGCTACAATTCACCCAAATCCAACCCTTTACACATTAAAATTACAATATTATATAGGAAATAATTCTCCCCCAGACTCAAGAGGTTGAATCTAACCAAATTTCCAAAGATAGCATCAGTTACATTGAAGTTTGGAATTATCTGCCATGAAAAATGGACCAGACTGCTGAAAACTAGGGGTCAATTCAGGAGCTCGTATCTCCTAACTCATGACAGTTGTGTAAAATTTGGAGGAGGCTTTTGTAGATCTGCTTGTTCTGAGAAAAAAATTCTCTCAGTTTTTTGAGATTCATCTCTATTTACCCGAGATTTGCATTTGAAAAATATGTGTTAAACAGGAAAATTATGAATCCCGAAAACTAGGGCTCAAAGATGCATTTGATTCTCCCAATCTGTGACACCTGTAGGAAAACTGAAAGAGGTTAATGTTCCTTAATCCGTGATTGACCATAACCTCTCTCATATTTTTAGAACTCATCCCCGTTTACCCAGAAACTATCTCGGAAGTTAACTGGGTAGAATGGTGAAAATGTCTAGTAAATCCCATGTTTTCAGTTGTGACATCCATCTCATGGTTCAAGAAAGTTTAGAAAACCCCACGCAAGAACTTGAGCATAGAATAAATGAGTACCCAAAATCTTTTGTTCCACCCCGAAGATCCTATTCACTGTTGGTTGAGCACACTCCATTAAGGGTCGAGAAATTACCTTTTCTAGATGTGAAGGAAATGTTGTCATTATTAGAGAACTATTTCTTATTTAAAGAGAAGATGGGTATCTTTTGTTGAATGTAGAAGTTAAAAACTCTATTCCCTGTGCGTATATTCCTAGAACAACACAAGTTTTAGTTTGGACAATAGACCAAACATCCTATGCAAATTCAGGAGATGAATTTATATGTTGAAGGGATCGTACTACTGTTGGAAGTCAAAATTACCAATCTAATTTATCATGACTGAAGACTGGAGGTGCATAGCTTTTCGCCGCTAGCTCAAGCTGACCAAATCTTGTATAGAGTATAGATATTGATGATACAACATTGTGACAGTTGTAAGACTCCTGATGGCAAGTTCTGCAATAACTATTTGAGCTCCAATTCACCCTCAGTATTATCAAACTGACATTTTAAGCAGTCCTCTTGTAACCCTTATGAACCACCGAAGAAATAGATTTGTTTTAAAATCTCAATCCTCTCAGTTGGAACAACGAATAAGCCTTATTTTTGAGTTGCAAAATTAGGCCATTTGAAAATCCTATGTGAAAGACCTTAATTTGCACAATGAATGTATTATATTTGGAGCTAGATATATATTCTGAGACTGTATGAATTTGCTACAGTTTAGAAGTATATTTTCTAGATGGCAGTGTTAAGTATAGGCAGCATCATATAGAACCAAATTTTATATGTGAAAGATATTCACTCAGATGCAACTCATTAGTACAAGCATTGTACATATTTGACCTTGACTGAAAGACAGTCACACTATTCACTTTGGTAGTAATAATGTAACAATATCTCTTGACAATAATAGGGTGACAGTCTCACCTTAATCTCATCAAACCTTGCATGGCATTGATCTATTTTCAGAGACAAGTTCTTGGACTAAGTAACTTTGGACAATAATGCATATGTCAATCTAAACATGAAAAAATCCTTGTATGAAAGTAACAATTGGACAGCATGCCCATGACAGTTTGACAAGAATTGTACACAATAGATATACAGGAGTATGATAAAGGAAGGTTGACAGTAAGAGAACTAGATGTTGTGAATAGATAAAATGGTAGTGTTAGCAGAAACAGTGGATTGTCGAAAGCCACCAGCAGCAATGGTGTAATTTAGAATGCTGCCCTATGTCATATGGCAGCAAATGGAACAATAGCACATGGGTGATGGATACCTTGTTAGTTATATATGGCATCAAACCTAATATAGCACTACCCCATGTATGGCTTCTCAGCATATACAACTCAACATCATTTATGGTTTCTTTTTAGTCCAGCATGATGTATGATATCATTACCATACAGTAGTAGTATGTTGTAGCCTTGGTAAATCGATGACAATCTTATAGCTTTGTTCACAAACGAAGTTGTGAACAAGACAGATGTAAACTTTGGATAGATTATCTATTATGAAGAAGCTACAAAGATCTGCTAGTAAAAGAAATTGCAGGGGTGCATCACGCTTGAAGCTTTCATGCTTGAAGAACTCCTAGGAGAAGAAGTACATGACACTTTAGATCAGTTCTTTGTAACACCCCTTATCAGCATGAAAGCAGAGGTACCTTGAAGAAAGTGCATGACAAATTCTATGTCTTGACATGCAGAAGTCCCTGATTTTGACATCTTGGTTGCATTGAGCCAAGATCTTATGAAGAATGGTTTTATAGATATGGATGCTCGAATGAGAAAGTCTCCTCCTCTTCATGGATTGGGTAATTTGATGGCAGGCTCTCTAAGAAGTGAGGAGTCTTTGGGAATAGACACTCATTTACAATAAACAAGCTCCAGGAGTCCATTTCCAAAAATGGGAAATAATGCTCTGGCAGGTGCAGGGAGACTGCTACCTCTTTGATTTAAGGGCTACACAATAATTATGGTTTAGAAACACTCCCTGCATTCCTCAATAACATTCAAGGTACCAAAGGAGGTGGGTCCTTTCATAGTGAAGAAAAGGATTGCTTCATTTTATGTAGATAACATGTTGAGTTCATTAGAAGGGAATTAGCTTGAGGTATGATCCTCATGGGATGATAAGCAGGATGAGAAATATCAGCATACAAGCATTAGGCAGATGAAGTTTTGGAAGAAGCAGTGAAATTGGATTCTTGGGAACAAGTACAACAGGCTTTGCCTGCTTATTATTTGAAGCAAAAACCTACAACATCCACCACTGCAGCCTCTAAAGGGATAGTGTATCAGAAGAGAGGGGACAAAAGGCCAATCAGTGAAGTCATTTCAATTGCTAAGGCAGGGGAAACTAGCGAGAAGGCCAAGCAAGAAGAGTCTTAGAAATGAAATCTCCTCAAAAAAATAGATTAGTTGTCCTCCATTGCATTAGTACAAACACAGCCTACTACCTCAGGGATTCAGCAAGAGCCTCCTCCTCTTGAACAAAGTGACATATTTTGAGAATATGCTAAAAAAAGAAAAGAATCCATGCATCTGTAGAAAGAACTATGTACTAAGGTTGGAAATCAGAGCAAAGGCCAAGCCAGACTCCTCACAACCTTGGATGTTAAGAGGGACCTAATTCAATTTGTAGTACTTGAACCAAAAGTCCCTAAGCCCAATAATGCATATGATTACCCTACCACAAAAACCATTGTGGATATCAAGAACATTGGCAGTGTTTACAAGCTGGAGATACATAGGCAGACTGGAGAGATAGTGGTCATTGGCTAGAATGTTTGTAAGTATTACTACATCATTTATTTATACTCCTACTGAGTATGTTAAACAATAGATGCAAAATGGTTTACAGTATTGCAACAATTGGTATGTCTATTGGAAGTGGAGTTTCCATTTCTAGAGATAGATCTCCAACAGCAAGAAAGTAATGTGAAGAAAACATATACCACCTGGGTAGACTAGACTAGACTAGAAATGAATAAAATTCAATGCCAAGTTCCAGAAATTGTTAAGTGGTAAGCAATAGAATAGGAAGGAATGCTTTTAGCTACTTGAAATCAATATCATCATGTTGTGTTAGATGAAGACTTCCATTACATGATCAATTGGGCAAGAGTTGGCACAGGTATCAATTTTTGTAGAAGTAGATTGTTGAGAGGCTGGCCTATTGGAAACTGTCAAAAAGTTACAATGCCTGAACCTGGTAATTGTAGAGGTGCCAAAATTGTGGACTCCAATAAATTTAGCTCATTGAATTGTCCTAGTTGGATAACCATTCAAATAAAATATGTTATTGGCTCTACTGACAGTTTTCTCAGATGCACATGTACAGGAGCAAAATGCTACTTTCCCTAATACAGATTTTATTAGTGTCGATATCTTCATCCCTTCGTCAGAGATCAAATTGTCTTGTTGCATTGCATGTTAGGTGTCCCGATCAATCAACTGCATTCCATTAGGAGCATGGATCATCTGACGGTAGTGGCTTATTGTACATTTTCTCTCATTTCCTTTACTGGCTGGCCCATTTCCATTCATCAAGATCATTTGCACGCACTTTTTGTCTTTAAATTTGCAAGAGTCATTTCTAGGGTTTCAGTTGCATTAGGTCTAGGGTTTCATCAAAAAGTCTCCAAAATGTCCAATAACAGTCAGCAGGTGCATGAGGTGGTTGAATAAAGTTCCAGTATCAATAAATTTCACTCAGAAATGTATTTTTCCTCAAAAACTCTGTTTTGAGGAAAAACAGAGTATTTTAGGCTTTTATTGTATAAATTCATGTACTTTCAGTTCTTCGTATGTAAATCACTTCAGTGGCAACCCTGGTCACCTTGCCAAGCTTTAGCAGCTCCATCCCTTGTAAGGCAAACAAAAAATCAAGTCATTTAGTTCATCAAAAGCACAAAAAAAGTGAAAAGCTCAAAAAACAGAGTTGACAAGTAAAGTCACATTGCAAACATTATAAAAGTGGGTTTTATGAAGGAAAAATCAAAAGCTCTTGTATATAAATCATATTTACAATTCAAAAGCTCATTGGCACTCAAAGAAGAAAGATTGAGCAAAGTGAAGGTCATGTTGGAGAAAGGAAGCAAAATCGCAGCAAAGAGTTCCAGTTTTGGAGGCGCGACACATTGGGTGAGTGGCCTGGTGCATAGAGCCGCTCTCCTCAGTGTTAATTTGCACTGGCACGGTGCACACAGGAGGTGCGGCACGTTGGGTTTGAGGCGCGACGCATAGAGCTGCCAAGCCCAATTTTATCCTAAACTCTCTCAAGTTGCCAAAATTGCTCAAATCTTCAAATGTGTAAGTAAGTCAAGCTCTTTTCCTTGCAAGTGAAAGAGTTTTCTTAAAAATTTATTGTGGTTTAGTGTGAAAAAATTCAAACCCTATTTCCTTGCCATTTCTCAAAAAACCATTTACCTAGGGTTTTCCATTTGTCATTTTGCTTCCAAGTTCATTCTACCACTCCCTCACTTTTCACTCCATTTATTTTCTCACCTTATCCACCCATTCCCCAACTTCCATATTCAATCATCCCTATCCCCAATTCCCATTTTTCCCAAATCCTAACTATAAATCCCCAAACCCTAATTATTGTCCCAAGAGCTTCATATCACCATTTAGTTGAGTGTACCATCATTTAGAGGGTTGTCATCATCATGTCAGGTTCCAATGGGTCATTTTACACCTTGTTCATGCTTCAGTTGTGCCTAGGTAAGGTTCATTTCCCTCTCCTAGGGTTTTGAAGCTAATTTCTCTTGGATGGTCAAATCATCAACAAAAATTGTATCCTGATGTTCATACACCTTCCCCTATCCTTAATGTACCTTATTAAACACTTCCCATCACTGATATCCCTTAAATTCCTCATTTTCCCACAAACCCTAGTTTCTTGCTACAATTTGGCAATTTTCTAGGCTAGGCCTGTGTTTTTCCCTTTTGGACCCCTTCCCTTCACTCAATTTTTGAAATTCCACTTTCCCCTATTTCCTAACATCCCTCCCTACTTCCCAAAATTTCCTCAAGAATTTAGAATCCCCTTATCTCCTTCATTTTCCTTCATTTAGACAAATCCCCTGTTCCACACATCGGGGTAGGCTTTACTCAAATGATGTTTATGAGCAAGGAAATATGGATTTGGAAAAAATGAGAGATTTTTTGGTCCATACTAAGCAAATGAAGAAAAACCTCCTTCAATTTTTACACAGGTGTCATGGTTTTAGAGAAATGTCAAAAATACAGTTGCCTCAGGAGAATTGATGCACCTCTGAAGTGACTTTGGGAAAATCAAGATTTATCCTAGCTTGGTTGGCCAAATGACTTTCTTGATGAGTCAAATGATAACTAGACACAAATATATTTCCAATGAGCTATCATGAGCTCAATTTGGGGTTGAGAAAGACCTTTAAAAGTTGACTGTAACAGCACTCTGCCTTTAGGCAGCCTCATTTTGCACATTTTGACCAGTCTTGGGATATTTGACTTTTGGTAGGTAAAATAAACTCCAAATCGAAAACTTCAAGTTCGGTTGGAAAGTAGACTCAATAAGCTTTCCAACGAGCTATTGTACACCCAATTTGGACACCAGAAAGGCCCTCAAAACGGGTCTGCAAAAAGGCACTACGCATAGAAATTTTTAACACAGGTTTTTCTGCCCTATGGGCCGCGCCACGTGGCGCTCGCTTTTGATGGGAGCCTCCAAATGAAAAAAACTAAGAATTTTTGGATTTTTCATGGAAAAATATTCTTTCTTACCAATGGCCAAGAAATTTTGATAGGTTTTGAGCCCTAAAAAGGTCAAAAACACTCAAAAAATGACCTTACCGCCCCTATTTTGACACACAGGAAGAAATGTTGAGAGAACTAACTTTTGAGGGGTAAAATGGAGGTAAAATTGGAAAATTCCACCTAGGTTGGAAAGTAGACAGGCAGACCTTTCCAAAAAGCACACTTGGAGTGAATTTGGACATCGGGAAGGCCTCCAAAAGTGGGTCCAAACAGGCGCAACACATAGAGAATCAGGCGCGGCCCATAGAGGAAATTTTTCCAGTTTGACCAAGTATTACTCTGTTTTTCGCCCAGCTTTGGCCACTTTTACTTTTTCACTTTCTTAATGGAAAATTTTTTATGGAATACAATGTACATTGATGGATCATGATGTAAATGTGTCAAATGTTTACTTATAGAGGTAGATTCATCAGTTTAAAAGTTGTTTGAAATTGAATGAATCAGTTCCCTTGTTTCTAGAGGCATGCTGTTTTGTTGCCTAATTTCTAGTTCTCAGTTTAGAATTAGTTGAAATAGCTCCTAAACATGTGAGCTCGACCCCTAGAGGCTAGGATGAGTGATGAGCCCCAGAAATGAGTAATTATATGGGCTCATTCAGCCTCCTAATTCAACTTAATCCACCATTCCCATTAGTTTATTGCATGTTTTTTTTATTATATTTATGCTAATAGAGTGAATTGGGTTAGTCATTATGCCAACAAGTCTAATGTGTGCTTTATGCAGATTTTTGGTCAATTTTGAGACAAAATCAAAGGTTTAAATGAGCACTTGGCAGCCAAATTCGTGGAGAGGATTTGTAGGAAGGTGTCCCCTTCATTTATGAGCCCTTACCTCGAATTCTCCATCAAAAATTTGGAGCACAAGGGGGTAGCCATGCAAGTCAAGTAGGACTACTGTTAACTGCAAGGTTTGGCAGCCGAGTCCCTAAAGTTTAGGAGGATTGTTGGGGTACTCAATTTGTATAAATAAGAAGGCTTAGGGCCTCATTTCAATTAGCCAGTTTGTAGTTCGATGTTAGTCATTTTTTAGTCAGAGGTTAGGCAGATGTTAGTTAGATTTCAGTCAGTAAGTTAGCTCTGCATTTCAGCACACTTTCAAGCTTTTTCTTGTAGACAGTTTTTGGGATGTAACTATTCTTTTGATCAATAAAGATGAATCTAGCTTTGCACCAGCTCTAATCTTCCTTAGGAGGCTGTAGCTCTTGGGGTTGGGCCCAACCCAAGTGCCCAGTACCTCCTCTGTGTACTTTTATGTGTCTTTGCTGCATTCATAGAATAATTTCTGCTATTTAGATTAAAGTCTTGCTTTGTTACTTAGGTTGTTTTTGATGGTTAAAGTAGCTTTTCATGCTTCAGGTTGATTTGACAGCTTGGTAAAGGAAAAGAACTTCAGATCTTGCCTGTGTGTTGCACTGAGTTTCTCAGTTGTGTCTGCATCAAGATTCTCCTCTGCATTTCTTGTCTTTAAAATTATCCTATAGAGAAGATATGCAACTGTGGGGGCCAACCTGTGTATGGAAAATTTTGAACTTGCATGTCTGTATGTGCGCTGAGAAGAAAAATTGAGCTCTGTACTCTGTCCGTAGAAACACAATTCTTCCTTTCATAAACGAACAACCGAATTCTGGGCAGAGAGGGCTGAAAAAGTCCACCTGAAGGATGTCACAGCCAAAGCAGACACACAGAAATAAAAGGAAAAGACACATCCAGCAAAACAGACAGAAATAGTTGACACAGGGATTTCTACAGGAAGCATGGAAACAGAACAGCAAGAGGAGAAATCACCTAAGATATTGGCTAGGGAGGCAGCAGCTACACTTGCTGCCTTAAGCACACCTCCAAAACAAAAAGGGAAGTGAAAGAGGCAAACCTCCATGTACTTTAAAGCAAGGAGGAGCACACGGATCAAAGTGGGTAGACCCCAACCATAGTCAAAGGAGCCAATTATCATAAGGACACCACAACTAAACAAAAAGATGAGTCTCCTTCAAATATAACCATCACCTATGAACGAGGAAGCCAAAAACCTTCACTAGAGAGAGAGAATTAAGATGATGGACTCAAAGACAGTTCTACAGGAAGCTGAGAATTCTCTACAGGAAACTCAAAAGGGCAGACATAACACAGATTTCTGAAGAGCAGCAACTACAGGAAGGTTCCCTCGCAGGTTAGGAAATAGTAGAGGAACAATAGCCAAGGGAAGATACACAACCTGATGTTGAAATGAGGATAAAGCAGCAAAAAGAGAGGGAGTCTCAGGTAGTAGCTGAAATACTAATGCTGAAACAACAGTTGCAGGAGAGAGAAGCCCAGATGGCCTGCACGGCTAGCTAGGCAATAGAAGCCCTGTAATGAAGACAACCAGCTCGATCCTATGCATTGTATATTAAAGACCAAGAAGCCCTCCATACATTCACACTCCCTAGTTGGGAAGTTGTTAGGGACATGACAGCAGAAAGTGACATAAAAGCCCTCACCTATGATATCAGTCCTTCTGACAGTGAGGAAGAAGAGCAGAAAGGGGGAGAAGATGAAGCAACTAATGACTCAACAAGACAAGAAAAGGAAAAGGAAGAAACTAAAATAGAAGAGGAAAAGGATGAAGAGACAGAACAGGAAAAGCACAAGAATTCAAACAAGCAGACTAGGAGGAACAGTGGAAGGACATGGACAAGAAGGCAGAATTTTATGGCACACATGAGTAGACCACATCAGAAGCTTGAGATGATAAGGAGGCCACCAGGGCTATCAAAGATGAAGAGATAGATTAGTTGCTCAGAGGATGAGCAACACTTTGAGTAGGGGGTGATGATGAGCCCCAGAAATGAGTAATTATATGGGCTCGTTCAGCCTCCTAATTCAACTTAATCCACCATTCCCATTAGTTTATTGCATGTTTTTTATTATATTTATGCTAGTAAAGTGAATTGGGTTAGTCATTATGCCAACAAGTCTAATGTGTGCTTTATGCAGATTTTTTGTCAATTTTGAGACAAAATCAAAGGTTTAAATGAGCACTTGGCAGCCAAATTCGTGGAGAGGATTTGTAGGAAGGTGTCCCCTTCATTTATGAGCCCTTACCTCGAATTCTCCATCAAAGCCTCAGAGCACAAGGGGGCAGCCAAGCAAGTCAAGTAGGACTGCTGTTAACTGCAAGTTTTGGCAGCCGAGTCCCTAAAGTTTAGGAGGATTGTTGGGGTCCTCAATTTGTATAAATAAGAAGGCTTAGGGCCTCATTTCAGTTAGCCAGTTTGTAGTTCGATGTTAGTCATTTTTTTAGTCATTTTTTAGTCAGAGGTTAGACAAATGTTAGTTAGATTTCAGTCAGTAGGTTAGTTCTGCATTTCAGCACATTTTCAAGCTTTTTCTTGGAGACAGTTTTTGGGATGTAACTATTCTTTTGATCAATAAAGATGAATCCAGCTTTGCACCAGCTCTAATCTTCCTTAGGAGGCTGTAGCTCTTGGGGTTGGGCCCAACCCAAGTGCCCAGTACCTCCTTTGTGTACTTTTATGTGTCTTTGCTGCATTGATAGAATAAGTTCTACTATTTAGATTAAAGTCTTGCTTTGTTACTTAGGTTGTTTTTTATGGTTAAAGTAGCTTTTCATGCTTCAGGTTTATTTGAAAGTTTGGTAAAGGAAAAGATCTTCAGAAAAGGCCATCATGCAACCCTTGATCTCACCTCTCCCTCCTTGGGACTGTTAGCCTCCTGTTGCAACAGGTGTTCATATTTCATGATTGACATTTTTACATGCCAAATATGTCATCTTTCATGCTGCAAGGTTCCATATTTCCAAAAGAGGTCAAAGAAAAGGCCATGAAAGTGTGCTAGTCCAAATGCCACTGTTGTATTCCAATTTTGATGAGTTTTCAGTTAAGGGAAGTCCAAACAGTTTAATCTTGTCCTCCCTAGGTTTCAATTTCTTGTTTTAGAATATAGAGAATGATATCTGTCCAAACAGCTTAATCTTGGCAGATTTGTAGATAGGTAGAGAATCAAAGGAGCCCAACTGCTTAATTTGGGTCCTTGGCAGAAATAAGTGTAGACTTAGATAGGAGGACAAAAAAAAGAAAAATTGTAAAGTTGGGTCTGCAAGTCTAAGTGCACCCAAACCAAAAAGAAGAAAAAATGTTAGGCCAGTAGGCTGGGTAGGTAGTTTTGAGGTTGCAAAATGATGATTTATGATCAATTTTGTGTTTTAAAGTGTTATATCTTTCAGATCACGGGTTGGAGGCAGTTTTCCATTTGGAGGAGCTCAAGCTGGACATCACTAACTCCCCTTTCTTCTTATTCCCTAAATCACTTACTAACTTCCCCGAAGAGGTCAAGATCTGCTTGATTCCTCTTAGTTTCATCATTTTCATATCATTTGCCTAAGTACAGGTCTATTTTACTTAGAGGCACTCATACCTTTTCTACAAGTTCTATTTTCCCTTTACAGCCTAAGATTCACATACTTAGCGCTTTCTTATCACTTGTCATATTAACTACTGATTGTACTATATAGCCCCCTATCTATTTTCCTTTCCCCTACTAAAACTATGTATAAAAATCCCAAAAATATAATAATACCCCTCCCTGGCACTATAGCCCTATTCATCTAAGTCCAGGAAAAAATAGTCCAGCTGGGGCTGTTTTTAGCCCATCCGTGTCCTTACAGGGGTTGTCAAACTAATAACCATTTCCCCTAAGCTCTAACCCTGAAAAAAACCCATTTTCCGCCTCGTCCTAAGGTCTTACCCACCAAATATTCGACCCGCTCACTTTTAAAATCCCCAAAAACCCACATTTCCTAAGTTTTAAAACCCCCCGCGGCATTGTATTAAAAATTTGAATATTCGCGTGCCCGTCCCTTAACCCTCAACCGCCTCGTCCATGCTGCCGACCGTCCGATCGCCCGCGCCCCAGCTCTATGGTGGGCGGGCCTCCTCATATCCCAAACAGCCCGAGGGTTAGCGTCCGGGAGATGGGCGGTTTTCCCGCCGTACTCCCGCCACGCATCGCCCTCTCGGTTGTGGCGGAGCCCCTCCTTCGATATCGCCGTCTGCCCAAAGGCAGTGCGCCCAAAACCGAAAACTGCTTCCGCCCTCCTGCGTCAGCGCCACGTCACCTGCTGACATCATCTGCCTGCGTCGGCCTCCTGCCACTGCACTGCCTAGTCACCCTACCACGTCACTGCCACCGTGTAAATGCCACGTCACCCGCCGTACATGCTGACGTCACCCTGCCACGTCACCACCGTACTGGGTCCCACCTGCTAACGTCATGCTGACGTCATCAACAAAAAAGGCGCGAAGGCGAAAATCGTGCTTAGGAAGCCCAGATTCAAATTCTGAGGCAGTTTTTCATGCGCGATTAGCGCCATGGCTACGGGAAATGGGCCAAAGTGGAAAGACCCTCATTAAGCAGCCCCCAGCAAGCCCGAAAGGCGCAAAATGACCCGTTTTTCTTCGCGAGGCATTCGGAAAGGGGCAAACACAGTTTTTAAAGCAGCAGAGGGCCGAACAACGGCCATTAACTATTGATTTGACAGTTTCATACACAGCGAAAGAGAGAAACGACCCGTTTCCACTGCGAAAGAGTATCAGAGGAAAGATGGAGCGGCAAAGAGTATCAGTTGGATGTTTTAATCAAAATCTTCATTTCCCAAGGCAGCTTAGCATTGAATGGCCTCCAACAAAGTCAAATAAAGTGGTGTAAGCCCATTAATGCTCTCAAATCACAGTTAAAGCATTTAAAGCCACCGAACAGCAATGGACCAGAGACCCATGCACAGTTATTGCAGAAACCCTACACCAAGTCACCGAGGACAACACATTAACTCAATTTTGATACGGCTGCCCTCAACGCAGCTCAAAGATATTTTCTTGCATTTATTGCTGGATAGGATTAGGTTAAAGTGATCATTTTTCTTTAGGACCTGTTTAGGTCAAGCTGCAATAGACAGGTTTTGATATTTTTCCCTATATATACCACCCTCTGTATTGTTTTAAGGGTTGGTTGGTTGATAGTCTTCATTAGAGACTCGCACTGGATATCTGAAATGTTTCAACTAATCAAAGATTGCTGAAAAGCTTGGAGGAATGACTGTCTGCTCTGTGTCTAATGGTCTGAAGAAATGAATGTGGAATTCTTGTGCTGCAGTATGAATCAATAAGTGTTTCTTACCTCTGTTATTCCAATTTCACATATGCTTAAGTTACAAAACAAAGGATTGGTTTAGAATTTGCTTAGCCGCACTCTATGCTCAGTTTCTGTGGCTTATTAATGTTTTCCTCTTGATTTAGGTATAAATATGAATTCCTTTATGGCTCATGTTTGATCTATTTCACATATGAATGACTGTTATCTAGGAATTCTTAACTGCTCCTTGATAGGGCTCATTTATCTCCTTTCGGCTAAATTGACTGAGAGATTCTTAATTGCCTCTCATTCCTTAGCCTTTAATCCATCTTTTACCTTGAATGATTGTTTCATATGCAGCTAGCTTGCTCCATATTCTTTCTTGTGACCAAGAAAACGCACCAGCAGTCTTACTCCTTGACTCCATGCCCAATGGTTCTAAAACTTTCGTGCTATCCCTACCTCTTTACCTGAAATATCATCCTTCCCACTAAAACTTAAACAAAACCCCCTTGAACTCAATAACTAGCCTAAAATCATCTCCAACAAGGCTAAATCAGAAAGAGAGAGCCCTCTCTGACTGCAGGTGGGCTAGAACCTGCAGTCCAAAGATTGGTCTATGGTTACCTCGGCCGTATCCTTTTGCGCTGATCAAAAGGACAACCTGAGTGATAACATAATGGCGACTCCACTGGGGACAAATCAATTGTTCAAGTGCTGTCTGCTCCTTAAAACTACAGATGAAGTCTGAATATCAGCCAGGGAGCCTTTGAAACTGTTCTTGCTTTGCATTTTCAGGAGTAAATAAAAGCTGCTTCAGTCAATCTTCATGCTATTTTTAAGCTGCAGATAGCTGTTCCCAAATTTTGATCAGTTCCTTGCTAATTCTAAAGGCATTCCCAGAAAAATACCTAAAACAAATTCGGAAGCTGGCTCCCAAAAAGAACTTACGTCATACAAGGTCAAACCCAGATCCAAACCCCCCAGCTGTTTTTGAAAATCCGAACTTAATCCCAAAGATCCTTAGGAAGCAAGAAAGACAAGAAGATTTTGCTGATTTGAGTCCTGAAGCAGCTCACCCTAGCTGTGTTCCAACTCCTGTCAAGGTTTTATTTCGTTCAACCCCTGCTTCCCCTTGTTCATCATCCACATCTCAAAGCACTCCTTCCACACCTTCATTCACTGCACATACTCCTATTACCACTACTGTCGTCACAGCTGTTCCTGCAGTTCCTGCTGTTCCTATTGTTCCACTTATCCCTGTGAATATGGCTAATAGATATGCACCCCTGCAATTGCCTGCTAATCCTGGGGCCTTGCCCCAAGATTACCAATCCAAAATTACATATTTTGATAGTACTGGTCCTTTCACTGCACTTCAGCATACCAAGAAAATGCAGGACTATTTTGAAAACTACGAAATAGATGATGATAGCGTGAGAATGAAAATTTTTGTTCAAAGTCTAACAGGTGATGTAAGAACTTGGTTCAGATCACTTGCTGCAAATTCTATAACCACTCCGGATGAGCTTTACCATTCCTTTACCAACAGATGGGAGAAAAAGAAAGACCCCTTGCACATACTAGCTGAATATGATACAATTAAAAGAGGTCCTCAAGAGACTGTTTTGGAGTACTGTGCAAGGTTCAATAATGTCTATAATGCAATACCACAGAACTTAAGACCACCACCTGACCTTGCCTTGTATAAATTCCCTGATGGATTCGACCCGGATATGGCATACCAGTTAAAAGAAAGAGCCCCTCAGACCCTTGCAGACATGCAAAATGTTGCTGTTAGCGTAGAGGCCAACCTAATTGCCAAAAGAAACAGAGCTAGAATGGAAAGAAGAACCCTCAGCCTTAGAACAAAATCTTGATGCTATTATCAGTGGCATGCAAAGGCTGGGAGACAGAGTAGAGAGTGTTGAGAGGAAGTCATCATGGGAAGGACAACAGTCCAATACCATAAGGAACCCAAATTTTAGGAAAACACAGAACACAAATGTTGGTAGGTCAAGCCCAGATCATGACATAAGACCCCCTTTCCAAGAAAACTATGCTGAGGCATCCACTTCTAGTGAACCCATAGAAGACACTCACATGAATCTGATGGATCTAAAGGGTGAGCATCAAACTTTCTTGAGCCAAGAAGACCAAGATGAGCATGACTTTAGTCAATTTCAGACTAAGTCTGGTGAGTCTTTTGATTTTAAACAAGGTTATGATACTGCTGTGTATGAAGTACACAAACAATATAAGCTGAGAACTAGGACCATTGACATTTCTGAACCTAGCAAACCAAAGGATGGCAAACAGCCCAACAAGATTAAAGGCAAGGCTGTCATAACAGAACCAGCTGATATACCTGTCCCAAACCTGCATCAAGTGACTGTAGAAGACATAATAGAAGTACAACCTTCTATTGATCAGCCTCTGCCACCTTCTTCCTCTGAGAAAAATTCGACCAGTGTTCCAAAAAGCTCTCCTAAAACTGAAAAACCACAAGCGATCAATTCCCATAATGCTGATAAACAAGAGCAAATCGCTGGTAATTCAAAAGAAGAAGAAAAAACTGCCATTATCAACACCAAGACTCCATTGGAAAAGCCATTTAATTTAGAGGCAGAGATTGGAAAACTTAAGATATCCATCCCCCTCTCAGAACTTGCCAAACACGATGTATATAGGCAACAAATTCAAAGGTCACTTCAAATCCCAGAGATTAAGGACGATGTAAATGTTTTGGATGATACCCCTGAACTGTTGTTTGGTCCAGAAGTTAATGGAAAATCAACACATGGATCTGTCTTGCCCTTCTATGTTAGTTTGCATATACATGACAAAGTTTTGCACAACGCTATGTTTGACTCAGGAGCATCACACAATCTTATGCCCAAAGCAGTTATGGAAAAGCTGAACCTTGATATCACAAGACCCTACAAAGATCTATTTTCCTTTGACTCAAGTCAAGTCAAGTGTTTAGGCCTCATCAAAGACTTGTGTGTCTCCTTAGTCCAATATCCCAACAAGACCATCCTCATGGATGTGGTGGTGGCTGACATCCCACCAAAGTACGGTATGCTCCTATCAAGATCATGGGGAGCAAAGCTCCAAGGATCCCTCCAATTAGACCTCTCCTATGCCACTATTTCAGTCTTTGGGCAACCAAAGAGACTGTACAGAGAAACACTCATGAAATATGTGGTAAGTAGTGAGAGCAAGCCTGAAAATTTTCCCATTTACTCAATCCATTCTGATATGGATTCTTTTATTTTGTTTAATGATGATACAAATTCTCCAACTGATGATGAGCCTTTGGCTCTAGAACAACAAACACACATCAATGAAGTGTCGGTTTCACATACTGATGAAATTGTCAAAACAATTAATGCAGCCAGCATACAAGAAGAACCTCCCCAAACGGAAACTACAAATCTGCCCAATCCTAAAAGGGCTGAAACTCTTAGTACTAACCACAAGCAAGAAATCACATGGTATTTAGAGTTTGATGGCTCTGTCAACAAGTTAGGAGCAGGGGCAGGTGTATGGATTCACAATACACATAACAATCATGCAGAAGGCCATGCCTACAGACTGAACTTTAAATGCACCAATAACATGGCAGAGTATGAGGCTCTGCTTTTAGGCCTTAAACTGCTCAAAGCTTTAGGAGCTGCAAAAGTGTCCATTTTAGGTGACTCTGATTTAATCATACAACAGATGAAAGGTAACTTTGTTACCAATGACAATAGAATGAGGGCCTATAGGACTGCTGCCACTAATATACTCAATGCATTCACTGAATCCAAGCTTGCCAAAATCTCAAGAGATCATAACATTCATGCACACAGCCTAGCCACTTTTGCTAGTACATGCAAGCTTCCCTTTGAGCCAAATCATCATTTTACAGCTGAAATAAAACATAGGCCTGCTGTCCCAAATAACGTTAAAGATTGGCAAGTGTTCGAAAATGATGCCCAGATTAATAATTTCCTCACTCTTGAGCATGAATTTGCAAATATTAACATTGACATGGATGCTATGAACGATTCCCAACAGCAAACAAATGAAATTCAGCAGGCTGTAACAGCTGCAACAGCCAAACAAATCCTAAACCCAACTGTTTTTAACAAAACAAACATAGAACAGCTGAAACAAATGCATTTGGAGGAAATTGCCAAAACAGAGGCAGAAATCATTGACTTAAAGGATAACTTTTTGCCTGCTGGCCTAACCCCATTAGAAGACATGTTTGATGCAAATGATGTTCCTAAAAAACCAAAATTGCAACCATTGAACTCTGATATAGAAGAACACAACATTGGGACAACAGAGAAGCCAAAAATGATCAAACTGTCCAAAAATTTGCCACCTGATCAAAAGCCCAAGTATATTGATTTATTTAAAGAATTCCAAGATGTATTTGCTTGGAGTTATGAGGACTTGAAGTCCTATGACACCTCAGTAATTCAACACACCATTCCCTTAAAACCAAACCAGAAGCCCTTCAAACAGAAACTGAGGAGAATCAATCCTGTGCTTCTCCCTTTGATTGAAAAGGAAGTGAAAAGAATGTTTGAAGTAGGTATCATAGCACCCATCAGATTTTCTGAATGGGTATCCAATCTTGTTCCCACAAGAAAGAAAACAGGTGAGATTAGACTTTGTGTAGATCTGAGAAATTTAAACCAAGTCTCCCTAAAAGACCACTATCCATTGCCCAAGATGGATCACATCCTGCAAAGAGTAGTGGGGTCATCTAGAATCTCTCTGCTAGATGGATTTTCAGGTTTCAATCAAATACTTGTTCACCCGGATGACCAAGACAAGACAGCCTTTACCACACCGTGGGGAACATTTAAGTATGTAAAGATGCCATTCAGACTAAAAAACACTGGTGCCACCTTTCAAAGAGCAATGGATATTGCATTTGCCAAGGAAATACATGATTTCCTAGTTGTTTACCTTGATGACTTGACCCCATTTTCCAAATTTAATCAAGAGCACCTCAAACACTTAAGGCAAATATTCATGACATGCAGGAAATATGGCATTTCCCTGAACCCCAAGAAGTCTCTCTTTGTTCTTGAAGAAGGAAAATTACTTGGCCACATCATATCAAAGGATGGGATTAGAATTGATCCTGAAAGAATCCAATCCATCCTCCAAATCCCATATCCAAGAAACATAAAAGAGCTGCAAGCTTTCCTTGGAAAGATCAATTTCCTAAGGAGATTTATCCCAAATCTAGCCGAGCTGATAAGACTATTAAGCAACATGTTAAAAAAGGGTGCCAAGGTAAAATGGTCTCTTGAAACCAAGCAGACCTTTGAAAGTATAAAATCTGCCTTGACCCAAACCCCTGTCCTCACCAGCCCACAATTTGACAAAGATTTTATCATTTTTTCTTTTGCATCTGATCACACCATAGCTGTTGTCCTTCTGCAAAAGGATGAACAAGGAGCTGAAAAGCCGATTGCATTTTCCAGCCGAGCCTTAAGAGATGCCCCTTTGAAGTACCTAATCATGGAGAAGCAGGCCTATGCACTCATTAAGGCCATCAAGGATTTCAGAGTGTACATTTTATATTCACATGTGATTTCCTATGTCCCAAATGCTGTTGTAAAAGACATACTAACCCAAGAGGGATTAGAAGGCAAAAGAGGTAAGTGGATTGCAAACATCCTTGAGTATGACATAGAAATAAAACCAACCAAACTGATAAAGGGACAAGGTTTAGCCAAACTGATGTTCGAAACAAACTTTCAAGCCTTGGACATTAACCAACTGGACAATGAACAGGAGCTGGCGACTCCACAGATCAGTGAAACCTTTTTACAATCCCCATGGTATGCTGATATATGTTTTGTACTGTTAAACCTGTTTGCTCCCCCAGGATTGTCTAGAACCAAGAAAAGATTTTTGAAAATGAAGGCTTTAAAGTTTTGTGTCATAGATGGTGCATTATTTTGGAGAAATCATGAAGGTATATTGCTTAATTGTTTAACCATGAGTGAAACTAACAATATCATGAAAGAATTCCATGCAGGTGACTATGGAGGACATCTATATTGGAAGTCCACTGCTGATAAAATTTTAAGGGCTGGTTTCTACTGGCCCTCTCTTTTTGCAGATGTAAAGAAATTTGCCATGTCATGTCACAAATGCCAAATCTTTGAGGGCAAAAGAAAGCTGTTGCCCCTGCCCCTGAAACCCATCTCAACCGAAAAACCTTTTCAACAATGGGGTCTTGACTTCATTGGAGAAATCCATCCCTCTTCCTCAGGCCAGCACAAATGGATTTTAACAGCCACCGACTATTTCACCAAGTGGGTTGAAGCCATCCCATGTAGGCAAGCCAATGACACCATCATTATCCAATTCCTTGAGTGCAATATCCTTTCTAGATTTGGCTTCCCTGAGAAGATCATCACTGACAATGCCACTGCCTTCAAATCCAAAAAGATGATCAATTTTTGCCACCAATTTCATATTACCTTGGGCCACTCTACAGCCTATTACCCTCAAGGTAATGGCTTGGCCGAATCATCCAACAAGAGCCTCATCAACATCATAAAGAAAGTGCTAGAAGAAAACAAGAAGAACTGGCACAAGAAGCTGGTAAATGCCCTATGGGCAGACAGACTTTCAACAAAGAGATCTATTGGGATGAGCCCTTATGAGCTAGTATATGGCATGGAGGCCAGATTTCCTTCATCCTTGGGCATCCCTACTATCAGACTGTTACAGGAAATTCAGGTTGAACCAAATGACATTCAAAGAAGGATTAATTAGACCATTCATCTTCAGCAAACCAGAGAACAAGTTTATGACAGAGCTCAAATTTTACAAGAAAAGCTCAAAAAGATGTTTGATAAGAGAGTTAAGGCTGAGGATTTCTACATTGGTGACAAAGTTCTAAGGTGGGATTCACGAAGAGAAGACAAGGGAAAACATGCAAAGTTTGATTTTTTATGGAAAGGGCCATTTGTTGTTTCTACTGTTCAGGGAAATAACACATATTTTCTCAAACCTGTAGAGGGCAGCTCTGCTGAAGAAGGCCCTGTTAATGGCCGTATGCTGAAACATTACCATGATCCCTTTTGAGGGACACAGTGCAGTTCTGTATATACCTTTTGTACATTGATATTTGTATATATCAGCATTTTGTTTTTTTTTTTTATATAAGCAATCCGATTGTTAGAGGAGCAGCAGTAAATTTTATGAAGACACAGCCAATGCAAGTATTCCAATTTTAAAAAAGCTCTGTCTCTGCACTAATCTCAACAAAACAACAAGAGTAGCACTGACACATCACAGCAATTCATGGCAAAAAGAAGCTGTTTGCAGTCTTGCAGCCTTAAGTTTCATATCAGCAGCTGTTTTTACACCAAGGCTAAGGCAAACACATCAGTTTTGATCCATGTTCTGAGACTGTTTCAAAGGCACAATGCTCAAGCAACATTCCACATAGTAGCAAGCACGCAGAAGAAAGTAGGAAGTGCTATGTATTTCACAATATTTTAGTTGAGGAGAAGGTTGTTCTTATTCCAAAGTTTCAATTATCTAACAGCCAGCATAAAGAAGTTTTTTAATCTACAACAACAACAGAAGATCAGGCATTCTGACCTGCTGTTCTTGGCTTTTCACAAGGAAAAGCCATCCCCAAGTGGAGCCACTGTTAGCCTCCTGTTGCAACAGGTGTTCATATTTCATGATTGACATTTTTACATGCCAAATATGTCATCTTTCATGCTGCAAGGTTCCATATTTCCAAAAGAGGTCAAAGAAAAGGCCATGAAAGTGTGCTAGTCCAAATGCCACTGCTGTATTCCAATTTTGATGAGTTTTCAGTTAAGGGAAGGCCAAATAGTTTAATCTTGGCCTCCCTAGGTTTCAATTTCTTGTTTTAGAATATAGAGAATGATATCTATCCAAACAGCTTAATCTTGGTAGATTTGTAGATAGGTAGAGAATCAAAGGAGCCCAACTGCTTAATCTGGGTCCTTGGCAGAAATAAGTGTAGACTTAGATAGGAGGACAAAAAAAAGAAAAAATGTAAAGCTGGGTCTGCAAGTCTAAGTGCACCCAAACCAAAAAGAAGAAAAAATGTTAGGCCAGTAGGCTGGGTAGGTAGTTTTGAGGTTGCAGAATGATGATTCATGATCAATTTTGTGTTTTAAAGTGTTATATCTTTCAGATCACAGGTTGGAGGCAGTTTTCCATTTGGAGGAGCTCAAGCTGGACATCACTAACTCCCCTTTCTTCTTATTCCCTAAATCACTTACTAACTTCCCCGAAGAGGTCAAGATCTGCTTGATTCCTCTTAGTTTCATCATTTTCATATCATTTGCCTAAGTACAGATCTGCTTTACTTAGAGGCACTCATACCTTTTCTACAAGTTCTATTTTCCCTTTACAGCCTAAGATTCACATACTTAGCGCTTTCTTATCACTTGTCATATTAACTACTGACTGTACTATATAGCCCCCTATCTATTTTCCTTTCCCCTACTAAAACTATGTATAAAAATCCCAAAAATATAATAATACCCCCTCCCTGGCACTATAGCCCTATTCATCTAAGTCTGGGAAAAAACAGTCCAGCTGGGGTTGTTTTTAGCCCATCCGTGTCCTTACAGGGGTTAGTTTGACCTCTGGTCAAACTAATAACCATTTCCCCTAAGCCCTAACCCTGAAAAAACCCATTTTCCGCCTCATCCTAAGGTCTTACCCACCAAATATTCGACCCACTCACTTTTAAAATCCCCAAAATCCCACATTTCCTAAGTTTTAAAACCCCCGCGGCATTGTATTAAAAATTTGAATATTCACGCGCCCGTCCCTTAACCCTCAACCGCCTCGTCCATGCCGCCGGCCGTCCGATCGCCCGCGCCCCAGATCTACGGTGGGCGGGCCTCCTCATATCCCAAACAGCCCGAGGGTTAGCGTCCGGGAGATGGGCGGTTTTCCCGCCGTACTCCCGCCACGCATCGCCCTCTCGGCTGTGGCGGAGCCCCTCCTCCGATACCGTCGTCTGCCCAAAGGCGGTGTGCCCAAAACCGAAAACCGCTTCCGCCCTCCTGCGTCAGCGCCACGTCACCCGCTGACGTCATCTGCCTGCGTCGGCCTCCTGCCACCGCACTGCCTAGTCACCCTGCCGCGTCACTGCCACCGTGTAAATTCCTTGTCACACGCCGTACATGTTGATGTCACGCTGCTGACGTCATCGTGCCATGTCACCGCCGTACTGGGTCCCACCTGCTGACGTCATGCTGACGTCATCAGCAAAAAAGGCGCGAAGGCGAAAATCGTGCTTAGGAAGCCCGGATTCAAATTCTGAGGCAGTTTTTCATGCGCGATTAGCTACGGGAAATGGGCCAAAGTGGAAAGACCCTCATTAAGCAGCCCCCAGCAAGCCCGAAAGGCGCAGAATGACCCGTTTTTCTTCGCGAGGCATTCAGAAAGGGGCAAACACAGTTTTTAAAGCAGCAGAGGGCCGAACAACGACCATTAACTATTGATTTGACAGTTTCATACACAACGAAAGAGAGAAACGGCCCATTTCCTCTGTGAAAGAGTATCAGAGGAAAGATGGAGCGGCAAAGAGTATCAGTTGGATGTTTTAATCAAAATCTTCATTTCCCAAGGCAGCTTAGTGTTTGGTCAATTTAGTGTGTTCTAAATTGCTGATTAAAATGTCAATCCGGGATTCGTAAACTGACGAAGTGAAGTGTACTATATGTACAAGATAACCATTTTCTTAGTCTTTTGTCGTTTTTGAGTTTTTTTAGTTTGTTTTTGAATTTATCTTTTATGGATTCCCTAGTGTGTGATGGTGAAAATGAAAGTTAAGTATGGATGGTAATGGTGATTTCTACAGTGATTTTTCAAACTTAAAAGTGTTCAAAAAGAAAGCTCTAAACTAACTGTAATGAAATCAATTCTTAAAAGAAAGTAAATGTATCAAACAGTGAACTAATGAAAATGGCCCAGTATCCTTACTGCTGTATGAAAAAGAAAATAAAAAATGAACTTAAAGCAACTCAAAGACTGAAAGCAAAGCAACTAATTCACACTACTTCAACCGTTCTGATCCTTTACCCTTCAACTCAATCTGCCTTATGGGAGGCAATCATGAACAAGTTAAGCAATATGATATCTAAATTACAGGAAATTAAATTGCATAAAGGAAACTAATCACACTACTTCAACCCTTCTGATCCTTTACCCTTCAACTCAATCTGCCTTATGGGAAGCAATCATGAACAAGTTAAGCAATATGATATCTAAATTGAAAGAAAGCAAACTAAATCATACTACAATAAGTAATATTCTGATTCCTTACTAATAGAGTCACTTGACTATAGAAAGAAACCATAAACAAATGAGTAGTATGATGTCTAAGTAGCAGAAAAATAAATAAGCAAAACACAATTTGAAAAATGACAGTGCTGGAATTAAACTTCAGAAAATGAAAATCAGCAGGAAGGACAAGATGATCTCATATCAGTAGTTATCAAAAAAATATGTAAATCTGCCCGGGCTACCTACAACAAAACTTGTAAAAGAAGCACTGATAAGCTAACAGTTAGAAAAGAAACATAAAGGAAATATAGACAACAATGATCATCAGAACAACACACTATATATACAAGCAATGATTGAAAGAAAACAGTAAATGAAAGCAAGTAGAAACTATACAAGGCTCTGGTGTACAGGGCCCCTCTACAACCTCGGCCAGTCAATCACTTAGTCACAAATCCTATTTAGAAAAACTGTCTTCTCATGTATTTAAAGTGAAATGCAGTACAGTGGGTGACAACAGTTGAAATTACAATACAAAAGCTAATCCCTTCAGCGTATATCAACGCGTCATTTATAAGAAAAAGATGTTGCAACTAATTCCTAGATTTATGCTGCTAAGAGACACGTAAATCCCTTGAGCCGAGATCTAGTGTGGTGTCATGAATTCATGGAGTGGTGGCTGCTTGGTTTAGTTCACGGGCTGCTCTCCAGGTGTGCCAATACCTTCGAAAACTAAGGAACGTGCCCCGCAAACCTTCACGTGGGCAAAACAGAGCCGTGCCACCGCGAAATTCTTCATTTGGCCCTTCCTTTAACCATTGTTGACCGCGACTGTTTATGAATGATTTGGCTGATCTAAGGGGACACACCCCATGTACACGTCACGTGCAGCTTACCCATGTGGCTGGTTTCTCCATTGGACACCTGTAGCATAGCCTTTAACAAAATGGCTGCGGAAACTTGGGCTGGCTGCGGAAAGTGACAAGTTTCCACCGCTGCTTGAACAAAAATCTAAATCAAACAACAGTCATAAGCATAGTTAGGAAACCATTCCATAAATTCTTTTTAAACTATTATGCAATGATTTGACAGCTTGGTGGACGAAGTAAATGGAAAAAGAAGGCTGAAAGAGTATATAGGGAAGTGCAGGTTTGGGACTCAACACTTAGCATTGAATGGCCTCCAACAAAGTCAAATAAAGCGGTGTAAGCCCATTAATGCTCTCAAATCACAGTTAAAGCATTTAAAGCTGCCGAACAGAAATGGACCAGAGACCCATGCACAGTTATTGCAGAAAACCTACACCAAGTCACCGAGGACAACACATTAACTCAGTTTTGATACGGCTGCCCTCAACGCAGCTCAAAGATATTTTCTTGCATTTATTGCTGGATAGGATTAGGTTAAAGTGATCATTTTTCTTTAGGACCTGTTTAGGTCAAGCTGTAATAGACAAGTTTTGATATTTTCCCCTATATATACCACCCTCTGTATTGTTTTAAGGGTTGGTTGGTTGATAGTCTTCATTAGAGACTCGCACTGGATATCTGAAATGTTTCAACTAATCAAAGATTGCTGAAAAGCTTGGAGGAATGACTGTCTGCTCTGTGTCTAATGGTCTGAAGAAATGAATGTGGAATTTTTGTGCTGCAGTATGAATCAATAAGTGTTTCTTACCTCTGTTATTCCAATTTCACATATGCTTAAGTTACAAAACAAAGGATTGGTTTAGAATTTGCTTAGCCGCACTCTATGCTCAGTTTCTGTGGCTTATTAATGTTTTCCTCTTGATTTAGGCATAAATATGAATTCCTTTATGGCTCATGTTTGATCTATTTCACATATGAATGACAATTATCTAGGAATTCTTAACTGCTCCTAGATAGGGCTCATTTATCTCCTTTCTGCTAAACTGACTGAGAGATTCTTAATTGCCTCTCATTCCTTAGCATTTAATCCATCTTTTACCTTGAATGATTGTTTCATATGTAGCTAGCTTGCTCCATATTCTTTCTTGTGACCAAGAAAATGCACCAGCAGTCTTACTCCTTGACTCCACGCCCAATGGTTCTAAAACTTTCATGCTATCCCTGCCTCTTTACCTGAAATATCATCCTTCCCACCAAAACTTAAACAAAACCCGCTTGAACTCAATAACTAGCCTAAAATCATCTCCAAAAAAGCTAAATCAGAAAGAGAGAGCCCTCTCTGACTGCAGGTGGGCTAGAACCTGCAGTCCAAAGATTGGTCTGTGGTTACCTCGGTCGTATCCTTTTGCGCTGATCAAAAGGACAACCTGAGTGATAACAGGGACCATGAGCTGAGACCAAGGCATCCTTGTTGCCACAAAAACACTATTTTTGCTTCTTCATGCAATTGATAGTGTTAGATTCTTAGTTGCAAAAGTTGGTACCAGTTGTGATTACATGCTTAGATCCATTCTTGCTTGGTTTTCATAGTTATCTTACATGATTTGTTGCCAATAAACTTCTGTTCATCATGCTTATGGTTTCTAGGTCAAATTAGTTCAAAATAGCTAGATCTTTGGTTTTCTTAATATTTGTTGATTAGTTTTGGAAAATAATGTGCAGAACACCTGTGATGCCTTCTTGCCTACCTTCCCCCCATCATAAAACTTGCTCCAACCCCCTAACTCAGATTCCTCCCTTTCATTTGCCACCCCTTTTCCAATTTGACCTAATTCCCATATCTTTGTGCAACCTTGCTCCCTCCATCCTTGAATCAAATCCAATCGCCTTAATCACTCATCATCCTCATTCACCAAGTCCTAGACCTCCTCACACCCTTATCTCACCTCCATACCCACTTCTTCACTTTTTTCCCTCCATCAGCCCTTCAAAATTCCCTTTCGGAACATCTTGTAAAAACATCCTGTAGAAGCTACAGTACATCCTGTAGAACCCCTGCAGACTTCCTGTAGTAGCTCACAAAAGCAGTTTCTTGAGATTCGATCACTGTGAAACTCTCTGGAAGGGTGCTAGGGACCCCTTAGGCCCCCTTCTCACCTTCCCAACCGCCTGCAAGCATTTCCTTTCGCCAATCAACCTCTGCACAGAAAAAATAGTCAAAGCACATGCATAATAACTCTACGAAATTACTCAAAAATGAAAAAAGATGTTTTCTTCATATTTCTCTTCAGAAGTAGCTTAGTCACATGCATTTTACCTTTCTAGAAGTCAATGGCATCCATTTCTGTAGATTTCATCCTTTTACTTGCACCAATAGGGTTAGTCAGTAAAACTAGGGTTTGCATTTCCTTTCAGCTTTCCGCTTCTTTTTGCAAGTAGATTAGCCTCCTTTGAGTTAGCTTTCGTCCATGATATTTAAAAGATTCTTCTAAGAGCTCATAGAAGTTGGCTTAAGCCCCTAAGCGGACTTGTACCAGCTGATCCAGTGACAGCCGCGGCAAGCGCTAGTACTTGTGCATATGGCACCGTCGCTTCCAAGTTTGTTACGAACTGTCGGGTTGATAAAAGTAAAGAAGGGAGCCCTAGGAGTTGCAGCATTATTGCTGCAATACTGAATCCCACCATCTTTTTGGCGCCGTTACCAGGGAAGCGTCGGAGTATTGGTGATTGCTGTTTTTCTTCTATTTTCTACTACAACCTTCTGCTAAGTAGTTTATTTCAGCAAGAGTAAAGTAGTTGTTTCATTTCCATTCTGCAATTTCATTTCTGCAAAAGTAGATTAGACATTTCCTGCTTTCATTTCATTTCAACAAGCATAGATTAGATATTTCCCGCTTTCATAGAATGGCATTTCAATTCCGCAATTTCATTTCTGCAATCGTAGCCTAGCATTTCATTCCTGCAATTTCATTTCAGCAAAATAGATTAGTCCTTTCTTGCTTTCATTTCAATTCCGCATTTTCATTTTAACAAGATAGATTTTAGTTAGTTGTAGTTCAATCTATTTCAGTTTTGCAGGTACAAGCAGGAAAAAACAAGAATCAGCGAAAAAGATTTCCTTTCATGCCTTGTAGGAGTAGAGATAAGTCAGAAAAATGTTTGCACAACACCCCCACTGCTTCACACAGCCAACCTTCTCTCTTCTTCGATGGCTGTGATTAAGAAGAACCCCTAGGTGGACAACAAGACATATTTGAAGAACCTCTAGGGGAGAAGAAGAAGAAGAAAACATTAATCTGGAGCAAATGGCTACAAACAAAAATGTTGGGAGCAGTACCTTATCCAAAAACGAATTTGCAAATCAGATGGAAGATTTCAATAGTGAGATCAGAAAGACTATTGCAATGCAAATGGATACCTTGTGGATCCAAAGGAAGCAAGAGGAAGCCGAGAGGGCTTTGGCCATCTTTTGTCCCAGGTGCACTAGAAAGCATCCTAGGAACGAATGTCCATTGCACTCTATAGAAGTGTGTTTTGTCTATGAAAGAGACCATCCTACGAACCAGTGCCCTTCCTTACCCGAACTTAAAGCTGCATATCAGAGGGCCAAAGGAGCCATTGAACCACTCTATTATATGAACCAAAGGAGGCCACATGGATCCATACCTTACCAGCAAGGAATGCAAGGGACATCCCAGACCTATTACAACCCCTATCAAACCACTTCCATGCCTTCTTGGGGTCCCCCTACTCATCCTTCCTGGTCCACACCCCCTCCTTTGTCGTATCCATCTCAATATCATGCTCAACCAGCTACTCACCCATTTCACCCCTACGCTCAACCACAGCCTCAGTGGAATGCACCTCATCAGGGGTGGAGGCCCCAGTACAACTCTCCTCCCGCTCCTTTTCCTCCACCACCTGCCCAACCACAATCCCATCCACATCCATCTCAAATATACACCCCCACTCAACTACCCGTACTACCATTTCCAAACCCGCACATTGGAATAGCTCAACCCAATTGCAAAGCTGAGGCACAACATGTCCAAACGACTCCTCTTGAGCTCAATGATATTCAACGTAGATCAAGAAGAGTATTGCAAAAAAGAGACTATATTGAAAGCATTGAAGGACCACATCTAGCAAAAGAAGATTCAAAAGAAAAGATCAAAGAACCATGGGTTGCACTTGATGAAGAGAAGACATTAGAATTAGAGATTGAGAGAGCTCCCCCATGGTTACCATCAAATCCTCCATGTAGTCAAGAGAAAAATTAGTAAAAAGAGGAAGATGTGAAGTTCATGATAGAAGGTGACATGAAGAATGATCCAGATCAACAAAAGGACTAAGGATATCAGAGCTATATTTAGATATGGTTCCAGACGGTCAGTAAGTTGCAGCAATACTCTCTTCCTCAGCTATGTTTGATCCCTTCAAAGTCAAATCATTTGGTCTCTGAAATCTGGATACCTATCAAAGCATGCATTTCAAGCCTCCACATCATTTTGTCTCTAATCTCGATGTGCACATGGCTCCATTGAAAGCATTCTTATACTTGAAAATGATTTTGTTTTTCAAGTAGGGTAGGGTAGAAAAAAAAAGAAGAAAAAAGAAAAAAGAAAAAAATGAAATAAGAGGAAAATGAAAATCTAAGGTGAAAACCTCCTCGGAGGCGCCTCAGATTGGATCATTGATTGAAAACCTCCATGAGGTGGTCAATGGATTGGAAAAGAAGAGAAAATAAAAAGAGAATAAGATCCCTAGGTGAAAACCTCCCCTGGAGGCGCCCAGGGCAGGCAATTAGGGTGAAAACCTCCATGAGGTGCCCTAGTCGTTTTTTAAAAAAAAGGAGAAAAAGAAAAAGAAAAATAAACCTAATTTCCATTGAATAATTGCAGGTTGCAGCAAGGACATTGTAGGTTAGGAGGATCACTCAAAGAAAAGACAAAGGAAGTTCTGTGTCTTCTACAGGAAGCCTACAAACAAGCCAAAATTGATCTCCGGAGAGGACCCGAAGACTGGGAATATGTCCATGAGGTCTGCACACATCCATGTTTCCAACCCTCACCCTTCTTCATTATTTTTTCCATCTCATTGTGCTTCTTTCCTAAAAACTGTGTGTTCTATAGGAAGTTCCTGTAGAAATTACAGGAAGCTAGAAATGCATTTTAAAAGGCAGTTTGGTGAACATGATAGCTTCCTAAAGGGTTCATAAGTCCTTCTACAATCCTCAAACCTCTCTCCCATCAATTCCAAGTCTGCATTATAGCCCAAGCTCATTTTTTCTTACTATGCAAAAAACTGCAGAATGCTTTGAAACAAAAATACATAGTGCTGGAATTTGTTTTTTCCCTCACATGAAAACCGTGCATCCATTTACAAAATCGTTTTACGGGGAGTTGTATAGGGATGATGGCAACATGCCCGAGAAATTTCAGCCAATTCCAGTGCACGGTTTCCGAGAAATTAGCCTCCATCACCTTCAGCCATTTTTGCATTTTCTCCATATCCATGCATCCATTTCAAAACCTGTTTCATGGGGAGATGCATATAGGTGATAGTAACCTACCCAAGTAGTTTCAACGGATTCCGATGGCTGGTTTCCGAGAAATTGACCCTTGTAATCTTCATCCATATTCAGTTTTTCTCGATATCCATGCATCCATTGACCACAATTTTGCTATGGGAGGTGCATAACAATGATAGAAGCATGCTCGGAAAGTTTCAGGTCAATCCGATCTATCGTTTGGGAGCAATGGAGAAAACAAGTTGCTGTCTTGTAAAAATTCAGCGTCAACAGCATGAGGGTGCAAATGTGAACGTTGAAGCAGGCTCCTGCAGCATAGGTCCAGCCAGAGGATACCTACACCAGGAAATAAGCCATGTATCAGCAAACAGACCAGCATGCATCCACAGAATATGAGCATGTAGCAGCAAAAAGGACCAGGACATTTGACTTCCAGGTACGTGACTAAACCCATTCCTTTGTTGCATGAATGTAATTTAAGAACTGCGTGAACAATGAGATGGTTGGGATTAAACAAGATCGGTGGCCAGCTAACTGGCCATCATCGTCCAGTTCAAACAGTGCATTGTCCAGTTCTCTAGTGCTCAGCCAGAAATCATGCAGCATACGTGTATAGTCAATTCACGTGAAATTTAAAAAAATAGGTAGCGTTGGCTATTTGAACTCCAGTGCAACTGATGACAAGTGATTAACAAGAAGAGAACATACAGTTCATAGCAGCACTATAGTCTGCATGTGGCAAATGCACATCCGGCCACCTCATCTTCTCACACGAATCACGCTACAGTTAAACGATGCTCGGTTGAAACTCTCACCACTCTTTGTTCACTGCGCCTTCATGACATTCACAACTGAAGCACGCGTCCACCACTTCCAGATCAGCTAACCAATGGTCCTCTGTAAGATTCCTGCCTGATTTTTCGAGATTTCTGCCATTTTTTTTTAAATCTCTCGCCTATCGGGCTCTACAGGAAGCGTAGTTTCGTTCTACAGGAAACGAGAGCCTTCTACAGGAAACGCAGAAAACAGCTGTGCAGAAAGAAAACTTGGGATTTTCAGCGAACTTCAAGCTCAAAACGAGGTAGGATCGGGGAAGCTTCTTTGTGCATGATTTGTTTGTGCAAAGTGGTGAATTGAACATGGCATGAGATTGGAAAATCAGTGAAAAATCTGCCTGTGAATTGGAAATAAAACGTTTGCCTGTGTGTTGCACTGAGTTTCTCAGTTGTGTCTGCATCAAGATTCTCCTCCGCGTTTCTTGTCTTTAAAATTCTCCTGTAGAGAAGATATGCAACTGTGGGGGCCAACCTGTGTATGGAAAATTTTGAACTTGCATGTTTGTATGTGTGCTGAGAAGAAAAATTGAGCTCTGTACTCTGTCCATAGAAACACAATTCTTCCTTTCATAAATGGACAGCCGAATTCTGGGCAGAGAGGGCTAAAAAAGTCCACCTGAAGGATGTCACAGCCAAAGCAGACACACAGAAATAAAAGGAAAAGACACATCCAGAAAAACAGACAGAAATAGTTGACATAGGGATTTCTATAGGAAGCATGGAAACAGAACAGCAAGAGGAGAAATCACCTGAGATATTGGCTAGGGAGGCAGCAGCTACACTTGCTGCCTTAAGCACACCTCCAAAACAAAAAGGGAAGTGAAAGAGGCAAACCTCCATGTACTTTAAAGCAAGGAGGAGCACACAGATCAAAGTGGGCAGACCCCAGCCACAATTAAAGGAGCCAATTATCATTGAGGACACCACAACTAAACAAAAAGATGAGTCTACTTCAAAGATAACCATCACCTATGAACGAGGAAGCCAAAAACCTTCACTAGAGAGAGAGAATTAAGATGATGGACTCAAAGACAGTTCTACAGGAAGCTAATAATTCTCTACAGGAAACTCAAAAGGGCAGACATAACACAGATTTATGAAGAGTAGCAACTACAGGAAGGTTCCCTCGCAGGTTAGGAAATAGTAGAGGAACAACAACCAAGGGAAGATACACAGCCTGATGTTGAAATGAGGATAAAGCAGCAGCAAGAGAGGGAGTCTCAGGTAGTAGCTGAAATACTGATGCTGAAACAACAGTTGCAGGAGAGAGAAGCCCAGATGGCCTGCACGGCCAGCTAGGCAATAGAAGCCCTGCAATGAAGACAACCAGCTCGATCCTATGCATTGTATCTTAAAGACCAAGAAGCCCTCCATACATTCACACTCCCTAGTTGGGAAGTCGTTAGGGACATGACAGCAGAAAGTGACATAAAAGCCCTCACCTATGATATCAGTCCTTCTGACAGTGAGGAAGAAGAGCAGAAAGGGGGAGAAGATGAAGCAACTAATGACTCAACAAGACAAGAAAAGGAAAAGGAAGAAACTAAAATAGAAGAGGAAAAGAATGAAGAGAATGAACAGGAAAAACACAAGAATTTAAACAAGCAGACTAGGAGGAACAGTGGAAGGACATGGACAAGAAGGCAGGATTTTATGGCACACATGAGTAGACCACATCAGAAGCTTGGGATGATAAGGAGGCCACCAGGGCTATCAAAGATGAAGAGGTAGATTAGTTGCTCAGAGGATGAGCAACACTTTCAGTAGGGGGGTGATGATGAGCCCCAGAAATGAGTAATTATATGGGCTCATTCAACCTCCTAATTCAACTTAATCCACCATTCCCATTAGTTTATTGCATGTTTTTTATTATATTTATGCTAATAAAGTGAATTGGGTTAGTCATTATGCCAACAAGTCTAATGTGTGCTTTATGCAGATTTTTGGTCAATTTTGAGACAAAATCAAAGGTTTAAATGAGCACTTGGCAGCCAAATTCGTGGAGAGGATTTGTAGGAAGGTGTCCCCTTCATTTATGAGCCCTTACCTCAAATTCTCCATCAAAACCTTAGAGCACAAGGGGGTAGCCAAGCAAGTCAAGTAGGACTGCTGTTAACTGCAAGTTTTGGCAGCCGAGTCCCTAAAGTTTAGGAGGACTGTTGGGGTCCTCAATTTGTATAAATAAGAAGGCTTAGGGCCTCATTTCAGTTAGCCAGTTTGTAGTTTGATGTTAGTCATTTTTTAGTCAGAGGTTAGGCAGATGTTAGTTAGATTTCAGTTAGTAGGTTAGTTCTGCATTTCAGCACATTTTCAAGCTTTTTCTTGTAGACAATTTTTGGGATGTAACTATTCTTTTGATCAATAAAGATGAATCTAGCTTTGCAACAGCTCTAATCTTCCTTAGGAGGCTGTAGATCTTGGGGTTGGGCCCAACCCAAGTGCCCAGTCCCTCTTTTGTGTAATTTTATGTGTCTTTGATGCATTCATAGAATAAGTTCTACTATTTAGATTAAAGTCTTGCTTTGTTACTTAGTTTTTTTTTTATGGTTAAAGTAGCTTTTCGTGGTTCAGGGTGATTTGACAGTTTGGTAAAGGAAAATATCTTCAGAAAAGGCCATCAAGCAACCCTTGATCTCACCTCTCCCTCCTTGGGACCATGAGCTGAGACCAAGGCGTCCTTGTTGCCTCAAAAACACTGTTTTTGCTTCTTCATGAAATCGCTAGTGTTAGATTCTTAGTTGCAAAAGTTGGTACCAGTTGTGATTACATAGATCCATTCTTGCTTGGTTTTCATAGTTATCTTACATGATTTGCTACCAATAAACTTCTGTTCATCATGCTTATGGTTTCTAGGTCAAATTAGGTCAAAATAGCTAGATCTTTGGTTTTCTTAATCTTTGTTGATTAGTTTTGGAAAATAATGTGGAGAACACCTGTGATGCCTTCCTGCCTACCTTCCCCCCATCAAACAACCTGCTCCAACCCCCTAACTCATATTCCTCCCTTTCATTTGCCACTCCTTTTCCAATTTGACCTAATTCCCATATCTTTGTGCAACCTTGCTCCCTCCATCCTTGAACCAAATCCGATCGCCTTAACCACTCCTCATCCTCATTCACCAAGTCCTATACCTCCTCACACCCTTATCTCACCTCCATACCCACTTCTTCACCTTTTTCCCTCCATCAACCTTTCAAAATTGCCTTTCGGAACATCCTGTAGAAGCTACAGTACATCCTGTAGAACCCCTGCAGACTTCCTATAACAGCTCACGAAAGCGGTTTCTTGAGATCTGATCACAGTGAAACTCTATGAAAGGGTGCTAGGGACCCCTTAGGCCCCCTTCTCACCTTCCCAACCTCCTGCAAGCATTTCCTTTCGCCAATCAACCTCTGCACAGAAAAAATAGTCAAAGCACATGCATAATAACTCTACGAAATTACTCAAAAATGGAAAAAGATGTTTTCTTCATATTTCTCTTCAGAAGTAGCTTAGTCACATGAATTTTACCTTTCTAGAAGTCAATGGCATCCATTTCTATAGCTTTCATCCTTTTACTTGCACCAGTAGGGTTAGTCAGTTAAACTAGGGTTTGCATTTCCTTTCAGCTTTCCGCTTCTTTTTGCAAGTAGATTAGCCTCCTTTGAGTTAGCTTTCATCCATCATATTTAAAAGCTTCTTCTAAGAGCTCATAGAAGTTAGCTTAAGCCCCTAAGTAGACTTGTACCAGCTGATCCAATGACAGCCGTGGCAAGAGCTAGTAATGTGCATATAGCACCGTCGCTTCCAAGTTTGTTACGAACTACCGGGTTGATAAAAGTAAAGAAGGGAGCCCTAGGAGTTGCAACATTATTGCTGCAATACTGGAGCCCACCAATGAGATATGGTTTGTCTATATTATTTATTTTTCAGTCATTAGCATGGTTGGACTTTTTAGAAAGCCTTGAGCTTCATTATACACTCATATCAGCATTTGGGCTAAGGAATGGAGACGAGGATTTGTAGCACTCTTTGGAATCCATGTGGAAATTTGTCTTGATACAGTGCTTTCTTTTGCAATTGTGAATTTTCTTATGTGTTATTTATGTCATTCTCTATCTTGTTTCTTCTGAGCTAAGCAAACAAGAGTGTAAGTAGAATCCATTGAAATTGCAGTGCTCTACTTGAGGTTTGCTTTAGTTTTTTGATGTTTTCAGCTGTTTGGAGAGGATCCATGGTTGCTCTTGCCCTCTTTAACTCCTCACCTATCTAATACCTCCATCTCATTCAATTTGAAGTGCCAAAATCAATTGCCTACCTTGCCCCATTGAGATCTTTGCAAGACTGAACCTCAATCCCCGCACCCAAAATCAACCTTTCCATCTGAGCCAACAAAAATATCATTTTATTCAATCAAACTCTTTTGCACACATACCTAGCCTAAGATCAACAATTATATCAGTCATCTCAAGCCCTTAGTGATTATATTTTCGCTGAGATTGACCTGGAGAGAGCCCTCTCCCGACCTGGTAGGGCTAGCTACCAGGTTAAGCGTGGTTTGATGTTGGCCCTAGATCCTACCTTCCTCAGCCTAAGGTAAATCTAGGCACTAACATAGTGGCGACCATACTGGGGAGGAAATTATTTATTTGTTAGTGTTCTTCGTTTCATAAACTACAGACGTAGCCTAAAGTTATGCTAGGTAGCCTTCGAAACGCTCTTGTTGTGCATTAGTGAAAGTAGATAAATGCTGCTTCAGTCAATCTCTGGTCTAGTTTTATAAATGGAAACATCTGACTGTAAATTTCCTCAGTAAAATGTAGTCAAGTTCAGATCTGATTGTTGATGGTGGACAACGATCAGACATCGGAAGGCTGAAATCATTCACTTGGTGACTCCAGTGTCGAAAATCCCAAGGTTCAAACTTTTTATGGCGACTCTACTCTTCAAGAACCAGTAGCCTAAAGAATTTCTTGGTGAATTCATTGTTATCAAAGTGGTTTCGCTGGATCGAAGGTATGCTCCCATGAGCCGAGATCAAATTCCAGGTTTTCCAAATAAAATTCCTAAGGTAGATTGGCAAAGGAATTTGCCTATGTTTAACGATGATGATAGGAAGGATGCCGCTTTACATCTGGTTAGATTTCACATGCATATTCGCAAGTTGAAGGTTGATTTTCCTGAAGATTTCTTGATGAAGATATTCATGGCCACTCTGGAAGGTGAAGCCCGATCTTGGTATGAAATTTTGCTGCCTGCTTGTATTTAATGTTTAATTGATTTTCATGCCATGTTCTTTGAAAGGTATAAATGATCTTATCCATCCTTACATTTAGTTCAGAACTGTTGTAGACATGTTTATAGTTTTATTGAACATCTTTAGAAAGTTTATGAAGATGATGACTTCATGGATGATGAGATCATGGAAGCCCTATATGAAAATCCATTTCAACAGCATAAAGAGAGTGATACTTATCAAGATGATCAGGAAAATTTGCAGCAGGATCAAGATCTTAGTACGGTGGAAGATGATGAAAGAGAAGGTTTTATTTCAGATCTGTCCATAGAAGAAGACAACATGCAGGAAATTCAAGTTTCAATCTTAGAATGTGATAAAGTCAAGTCGGTTATTTCAGATCTAGATTCAGATTGTGATGATGAAGACAACCTTGTTCTGAATCCCATGAAGGAGAGCTCTACTGTTGAGATCATCTGGAATGAAGAAGACAAAGTTATTGAACAAAGCCTTCATAAGGAGGTAATCCAGTCATTTTATGAAAAACAAGATGAAACCTTTGTTCGAGTAAGTGAAAAATATTCTTTCGATAACTCAGTGGTAAATGATAATTTGGATAGTTTGATTGGCATGTCATATGAAGATGATCAACAATGTTTCCAAATTTCAGAAGATCAGGACTGTCATTCAGATTTTTCATGTTTTTCATGTTATTTCAAGAAGACAAAAATCACTTGAGCAAAACAAAACAGAAAATATTATCTCCTTTGTCTGAAGATGAGATAGATTGACTCTTGAAAGGTCGGGTTACAACCAAAGCTAATGCAGGTCTACAGTGTGCACATGGTCAAGACAGTGTTGGTGAAACTTCTTCTTCTTTTGAAAATGATGACAGTCTTGACATTAGCCTTATAGATCAACGAATAGATAATATTCTCTTTCATGAAAATGATAAGGCTATCATGTTTGATAATCTTGAAGATTGTTTTCTGTTTAAGAATGACCTAGACCATGAAATTGAGGAATGTGAGTCTGAGAGACACAGTAAGCCAGAATTCAAGTCAGTTACTATCAATCAGCAACCCACTGTTCTTTTAGATCAGAATAAAGGGAGTACTTGTATTTTTGCTGCTGGATCTCAAGACAAGATAGTGCTTCAGGATTATCAAGATCCCTTTGGCATTATTTTGCAAGCATTAGAGAAGATAAATGTTGCCTGGTTCGTTATCATAAGCCTTGGTTTTAGTGGTTATTGTGAGTTTCCTACATGTACATCGTTCTACTTGCTCGAGAAAAGTGAGAGCATAATTTCGGTATGTAGCCGTCTACTGGATTGGTTACGTTAGAAGGCTCACTACACATGATTGTACATATTTCATCAGTAGGTAGGTGGTTGTGATCATGATTTGAAGCTCTCAAATCTTGATGGTGTTATGCCATTAAAAAGCTTTGTAAGTACTTGTTTCAGTTAAGTCTTGAGTCATATTTTGTTTTCGTCAGTTTTGAGTGTCTAGTTTCAGCTGCTGAATGTCTAGTTTCAGCTTTTGAGTATCTTGTTTTAGTTTGAGTTAGTCTTACTCATTTCAATTATGAGTCTTGAGTCTTGAGTTTCGATGTTTTGTTGTCAAGATATTGGTTTTGGTTTGTCGAAGTTATTGACTCCATAGCCCAATGGACGAAGGCACTGCCTTCTTTCCCAGAGATTTGTAGTTCTTGGCACCTCCAAGGAGCTACCATCCCCATTGGAGCCAATGTTAGTGTCGGTATCTTCATCCCTCCGTCAGAGATCAAATTCTCTTGTTACATTGCATGTTAGGTGTCCTGCTCAGTCAACTGCATTCCATTAGGAGCATGCATCATCTGACGGTAGTGGCTTGTTATACATTTTGCCTCATGTCCTTTACTGGCTGGCCTATTTCCATTCATCCATATCATTTTCAGGCACTTTTGTCTTTAAATTTGCAAGAGTCATTTCTAGGGTTTTAGTTGCATTAGGTCTAGGGTTTCATCAAAAAGTCTCCAAAATGTCCAATAACAGTCATCAGGCACATGAGGTGGTTGAATAAAGTTCCAGTATCAATAAATTTCACCTAGAAATGTATTTTTCCTCAAAAACTCTATTTTGAGGAAAAACAGAGTATTTTAGGCTTTTATTGTATAAATTCATGTACTTTCAATTCTTTGTATATAAATCACTTCAGTGGCAACCTTGGTCACCTTGCCAAGCTTCAACAGCTCCATCCCTTGCAAGGAAAACAAAAAATCAAGTCATTTAGTTCATTAAAAGCACAAAAAAAGTGAAAAGCTCAAAAAACAGAGTTTACAATTAAAGTCACATGGAAAACATTATAAAAGCGGGTTTTATGAAGGAAAAATCAAAATCTCTTGTATATAAATCATCTTTACAATTCAAAAGCTCATTGGCACTCAAAGAAGAAAGATTGAGAAAAGTGAAGGTCATGTTGGAGAAAGGAAGCAAAATCACAGCAAAGAGTTCCAGTTTTTAAGGCGCGGTGCATTGGGTGAGTGGCGCAGTGCATACAAGTGGGGGGCACATAGAGCCACTCTCCTCAGTGTTAATTTGCACTGGCACGGCGCACACAAGAGGCGCGGCACATTGGGTTTGAGGCGCGGTGCATAGAGCTGCCAAGCCCAATTTTATCCTAAACTCTCTCAAGTTGCCAAAATTGCTCAAATCTTCAAATGTGCAAGTAAGTCAAGCTCTTTTCCTTCCAAGTGAAAGAGTTTTCTTAAAAATTTATGTTGGTTTAGTGTGAAAAAATTCAAACCCTATTTCCTTGCCATTTATCAAAAAACCATTTACCCAAGGTTTTCCATTTGTCATTTTGCTTCGAATTTCATTCTACCAATCCATCACTTTTCACTCCTCCATTTATTTTCTCACCTTATCCACCCATTCTCCAACTTCCATATTCAATCATCCCTATCCCCAATTTCCATTTTTCCCAAATCCTAACTATAAATCCCCAAACCCTAATTATTGTCCCAAGAGCTTCATATCACCATTCAGCTGAGTGTACCTTCATTCAGAGGGTTTTCATCATCATTTCAGGTTCCAATGGGTCATTTTACACCTTGTTCATGCTTCAGTTGTGCCTAGGTAAGGTTCATTTCCCTCTCCTAGGGTTTTGAAGCTAATTTCTTTTGGATGGTCAAATCATCAACAAAACTTGTATCCTGATGTTCATACACCTTCCCCTATCCTTCATGTACCTTATTAAACACTTCCCATCACTGATATCCCTTAAATTCCTCATTTTCCCACAAACACTAGTTTCTTGCTACAATTTGGCAATTTTCTAAGCTAGGCCTATGTTTTGCCCTTTTGGAACCCTTCCCTTCACTCAATGTTTGAAATTCCACTTTCCCCTATTTCCTAACATTCCTCCCTACTTCCCAAAATTTCCTCAAGAATTTAGAAGCCCCTTATCTCCTTCATTTCCCTTCATTTCGACAAATCCCCTGTTCCACACATCGGGGTAGGTTTTACTCAAATGATTTTTATGAGCAAGGAAAGATGAATTTGGAAAACATGAGAGAGGTTTTTGTCCATAATAAGCCAAGGAAGAAAAACCTCCTTCACTTTTTACACAGGTGTCATGGTTTTAGAGAAATGTCAAAAATACAGTTGCCTCAAGAGAATTGATGCACCTCTGAAGTGACTTTGGGAAAATCAAGATTTATCCTAGCTTGGTTGGCCAAATGACTTGCTTGATGAGTCAAATGATAATTAGACACAAATATCTTTCCAATGAGCTATCATGAGCTCAATTTGGGGTTGAGGAAGATCTTCAAAAGTTGACTGCAACAACACTCTACCTTTAGGCAGCCTCATTTTGCACATTTTGACCAGTCTTGGGAGATTTGACTTTTGATAGGGAAAATGAACTCCAAATTAAAAAATTAAAGTTGGGTTAGAAAGTAGACTCAATAATATTTCCAACGAGCTATTGTGCACCCAATTTGGACACCTAGAAGGCCCTCAAAAATGGTTTTCAAAAAGGCACTACGCATAGAAATTTTTAACACAGGTTTTTTTGCCCTATGCGCCGCGCCACGTGGCGCTCGCTTTTGATGGGAGCCTCCAAATGACAGAAAATTAGAATTTTTTTTTTTTTCATAGAAAAATGTTCTTTACTACCAATGGCCAAGAAATTTTTACAGGTTTTGAGCCCTCAAAAGGGTCAAAAACACTCAAAAAATGACTTTACTGCACCTATTTTGACACACAGGAAGCAATGTTGGGAGAACTAACTTTTGGAGGGGAAAATGGAGGCAAAATTAGAAAATTCAACTTGGGTTGGAAAGTACCTTTCCAACAAGCACACTTGGAGCAAATTTGGACATCGGGAAGGCCTCCAAAAGTGGTTCCAAATAGGCGCTACGCATAGAGAATCAGGCGTGGCGCATAGAGGAAATTTTGCCAGTTTGACCAAGTATTACTCTGTTTTTCGCCCAGCTTTGGCCAGTTTTACTTTTTCACTTTCTTAATGGAAATTTTTTGATGTAATGCAATGTACATTGATGGATCATGATGTAAATATGTCAAATGTTCACTTATAGAGGTAGATTCATCAGTTTAAAAGTTGTTTGAAACTGAATGAATCAGTTCCCTTGTTTCTAGAGGCATGTTGTTATGTTGCCTAATTTCTAGTTCTCAGTTTAGAATTAGTTGAAACAGCTCCTAAAAATGTGAGCTCGACCCCTAGAGGCTAGGATGAGCTGTGGTTTGTCTATATTATGTAGTTTTTCAGTCATTAGCATGGTTGGACTTTTGAGAAAGCCTTGAGCTTCATTGTACACTCATATCAGCATTTTGGCTAAGGAATTGAGACCAGGATTTGCAGCACTCTTTGGGATCCAGGTGGCAATTTGTCTTGGTACAGTGCTTTCTTTTGCACTTGTGAATTTTCTTATGTGTTATGTATGCCATTCTCTATCTTGTTTCTTATGAACTAAACAAACAAGCGTGTAAGTAGAATCCATTGAAATTGCAGTGCTCTACTTGAAGTTTGCTTTAGTTTTTTTTTATGTTTTCAGCTGTTTGGAGAGGATCCATGGTTGCTCTTTCCATCTTCAACTCCTCACCTGTCTAATCCCTCCATATCATTCGATTTGAAGTGCCAAAATCAGTTGCCTACCTTTCCCCATTGAGATCTCTGCAAGACTGAACCTCAATCCCCACACCCAAAATCAACCTTTCCATCTGAGCCAACAAAAATATCATTTTATTCAATCAAAATCTTTTGCACACATACCTAGCCTAAGATCAGCGGTTATATCAGTCATCTCAAGCCCTTAGTGATTATATTTTCGTTGAGATTGACCCGGAGAGAGCCCTCTCCCGACCTGGTAGGGCTAGCTACCTGGTTAAGTGTGGTTTGATGTTGGCCCTGGATCCTACCTTCCTCAGCCTAAGGTAAATTTAGGAACTAACAGATTTCATTCATCTAGCCATAAATGAATAATGCTGGAATTGAACTAACCTTATCTGGATGTACACGGTGAGTGTCATTAAAGATGTCTGTGGATGGTGCTCAATAAGTTTCATATGGATACATATGGTGTATGGAAAGTACGGTCTCATAGCATTCTATTGCTACTCAACAAAATTTGTACCTTTCCACCCGTGTTTCCTGAAGGTAAGATGAAGGTAGCAATGTTTATGAAGAGACTGCATATGAATTTGATCTGGTCGAATGCATATGACTATGATCAATATAGATCAAATAGTTGTGGTTAAATGCAATCTCGACATTGATGGACAGACTTTTGCGTTTGAAAAACATGAATGTCAACAAGGGTGTTCTGGCTTGAGTGTTGTTTAGGGGCTGTTAGTTTTAAAATTCAGGATGCACGTCAATCTCTCAATGTGCATCCATCACGGTCAGCAATTATTTTGACCATTCTACCTAAATGGTGGCCACAACTACATACAGAACTTCCTAACTTGCTTCATCTACCTGAGATGCCAAGTGGTATTACATCTTACAATTTGTTGAAAGGATCAGCCACCCACATAAATTTATACCATGAATAGTGATTCATCAATCTACATGTTGCACACAAGGTACGTTCATGGAAGGTGCTACGACCTGGTTGGAAGCCTATTGAATCTATTGAAGAGGTGGGTAATAGCACCACTAACAACATTATTTCTACTTAACTGCTGCATTCATATACTCTCACTCTCTCCAAGACAACCTGGCAATCAACACACCCTCAGGATTATAATCAGAAAAAACTATAGATGTGCCAAAGAATGGTAGCAGCAATATTTGCATGTATCACTTCACTTTCTAATACTCCATATATTGCTAGATCCAGGAAGATTTCACCACTTAGACAAAGACTTTAGTAGGTCCCTTGCTACCTTCTTTTGTTACCCACACCATATATGCCTAGCCCTATATATTTGGAGACAACTACTTTTAGACAGAGAGCCTTACATGGAATTCAAGGTCAACTAGGTTAATTACCTCCTCCTTTCAGGCCATCTCAACCACTTGATGCATTAAGCATATGGCTAATATTGGTGTCAAAGACATGGATAATAATAGATCTATGGCACGATGCCTCCCAACACAAGAGATCATGGGGCCATCTCTTCTTACCATCCTTACACCCAGTGTAGAGGAACTGCTACCTTTCCTCATTCTCAGCATGGCTCATGGCAACAAATGCTCATCACCAGGTTTCTGCCCCTCCCTAGCAGATTCATCAAACTTGGATGTTATAAGAGGAACAAGGTTCCTAACTTCTCCCCCATCAGATAGCATAGCCCAATCCTTTTAGGCTACTCTCCAGAGGATATTGTCAGGCTCAACATTGGCATGTTTGTGATGGTGGGTAGGGATAATGAGTACTCTTATGATCCTAGGGTGCAAGCCAAAGACCTTACAATTATAGAAGTACTAGACCAATTTTGATATTAGACCAATTAATGACATTGTTGGGTAGAGTATATTTCTTGAGTGCATCTTCAAGGAGTTAAAAACATATGTTCTAATTGAGATAAATCCTTGCTTGGAGGGAAATGCATATTTGAAGGTGTCTATGATAGGAATGAAAATCAAACCTTTTGTGTGATTTCCCCCACAATATACCATTCATACAACAAAAATCTTAATCTACCCTAGTGTTACATTGATCATTGCATTAGGAGATGGTGGTGGAAACTAGAGCCATCCTAACAATAGTCGGAAAAGGAATACACTACCAATTTTCCTCTACGGCGCAAAGGGATGTTAAAATGTATGGTTCTAGGATCTTGTGTGGATTTGATTAGACAAGTTGTGTGACAAGAAATAATCTAGAACATACTGCTAGTTTCTAATGATATCAACTATCTTTTTCTAGAGAATACCCATTTGACCTTCATTATTGTAAGCATACAAATTATTATTTTTACTTCTTATATGATTACCAAAAACAAACAATTTCCTCATACAAAAGTCCTCAGAATAACCATTGAAAGAGTCAAAGCATTGACTTACAAATTTTGTTGTAGCTAGAGCAACTTCTTCAATAAGGGACCCACTCGGACCTCAGTGTTCAATATCTATAATTTGCATCCCAAACCTAGAAAACAGAGGAAATAAATGACCACTTGTTATGTAAAGATGAAATTTACTTTAAAAAAAAATGTTCAAAAATTAAATTCATTTCATCCATGATAAAAACACATAATACTTTTTATTTAGTCTAGGTTTTCATGATTAATGTCAAGCCAATAAATGGTTGCACTTCAATATGTAGACAAGTGTAGAGAACATTTCATGAATAGATTTTAGGATTTTCATGGAGTTTTTTTAAAGCTATATCAATTTCCTTTTCTATAATTTCATATTAGTACTTATGTCAACTCCATCAAGTTCAAAATAGGAATGTCAAGAGGTTATTCAGTGATTGCAATAGGGAGCTAGACAGAGCAATTTCAGACAAAGAGAGACTTTCAGACAGAGATTAAAGACTAAACATACAAGCGTGGCTGCAAAAAAAACAATGGATTTTGAATCAGAAACCTAACGTGCGTGTATTCTTTGTGTGGAAGACCAAATGTGGGGTGAAAATGCATTGAAGTTACAAATGGAACATACCTTGGCACCATTAATACACTGAAGAGACGATGGTAGGGATTTGATACTAGGTTCTCAAGACTATAAAATTCATGATGGTCTCACTTGTGGCATTTGAAAATAAAAGTTGAAATATAGAATACAAATTTGAACATGCATATCGTCCACTGGGAATCGTGCATTGCATGTTGCCTTGGGCAATGCCATTTTCTATTGTGAGAATAAGGTTTTACTGATAATTTTAAAGCATTGAAGTTCAGGGATAAATTAGCAACATCTCCAAAACTGAAAAGGTGACAAATCTTTGCCCCTGTCTGTTGAAATTTCTACTCCGCTTTGGCTGTACACCAGTCCGTTGCCACAAAATATCTTATAAATTGCCCATCACACCCATGAAAGTGTAGTAAACTGTCAGTAAGCATCCTCCCTGAAGTTTCCATAGCACGAATGGCGAAGAGCCGACGATTTTCATCGGTGGCTAAATGTTACTCGGGTCCATAAAGTTTTCGTATTCACCTTGAAGTTCTTGGATATGCAAAGCAAGAATGAAGAGAGATAAAACCTCAGACCATCTACCTATTTTACCATCACCTGCCCAATAGCCTCTTGTTTATCGACATCCAGAGAGATTGAGAGAGGGTATTGGAATTTCGGAATTCATACGTTTTGGCTCCTGCCTTTTGAAAAATGAACAAATCCTCCTTAGTCCTGAAACGTAAATGCATTAATGCTTAGTTTTTTAAAAAATGTTGAAATTTTCCCTCGCGCTAAATGAATTAACGCTTAGTCTTTTCAAAAATGTTGAAATTTTCCCTCGCCAAAAACAATAGATACAATTTTAGTTGTATTTGAGCAATTAACTATTCTTACTCTTACATATTTTTTTGGTTTTTGTTTAAAAAGATTTATCACAGAGTGGTATTTATGATAATAACAATAATTATCTAATTTTAAGGTTAGGGTTTATATACAATGATTTTGTTGTTAAAGTTTATTAGGTAGAATTTAAGATCTCTCAAAGGAAACAAGTGATTTTAACTCGGTTTTACTAACATATTAGGTGGGTGCAAGCAAAAGAGAGTATATAGTAAGTGGATTTAATAGTTAAAAACAAGTGTTAGTTTCTTAAAAGTCAAAATCATAGGATAAATTTGGAAGGGGTGGGGTATGTATCCTTATCTAGGTTAAATAAATTCAAATTGTTGTGTGAATGGGGTTGTAAGACCCTTTGTTTTCATCTTGTGAAAACAGAGTCCTCTCCTAGTCACTCGCATATTTTAGGTTATCATAAGAAAAATAGGTTTTTGCCTTAAGATGTGAACATTTCATTTTAAGCAGTGTGATAATACAGTTTCAGCAAGGCATTAACAAATGGAATGAGTATGCACATTTGGGATGCTAGTGTTATGTTATACTTGAGGCAAGAGTGCACGTCTAGGAAGACTCTAACAAGGGTTGAAGAGGTGGAATATTTGTGAAGTAAACTTAAGACATTTGACAAGTTGCATGAAGGAAACTTGGCACTAGTACTAAGTGAACATTCCTTGATCAATGTTGATACCTTCTCCTTGGCACAACCACTTTGCAAGATGAAGCAGAAATGTGAAATACATGTGTGAGCCACTAAAGAAGTTGGAAAGGTTGTTGCAACATATATAGATGGTTATGTCGTGTTTCAAAAGGAGGTGTTGGAACTTGGAAGGCGACCATTGGAGTAGATTTGTCATGGAGTGCCAAGGAGGTGCAAGCATCTGATAAGGAGAAAATTATACAAATCCAACAAATAGGCCATATTGGGTTAGGATATTACTATTTTGGGATATCCAAAGTTGAAGGTGCATTTTATGGTGGTGTAGTCTAAGCACTTGGGTGCATGCCACATCTTAATGGTATCTTGGACTTTCGGTGTGTGTTAGTGGAGTTAGTGCATTGTGTTTAATGAGCACTAGATAGAATGTGTTCCATGAAGGAAAAAAGGCCACAAGTTAGAGATGACTTAACCATTTGGAATCATAAGGTGTGTTATGCCATAGTTTGGAGGAGACAATTGGAACCATATTAGAGTGTGATGGGTTGTGCCATTGACTTAGGTCCACTTACATGGGTTGAGATGTAAAGGTACCCCATGAGTTGAGGAAAATGATTACAATGCTTACCTATATAAAGTGTTTATGATATAAGATTAATGATTTTTTGTTGGAGAATGGAAGAGGAAAATAATAAAGGAGAGGCGTTGAGGTTTGTTGTAAATTAATCAAAAGGAACTGAAAATGTCTCTTTTTAGGTGGATTGTTCAAGTTGTCTCTTCAAATAGGACTAAATTTTAGTTGTGGCTAGGGAGTTGGCCTCAAAAGCATTGTTTGGGTACTCTAGAAATCCAAGACCTAACATATCTAAGCTATTCCATTAGATATATTCATCTTGGGCAAAGGTTGCAAAGGCTAAGGTGCAAATCTCCCCTCTTTAATGTGGGTTTTAGACCTTCCATTTGAGAATGCTAAAAACAAGGTCATAATCTTGAAAGGAGGTCCTTGATTTTACCAAAACTCAATGCCAATGCTTAATCCATGGTTTGATTCTTTCTATTTGGGTTTGGCCTTGAATGATGAGATCTATCTTTGGGTCAATTTATCAATTTGTCATTTAATTTATGTGTTGAGAAGATCTTAAGGTCTGTAGGGGATAAAACAATTATTTTCAATACCCCTCCCTTGAAACCCTGTAAGAAGATGGTGTGCCCCATTTTGTTGTTGTAATATTCAACCTCGGGCTCTCTTGTGAGGATGTCGTTGAAGGGAGGGTATGCAAAGGAAGTGGAAAAAATCAAAACTTCATGTTGAGTCAAAGGAGGAGTATGTATTATAGGTGTCTCTAGAGGTCTTACCAATATCATGTTAGGGAGTGCCACAAAAACACAAGGGAGAACTAGTTCAAAATGCATGGAAATGAATGAATAAGAGTGTGTGATAGGGAGTGACAGTGAGTCCCAAGTGTGTTAAGGAGGGAGTGACAAGGTTATATGCTAGGTAGATTCAAGGCATGTTAGAGTGCTAGGGTGTGTCAGGGAGTGCTAAGGTGTGCTTGGGAGAGCCAAAGCATGCCAAGGAATGTAGGGGATGCTAAAACATAGGGAGAGCCAATATGTGCCAGGTGCCAAGGTGTGCCAATGCATGATAGGGAGTGTTAGGGAGTGTCGGGGAAACACAAGGGAGCACTAGTTTCAAATGCATGGAAATGAATGAATAAGACTGTGTGACATGGAGTGTCAGCGAGTTTTAGGTGTGCTAAGGAGGGAGTGACAAGGTATGCTAGATAGTTCCAAGGAATGCTAGAGTGCCAGGGTGGCATGCAAAGATGTGTTAGGTGACAGGGTGTGTCAATGTGTGCCAGGGAGTGTCATGGAAAGACAAGGGAGAACTAGTTCAAAATGCTTGGAAATGAATAGATAAGAATGTGTGATAGGGAGTGTCAGTGAGTTTTAGGTGTGTTAAGGAGGGAGTGACAAGGTTATATGCTAGGCAGTGCTAAGGCATGCTAGAGTGCCAGGGCATGTTAGGGAGTGGTAGGGTGTGCTAGGGAGTGCCAAAGCAAGCCAAGGAACACAAGGGGTGTTAACACGTGCCAAGGGATTGTTAGATGTCTAAGGTACTATGGCATGTCAAGATGTAAACTATGTTGCTTAGCTATTTTATATCCACGCTTGGACATGAGCCTTGACTTGCTAACTTGTAACTTGTTAAGTGGGATAAGTTGAAATTGGACATGAGTAGCCTAAGATGAGTGGCAGTCAATTCTTAGGTGAACAAGGCATAGTATAGTTGTAGTATTCCTAGCTTGGTCAAGTTGTTGTAGTTGATGAAGGACTTTGTTGGGTTCCCAAGTCCCAAAAAAAGTAAGGGTAGTTGTGAGGGCATGATAGCTAAGGAGTGTCAGGGCATGCCAAGGAATGAAAAGGCATGCTAACACATGTTAGACAGTGTCAATGCATACTGAGGAGTGTTAAGGAGTGCCAGGGTTGTTGAGAAATCTAGGGCATAATAATTAGGTGATTTCTATTCTTATCATAACTGCTTGTGAATGCTTTTTAATTCTTAAGATTAGGATATTCTCTTTACTTAGATTATTGTAGTTTTATTCTTCATAAAAAAAATACTAATTCATAAACAATGAAAAGACAAGAGACATAAAAAATAGGTGATCAGCTAGGGCCAAAACCTCTCCAACATGAGAGGAAAACCCAAACGAATTCTTCTTCTTATAGAGACTTCAATTAATGAATATCAAGATTGTGACCTAGACCCTTGACTCAACGAAGGCACCACAAGGGAGAACTAGGTTAAAATGCATGGAAATGAATGAATAAGAGTGTGTGCCAAGGAATGTTAGCAAATTCTAGGTGTCCCAAGGACGAAGTGTGTGAGGAGAAGTTCATAATAGGAATCGTAGGAGGCAAGCATATGGTTGCGATAAGGGGCTAGACAAAGAAGTTTCAAAGAAAGTGAAACTTTGGGTTGGGCACAACATTGTTTTTCTAATGCCTTGGTTGGGTTCCCAAACCGCAAAAAAATTAAGGTTATTGTTAAAATTGGCAACCAGGGCAAAACTTCATGTGGGTCATCTTATTCATGGCTAATAATATTTTTATTAGATTCCTCTCATCGAGAGGTGTAGGATTGACATAAAGATCATCCAATTCCGATAAGTATTCATGGAGATATGAATTTATTTTGATTATGGAATTATTATCAAGCCGACCTACAACTCATGTAGGCTCAGAAGCCCAACAGTCGCATCTATTCACCCACCAACATTGTGTATAAATATAAGAGGACTTTTCCTCATTTAGACTCACTCATATCATCACATCTCTCTCTCTCTCTACTACGCAGATATCAGTCTCTTCTCTACTGCGCTGAAATGGGTCTCTCTCTCTCACACATGTGAAGCCGGAAGCTGTTGAATTTGAAGCTGCAACTGCAGAAGTAATGATTGACTTGCGTGGCCTAGAAGATCTCCTCTTTGGAACTGCGCTGTAGGTTCATCTGAACCTCCTTTGAAAGCCACAACTTTTGGTGGTGGAATGAAGTCAATCCGACGAACGGTTTGCAAGATATCGACTGCCCTAGTTTGAAGCCGGAAACTGCTGAAACTGAAGCTGCAACTGCAGAAGTAAAGATTGACTTGCGTGGCCTAGAATATCTCCTCTTTGGAACTGCGCTGTAGGTTCATCTGAACCTCCTTTGAAAGCCGCAACTTTTGGTGGTGGAATGAAGTCAATCCGACGAACGGTTTGCAAGATATCGACTGCCCTAGTTTGAAGCTGGAAACTGCTGAAACTGAAGCTGCAACTGCAGAAGTAAAGATTGACTTGCGTGGCCTAGAAGATCTCCTCATCTGAACTGCGCTGTAGGTTCATCTGAACCTCCTCTGGAAGCCGAAACTTTTGGTGGTGGAATGAAGTCAATCCGACTGTCGGTTTGTGAGATATGGTCTGCCCTAGTTTGATAATGAAGCCGCTAATGCTGATGCTACTGATCTAGGGTTTGCTACTGCTGATATGAATCAGATTTATTGTACTATTTCTCTCTGCTGAATTATTGAAGATAAAAGAAGATTTGATCAAAGGGTTTCCCCACACATTGTGGGGTTTGTCCCTGGCTAGCCGCCACATCTTGTGTCTCTTGTCTTGGCTTGTTTTCTGTCGATCGTTTAATGTTCTATCTGCACTTTACTTTATGTACATGTGATTGCTAATCGGTGGAATATAATAAGAAAAAGAAGTAAACTGTTATAAGCATAGAACATACCATAACTTAACATGGTATCAGAGCTGAGGTGAAGACAAAGCCTGAGCAAGAGCAAGAGCAATCATTGAAGAGAAGATTGGCAAGGCTATCCTAAAAGAACTATGGGGTCCTCAACACTCTTTCCTGCCGAAGACAAGCTCTGTGAGAAAGCTGACTATCACGGATGAAAGATGTCTATCGATCTAACCCTTGAAGATCAAGGAGTGCTGGACCATGTAAGAGGCAATATTGTTGAGCCTTCATCAAATGCATCTGCTGCTGCCTGGAACAAATGGAAAAATGGAGAAGTCAAAACAAAGAAGATCATCCAGGACTCTATCGACAAGCGCTTGGTGGCCTACATCTCTGATCTAGACACCTCCAAGGAAATCTACGATAGACTGGTGAGTTTATTTAAAGTTAATGATGCAAATCAAGTTTTGTTTCTTAGAAATAAGCTGAGGGAAATCAAGAAGGGTAAAGATGAAAGTATGCAAGCATACTTCTTAAGAATCACCGAGATCAAGAACGATCTCCTATCTATTGGGGAAACTATTACTGACAGAGAAATGGCACTCTTGAAGGATTACCATCTGAATGGTATGTGTTCAGGACTACTCTTCTGAACTATAATGTAATTCCTGGTTTCGAGGAATTAATGGCTAGATGCATTCAAGAAGAAACAAGGGAAGAAGTGTAAGAAATGCCCATGCCTAAAGGTCCTCCTGCTGCCTTTTCTTTTCATGCAAAGAAAAGAAATAATTCCGAGACTAAATCAAAAGGAAAGGCTGGACCTAAGGCTAGAAGAAAATGATGATGTTACATTTGCGATAAAGCAAGTCACTATGCAAGGGAGTGCCCTGATAGAAAGGACTCACTCTAGGACGATGATCAAAATCCCTCTGATGGCAATCAAAGGAATGACAAATTCAACAGTAAAGGTAAGAGGAGAGCTGGGAATCAAGGAAGAGGACAAGCATTCAAGAAGGCCAGAAATTCCAGGATGTATTAAATGCACCTGACCTCAAAAAGAACCTAGTGTCCATCTCGAGAACGGAAGACAAAGGCTACAAGGTAACCTTCAGTGATGGCAAGGTATGTATATGGAAAAATAATGTTAAAGATGCCTTTACTCTTGGGTTTAGTGTTGATTCATTATATCAGTTCGATGGAAGTCTGCTAGGTGTCATGTCTTATGACACATCTCTTCAGTCCGAACTTTGGCATTAGAGGTTTTCCCCCCTTCATTATAAAGCTATACTCGGTGTAAGACAAATGGTGATAGGGATGCACGAATTCTGAATAGAGAATGAAGGTGTATGTCCAGGATGTGCTGAAGGAAAGCTCAAAAGGGGACCATTCCCCTCAAGCCAAAGCAAGACCTCTGATATATTACAATTGGTTCACTCAGGCATACTTGAGGTTGGCATTAAGAGGGAGACTACTACACCACATACTCCTGAGCAGAATGGTGTGGTGGGAAGGAAGAACTGCACGATGATGGAAGCTGTCTGGGCCATGCTACATGATCAAAGACTTCTGATGTTTCTATGGGCTGAAACTACAATCACCGTCGTATATGTACAAAATTGATGCCCTCATCAAGCATTGGGTTCCAAGACTCCTAAAGAAAAGTTCATCGCAAGGTGAACAATCTTTCGACTTTGAGGAGCTCTCAAGAAGCCAACACCAGGGAACCGAAAGAAAAGGATGATGAATCAATGCCTGATGTAGAATAACCCATGGATCTGATAGATTCTCATCCACATGAGCCTTCCTCTTCTAGAAAGAGGCCTTCATGGCTTAGGGGGATACTTGATGATGCTAAAGGACATGATGCACCCTGAGGAACCTTCCGTCAAAGTAAGAAACTTAATAGGTATCAAGGATACCTGACCATCATGAGCACGATCATACAAAATGAGCCTTCGTCATTCTCAGATGCCGTCAAGCATCAAGTATGGAAGGATGCTATGACCGTAGAATATGAGTCTATTATGGAGAATGATGTCTGGGAAGTAGTTCCTAGACCCTGGACAAGACAATTGTTACTTCAAAATGACTTTACAAGATAAAGCATGCAGCAGATGGAAGCACGGAAAAGTATAAGGCTCGTTTTGTTGCTCGAGGTTTCTCCCAAAAGGAAGGTATAGACTATGATGAGATATTTGCACCTGTTGCTAGATATACGACCATCCGCTCGATCATAGCCCTTGCCGCTTCACAAGGATGGAACCTACATCAGATGGATGTCAAGACTACGTTCTTGCATGGCTCAATCAAAGAAGAGGTCTACGTGGAGCAACCCGAAGGATTTGAGATTTATGATCGAAAATCTCATGTATGCAGGTTGAAGAAAGCTCTCTATGGGCTGAAGCAAGCACCCCGAGCATGGTATGAGAGGATCGATAGCTACTTGATGAAGCTGGGATTCACTAGGAGTGAAGCCGATCCTAACCTTTACTTTAAGGTTGAAGATGACAAGCCTCTCATACTGGTATTGTATGTGGATGACCTCTTTCTAACAGGTGCAGACCCTCTCATTCACAAATGTAAGAGGGAGCTGGCCTCTGAATTTGAAATGAAAGACCTAGGACTGAAGCACTACTTCCTAGGACTTGAAGTATGGCAGAAGCCAAGGGAAATTTTCCTATCTCAAGGGAAATATGTGGTAAAGATATTGGAAAGATTTGGTATGATGGACTGCAAGCCTGTGACTACCTCGAGGATCTTAACTTTTAGAAGTTATATGGTAGTGATGTCAGACCAGATTTGGGAAATGCCTCTGAGTTTCATAAACTCATTCGCATTGATGTTCTTGGTGAATCTCCGTCCGAACATATTTTTTGCAGTTAGCATTGTGAGCTCATATTTGGTTGAGCCTCACTGGATTGATGCCAGGAATCTTCTGAGATGTCTTCAGGACACAATCTCTCATGGATTAAGATACACTGCCGGAGATGTGAGACTACTTGGATATACTAATGTTGATTGGGCAGGCAGTGTGGTGGACCGTAAGAGCACTTCCGGGTGCTGTTTCACCTTGGGATCTGCTTCGATATCCTAGATAAGCAGGAAGCAGAAGTCGGTGGCTTTGAGCACCGTCGAAGCAGGATATATTGTTGCTAGCATAACCTCGTGTGAGGTAGTCTGGTTGCGAAAGCTCTTCAGTGAGCTGTTTGGATTTACATTGGATACCACTGTGATTCTCTATAACAACCAGAGGTGGGATTCGATTATTGAGGAATCCCGTATTCGTCGATTGCTCCAGCAGATAGACATCATCTTGGATATGGTAAGTTGATGAGCAAGGAGGCTCCATCGCATTAAGATGATGTACAGGTTGATACACCTTGTCAAAGCCCCAAGGAAAGATCTAATCTGTGATTTTCCCAAACGACTTGGAGTCGGTAAGAAACCCTTGTACAAGGGTCCTGCATGTTGCATACATTGAGCTCTGGGAGCTCTGAGGGCTTGCGGTTATTACTGGAGCAACATACGACCACAGGGTGACTCACCCTCCCCTGGTGGTGCACACTGGAACAAGATGATTCGCTCTCTTGTGGGACAAGATGATTCGCTCTCTTGTGGAACAGGATGATTCACTCTCCTGTGTAGCAGGATGATTAGTTCTCCTGTGAGGCCTGGATTGATGTGTTCTCCATGGCGATTGTAGCAGGATTGATGTGTTCTCCTGTGAGGCCTGGATTGATGTGTTCTCCATGGCAGCCTGGATTGATGTGTTCTCCATGGCAATTGTAGCAGGATTGATGTGTTCTCCTGTGAGGCCTGGATTGATGTGTTCTCCATGGCAATTATAGCAGGATTGATGTGTTCTCCTGTGAGGACAAGATTGATTAGTTCTCCTGTCGAGGCATCCTACCCATGCAGTCTGGGACTCATGGGAAGTACCTCTCATCTGATCAATGAGCAGGGAAATGAAGTTAGGGACCATAGTAGTACTGATGGACGCATCGTTGTAACTACCGTACTCCCTACGCTAGGATGACCTCCATTGATCTGGGATCAATGATACTGGTCTGGGACCAGTGGTAGGAGTTGTACCATACTATGACGCTGACTTCGGGTCGGTTGAGACTGGTCTGGGATCAGTGGTACATACTCTGAGACTGACTTTGAGTCAGTGGAGGATGATATTGGTCTGGGACCATTGGAGTTGTACTCACTATGATGCTAACTTTGGGTTGGTTGAGACTGGTCTGGGACCAGTGGTACATACTCTGAGACTGACTTTGAGTCAGTATGATACATCCTCGATCATTTCTTCTTCTTCATAATTCGGACAAAAGCAGAGTAGAACAGAACAATGCAAGAGCAGAGCAGAACAGAACAAAACAGTACAGATCAGTGCAGGGCAGAACAAGACAAAGCAGAACAGGCAAAATAGAGTAGAGCAAGGCAAGGGTCAGGCTGTACAAGGCAGTGCATTTGATGGATGAATAGTAACGACCGATAGACAGATTGCAGATGAAGTTCTCCATGGTTGAGAGGGAGTGTTAAAATTGGAAACCAGGGCAAAACTTCATGTGGGTCATCTTATTCATGGCTAATAATATTTTTATTAGATTCCTCTCGTCGAGAAGTGTAGGATTGATATAAAGATCATCCAATTCCGATAAGTATTCATGGAGATATGAATTTATTTTGATTATGGAATTATTATCAAGCCGACCTACAACTCATGTAGGCTCAGAAGCCCAACAGTCGCATCTATTCACCCACCAACGTTGTGTATAAATATAAGAGGACTTTTCCTCATTTAGACTCACTCATCTCATCACATCTCTCTCTCTCTACTGCGCAGATATGAGTCTCTTCTCTACTGCGCTGAAATGGGTCTCTCTCCCTCACACATGTGAAGCCGGAAGCTGTTGAATTTGAAGCTACAACTGCAGAAGTAAAGATTGACTTGCGTGGCCTAGAAGATCTCCTCTTTGGAACTGCGCTATAGGTTCATCTGAACCTCCTTTGAAAGCCACAAATTTTGGTGGTGGAATGAAGTCAATCCGACGAACGGTTTGAGAGATATCGACTGCCCTAGTTTGAAGCCGGAAACTGCTGAAACTGAAGCTGCAACTGCAAAAGTAAAGATTGACTTGCGTGGCCTAGAATATTTCCTCTTTGGAACTGCGCTGTAGGTTCATCTGAACCTCCTTTGAAAGCCACAACTTTTGGTGGTGGAATGAAGTCAATCCGACGAACGGTTTGCAAGATATCGACTGCCCTAGTTTGAAGCCGGAAACTGCTGAAACTGAAGCTGCAACTGCAGAAGTAAAGATTGACTTGCGTGGCCTAGAAGATATCCTCATCTGAACTGTGCTGTAGGTTCATCTGAACCTCCTCTGGAAGCCGAAACTTTTGGTGGTGGAATGAAGTCAATTCGACTGTCGGTTTGTGAGATATGGTCTGCCCTAGTTTGATAATGAAGCCGCTAATGCTGATGCTACTGATCTAGGGTTTGCTACTGCTGATATGAATCAGATTTATTGTACTATTTCTCTCTACTGAATTATTGAAGATAAAAGAAGATTTGATCAAAGGGTTTCTCCACACATTGTGGGGTTTGTCCCTGGCTAGCCGCCACATCTTGTGTCTCTTGTCTTGGCTTGTTTTCTGTCGATCGTTTAATGTTCTATCTGCACTTTACTTTATGTACATGTGATTGCTAATCGGTGGAATATAATAAGAAAAAGAAGTAAAATGTTATAAGCATAGAACATACCATAACTTAATAGTTATTCATGAGGGCATTGCAGCTACGGAGTGCCAAGGTGTGCTAGGGAATTCTAGGAAGTACTAACACATGCTAGACAGTTCCAAGGCATGTTAGGCATGCCAAGACATGCCAAGTGTTAAGGCCTGCCAAGATGTGGCAAGTGTCAGGGTGTGGGGTGAACACGTGCTAGGGAATGTTAGGGTCAGGTGTCAAGGAAACACAAGGGAGCACTAGTTTCAAATTGATGGAAATGAAGTGTTAATGAGTTCTAGGTGTGTTAAGGAGGGAGTGACGAGATATTCTAGATAGTTCCAAGGCATGCTAGAGTGCTAGGGAAGCATACCAAGGTGTGCCAAGTGCCAAGGTGTGACAATGTGTGTTGAGTGTTAGGGAGTGCCAAGGAAACACAATGGAGCACTAGGTCAAAATGCATGGAAATGAATGAATAAGAGTGTGTGACATGGTATGCTAGGTAGTGCTAAGTCATGCTAGTGTGCCAGAGTGACATGCGGACAAGATGTGCCAGGTGCCAAGGTGTGCCAACATGTCCTAGGAAGTGTTAAGGAGTGTTAGTGAAACACAAGGGAGCAATAGGCGAAAATAATGCATGCAAATGAACGATTAAAAGTTTGTGATAGGAAGTGTCAGTGAGTTACAGGTGTGCTAAGGAGGGAGTGATGAGGTATGCTAGGTAGTGTTAAGTCATGTTAGAGGCCAAGAAAACATGCCAAGATGTGTCAAGTGTTAAGGTATGTCAATGCATGCTAGGGTGTGCTTTGGAGTGCCAAGGAAACATAAGGGAGCACTAGTTTCAAATGCATGGAAATGAATGAATAAGAGTGTGTGACAAGGAGTGACAGTGAGTTCTAGGTGTGTTAAGGAGGGAGTGACAAGGTATGCTAGGTAGTGCTAAGAAAAGCTAGAGTGCAAGGGTGACATGCCAAGATGTGCCAAGTGCCAGGGTGTGCAAATGTATGCTAGGGAGTGTTAGGGAGTGTGACAGAAACACAAGGGAGAACTAGTTCAAAATGCATGGAAATTAACGAATAAGAGTGTGTGATAGGGAGTGTCAGCGAGTTCCAAATGTGCTAAGGAGGGAGTGACAAAGTTATATGTTAGGTAGTGCCAAGGCATGAGAGAGTGCCAGGGAATATCAAGGAGTGATACGGTGTGCTAGGGAGTGCTAAATCATGCCAAGGAATGTAGGGGATGCCAATAGGTGCCACATAGTGCTAAGGGATTATTAGACGTGCCAGGTGATATGGCATGTCAAGATGTAAACTATCTTGCTTAGTTGTTTTATGGCCATGGTTGGACATGAGCCTTGACTTGGTAACTTGTTAAGTTGGATGAGTTAAGATTGGAAATGAGTAGCCTAAGATGAAGTATAGGTCATTCTTAGGTGAACAAGGCATGGTATAGTTGTAGTATTCACAACTTAGTCAAGATATATGTAGTCGAGGTAGGACTTGGCTAGTTCCTAAGTCCAAAAAAAAAAGGTAGCTATGATCAAGGCATGATAGCTAAGGAGTGCTAGGGTGTGCCAAAGAATGAAAATGCATGCTAACACATTACATACAGTATCAGTACATGTCTAGGAGTGTTGGGGAGTGTTAGGGCCTCACAAAGGAGAACTAGGTCAAAGTGCATGGAAAGCAAACAAATAAGAGTGTCTTCTAGGGAGTGCCAGTGAATTCCAGGTGTCCAAAAGATGAAGTGTGTTAGGAGAATTTCAGAATGGGACTTGAAAGAGGCAAGCCTATGATTGTGATAAGGTGATGGACAAAGAGGTTTTAGACAAAAGGAGACTTTGGGCTAGGGACAACATTATTTTTTCAATGACTTGGTTGGGTTCCCAAGTCGCAAAAAAAGTAAGGCTATCTATGAGGGCATGACAACTAGAGAGTACCAAGGTGTGCAAGGAATGCCAAGAAGTGCTAACACATGCTAGAAAGTTCCAAGGCATGTCTTGGGTCTAGTGTCGAGACTTCTTGTATTCCCTGTGCCTATTCAGTGAAGCCCCATTATAACCTTAGACCTCGTGAAAAGAAAATCATCCCTTGGGATGCGGCGGGAGGGATGGGACCACAACCTATACCGATTGGACCTCGAAAAACCAGAGGAAGGAAGACAAACATTTCAAAGGCTCAGCTAAGAGCAAATATCGACATAGCCAACGGGAAATAAATATCCATTTCAGGGGTGCTTAGAGTAGCATAGAACCCCTCCCTTGGTTCTAAATGATCATTTTGTCCTTCAGCCGTAGAGGGTTAGCTAGCACCCCTAAAAAGCTGCCCTTGAAGGCTCTCATAAATTCCTATAATTTAGATGTGCTTCTGTTGCAAGAAACCCTTGGATCAGGTGAGGAGATTAGTAGAGCTTTACACAAAATTTTGTCTGGGTGGGCTTTTCAGTCACTGGATGCTAAAGGCAGATACGGGGGTTTGGCTACAAGAGTGAAAGAAGGAAGGTTGAAGGTTCTTACCACATGGGGAGTTTATCAGGCTCTAGGCATAGAGGTTTACTCTCTAGAGCTTTGCACCAATCTTTTAATTCTAAACATTTATGGGCCCTGTCAGGATAGGGTGATTTACTGGAACAATTTGTTCTCAAAATCATTCATGGAGAATCCAAATTTGGTTATAGGGGGGGATTTTAATTTCTCTATGGGCCTATCAGAAACCTGGGGACCATCAAAACATGTTGATCACCTAACTGATTTCTTTATGAATAAGATCAATTCCAAAAAACTGATGGACATCAATATAATGATGCCCAGGCCAACATGGAGGAATATGAGAACAGGGAAAGCTAGGGTGGATAAGAGGCTGGACTATTTCCTCCTTAGAGAAGAAGTGGTGTCTAGGATTTCGGTCTTTAGAAATTGGGTGGGGGAAGGAGGAGACTCAGACCATCTTCCCATCCTACTAGAAATGAAAGGCCCTAACAAAAATTTTGGGTCCCCCTTTAAATTCAATCTGACCTAGCTTAAGGAGGAATCTTATAATAATTTGTTCAAATCTACTTGGAAGTTAGAAGCAGATGATCAAGACAAGGGAGAAGCTTTTTTGTTCATGGAAAACCTGAATCGAATGAAAAATGCAACTATTGAATGTGCTAAAATTAAGAAAGACAAAGAAGAATCAGAACTAAAGCAGATAGGAGAGGAATTAGACTTGTTGGAGAGCCCGGAAGAGGATGGATATGAAATGGAAGGGAAGAGGGATAGGATCAAACTATTGGAGTTCAATCAAAGAAATATCTTATCAATCAGGGAAGAGCAATGGAGACTAAAAAGAAGAGCTATTTGGTTGGCAGCAGGGGATGAAAATTAAAAAAAAAATAGAATTATGCAAAAGGCCAGAAAAATATTAATGCAATCTAGAGTTTAAAATCGGAGGAAGGAACCTAGACCAAGTCTTTTGAGGAATTTTCCCTCCTAGGAAGGAATCACTTCCAAAAACTTATCAAAGCCCCTGTACCCTTGTGCCCAAATAGAGAGACCCTTGTGCCAAAGACCCCTGTGCCCAAATAGAGAGATAATAAGGGAATGTCAACTAGGGTGGAATCTTTCACCACCGAAATTGACAAGAGATAGAAGGGGTAAAAAACTATCAAACCTAATGCTCAAGAACAAATGAATTAATCCACACTTGGTGATCCAAAATGAATTCAATCCTTCTTTATTTATAGATTTTCCAGAGCGGTTTCATATTCTTAAGTGATTGAGTAAACCTTACTCCAAACCCAAAATTTGGGTTTCCCCAAAAATTGCCCAACAATGGGTATTTTGGTGTTTTTTCCCCTTTATGGAGGACTATAGCCTACGGGGATGGATAGGATATTATGTCTCATTTGTCCTCAATTTGTAGAGGACATTACATGGCACCTAATAAAAGAAACAACGCTTTAGTTTAGGATGTAATAACTAAATGTTTATTTCTTTCCACACATGACATACGTCTTGTAAAAATGATCATGGGGTACAAATACTACAAAAGGCCTAAATCTTACTAGCATTATTGTAGTCCAAGAATAAAAACCCTTTCATGTGAAACAAGGTCATTACCACATACTACAAGCACAAATGACAAATTCAAAAACAATATACTTATTCAATGAAAGAATGATGAATCCTATTAGCGCACTTTAAATTGAATATCTCTTGAGTTGCAGTGTCAATCAAAATTTCTCAGGTTGGATCATAATTAAGTACTCAATGTTGTTTTGGGTCCAATTTTGGGAAAAGGAGGAGCTCTTGGTGATAATGGGATGATCAGGATTTTCAGAAGGGAGCTCTGCTATACTTTTCAACGTACAAGCCATTCATTCTAGTGGAGGAGATATAGAGAAGCCTTTAATGAGGACCTTTCCAAGATAAATTTGGAGGAAAATCCATTTTCAAATCTTAAACATAGTTCTAGATTCAAACAAGAGTAGTCATTTTTCAGAAGAATTATTAATTCCCAAGAAATTGGAGCCAAGCTGACATGTTGACCATTTATTCTTTTGTTGGACAAGGAAGCATTTATGAAAAGTCCTTGGCCCTTTGATCTAGTATTTGATGTAAATGTCTTGATTAGAAATGTAATAAGAGATGCAGTTTATATTAAGAAAAAGGGAAAAGTAGAGGGCCAGTTAATAATTATCTCTAAAAAACTCTTAAGAGAATCCTAACATATTTGGAATGGCAAAGGTTAACTCCATGGTTATTTTTTTCTTTAGAAACTTTGCTAATTTACAGGATTGAAGCATGTATTCATGCCTTGAAAGATGCTCACAAATGCTTTTGATATTGGTTGAAGCAAAGAAAATGTGCAAAGTTACACTCACATAGAGGTATGGAAAAAAAGCATGTGGAGCTTGTTGTCCCAGACTCCACACAAAGAATGGAAAAAAGGTGAAAAAACCAAGTCAAAAGGTATGTGTAGCTTTTTTCATGCAGAGGTAGGTGTTAACTCCACACTCTACAGCAAAGGCTTCGCGGCGCAAGTGACACAAAGGTTTGCATGTAGAAATTTGGATTAAAAGGAGTGGAGCTTGATGCTACATGTCCACTATTAACCCACTTTTTGTATGAGTTATAGGAGATAAAAATAATGAGATACCGGAGATACAGAGTATATACTATTGTTATTCAAATTAAAAAAAAAAATATTACTATGTCTTCCTCGACATAAAACAAACATCTTCCATAAAATATTTTCTCCATGAACCTGATTTAAAATGAATCTCTTCCGTTGACGCACCCAACCGCAAATAGAAATGATGTCGATGGGTCAGTTTCAGTTCAGAAAATTCACAATTAGATTCAATTGTAAGATCTCCTATTTTCAGTTCAAATTTTAGTTACAAGCAGTGAAACAGGACTCATCGATCAATCACGATTAATTACAAGTCAGAATTTGCTCGCTCTCCAAATGATCTGATCCAAATATTTGCGAGTCAAACTCACATTGACCAAATTTAACTTGTGGTCAATGCAAGTTTGACTTGCGACTTTCCGATTAAAGCAGATTCCTGCGATTGATTCCAATTTATTCGATTTTCGGCCTTGACTCAAGGAGCATGAGTTTTTCAAGTTTAGGTATGTCACATTTCTAAAAACTAAACGTCGGTCGTTCCAAAATTTATTTCTCATTTCTCAAGCTCGCAACTCATACGTCTATACCTTCAGTAATCAATCACTACTCATTATTACACAATCCAGACTCCATATTGGGGAACTGCCAGCGTGAGCCTAAGTCCAGACTCCATATTAGGTAGTTGCCAGTGTGTGCTCTATCCATACTCCATATTGACCCTAGGGCAGTTGCGCATCACCTTCAGCATGTGTTACCTTCAGGCTTAGCCACTTCACTATTCAACAATCGAGGTACGTTGGCACCTGGCTTAAATAATAGGTATATTACTATATTTAAGTTTCAATGTCGTTTTCAATGGCAAGTTTCAAGTTTCACTATTTAGCAATCGAATGTTCGGTGTATTCCTTTGGTTATGACTTTTCAACCCTATAAATGGGGCTTAAATAGATTTAAAAAGTTCACTAAGAAATGGTTTCATACGAACCACTGGCCAAGTCATCAAGCATTCCTTCCCTAGTCGATGTCTTGCCGACTCCAAAGGCTTGAACCATGCATTCACAACTTTGGGTATTTTTGTTCTTCCATAATCTGTTATTGATGTATTGGTTTAGTTGTCTTATGTGAAACGAACTTACAAGTTCAAAATTACAATGCAATATATGTTGATAATATTTCCTTTAGGTATCATTTCCTCATATATACCTAATTGTGTTTCAAGGTCATAATGATATATTAGGTTGAAATGTGCTTGTGTTGCTGGACATACTTCTCTTTGATCCTTAACAAAACCTCATATCCTTTATAACCAACCCTCTTTTTTCTGAAATTATATATGGAATGTTTAATTTTAATTTTTTTATTGTCTTTTACAGGAGCCAAATTAAATAGAAGGCATAACTCCAAATCTAAACAGAAACCGCAATTTGAACACAAGTCCAAAACAACAACAACACCGAGGGAGAAGGACTTTGCTTGGGTTTATTGTGACAAGATTCTTGGAGACCCCAAGCTCCTTTGTAATTTTTTCAAAGCGAAATGTAGTGGAGGCATTTATAGATTAAAGTACCACCTTGCACAAATACCTGGCCATGATATAAATCTCTACAAAAACGTTGAAAAAAATGTCAAACACCAAGCAACCTTGGCCATTGATATGTTGAGTCAGCATAATGCAAAGAAATAAAAGCAAAGAAAAAGAAATAGGAACTCCTGGAGTTCACAATTTTTCTTCCACTACCCCATTGTCATCTCCCTTTGTTAAATCCTCAATGCAGTTCCCAAATTTCCCACACATGCCTCCAAGTCCAAGTCAAACTCAAGGCCAAATGAATCCTCCTGCATTCAACATTGGAGGTGGAAGCATAAACACCTTTTTTTCTCCCCGCATAAAACCCGGCTCCCAACCTACCTTGGATACCACCGGTTGGCAAAAAAAAATCCATAATCAGGAAAGGAAGGCCACTGCTAACTTTTGGTACTATTCTGACATACCTTTCCACTGTGCCATAAGTCCTTATTGGCAAGCTATGATTGATGCAGTTGTTGTTGCAGGTCTAGGGTTCAAAGCCCCTTCATTAAAGAGCATTAGGACAAATTTTCTATTAGAAAGTGTTGAAGATGTCATGCTTGTGCTATCTGAGTTTCCTTCATCATGGGTAGAAACAGGGTGCACCAACATGAGTGATGGATGGACAGATCAGAGGAATAGAACTTTAATAAATCTCCTTGTATCTTGTCCAGTAGGTACAATGTTTCTCAAATCAGTGGATGCCTCAGACAAGGTTAAGACTGCACAACTTATTTGTGAAATGATGGAGGAAGTCGTTCAAGAAGTGGGAGAATAACATGTTGTGAAAATTGTCACCGACAATGCAACTAATTATATGGCTACTGGTAGACTTTTTGAGATTAGGTACCCCACTATTTTTTGGACCTATTTTGTTACCCATTGTATATATTTAATGCTTGAGGACATTGGTAAGCTTCAGTGGATACATGAGGTTGTGGAGAAGGAAAAATTCATAACCAAATACCTATACAACCACACTATTGTCCTAAACACCATGGTAATATACACTGAAGGTAAAGAAATTGTTCGACGTGCAGTGACTAGATTTGCAACAAATTTCATATCTTTGTAATTTGTTGTTGAGAAAAAGATAAATCTGAAGAGGATTTTCTTGAGACCTGAGTGGATGGCATCTAAACATTCCAAGACCCTTGAAGGCATTGAACTTGTTGCACTTGTGTTTAATGACGGTTTCTGGAAAGATACTGTAGAGATTATTGTTGTGATGGAGTCCCTTGTTAGAGTTCTCAGGTAGTTCAAGTATTTTAACCTTTTCATGTTTTAAATTTCATTTAAAGCTTCTTTTTATTTTCAATGTTTCATATTTATTTAAATTTGAAAGCTTGAACTTTCAGGATGGTTGATGGTGACAAACCCGCTATGGGTTACATTTATGAGGCGATGGATCTTGCAAAGGATGCCATAAAAAGAAGATATGGGGATGACGAGGCAAAGTATATGCCTCGTTGGGACATTATTGATGCATGCTGGGATAGGAAATTGCCTTCCCCCTTACATGTTGCTAGGTACTTCTTAAACCCACAATATTTTTATGATAAGAGAAAATTTAATGAGGATGGGAGGTTTGTAGAGGACTTACGACATGCATGGAAAAGTGCTTCCCTAATCCAAAATTTCAAAGTCGTGTCTTTTCCCAACTATACGATTATAGAGCACCAGCTAAATTATTTGCCTATACCAGTGTTATACAAGAAAGGTCTAAGATGTTGCCAGGTACCCTTTGAGGCTTGAAGGCTTCATCAATTCATTAAGTTTGTTTAAATTTTATTTTGTATGTTAAATGTTTTATTAAATTTTGTTGCATTTTTAAGCTTTCACTATTTAGTATTTAGTACATCTACTCACAAACCCTTGCCACTTGCTAGGTCTTTAGTGGTAAAACTTTTGTAGCGATACACCAGATTTGAAGAGATTCGCCATTCAAATCTTAAACCAAGCATTCAGTGTTTCAGGTTGTGAGTGAAACTGGAGCATGTTTGAGAGAATACATTCTAAGAAGCGCAACCGATTGACACAAAAGTGCTTAAATGACCTTTTATTTTTCCATTACAATCTACGACTTTGCAACAAGAAAATATTAAGTGAGATCTTGAATTTTAAGGTTTCATAATCTGATTTGCAATTTAAAGTTTAAACTTTAAAGTTCAAAGTCAAACTTAAATTCACATTTCAATGTCTCATGATAATGATAGGTTTGGATCATTCACCAATAGACCTTGAAGAGATATATTTGCAAACTACAAATGCAGCAGATTGGGTCCAATTAGAGGAGGCTCCTCTTTTAAGCCTACATGACTTGAAGAACTTTGAGAGTCAAGCAAGAAAAGGAGTGGGAGGAATTGCTTCTAGTTCTCACTCTTAAGAGTCTTAGACTCTTAGTTACTGATTTTTTTCTAATTAGTATGCAATTGTTTGTAAACTTTTAGAAGCAGTTACTTCTAGTTCTATGTAGTCAGTAGTTAGGAGTCATGACTCAATACTTTGGATCATGTTTGGACTCATAACATATATGAGATGCGTATTCATTCATGATATTTTGGACATCTATTGATATTATTAATTGCTTCGACATGGCTTTACTGAATGTCAATGCAAAATGTTTTTTTTTTTTTTTTTTCAATATATGTGTATATTTTTATTTATTGAATTCGCTGATTTTTTCCCGATTTTTCCCCAATCTGATTAAAACTCTTAGCTCATTTCCCTCATCGATTTATTGTTTATTCCGAGTCTGGTAAAATTGGTTACAAGTTTCATTCTTCAATTATTAGTGATAAGGTGTGCTAGAGAGTGCCAATGCATGCTGAGGAGGGTTAGGGAGTACTAGGACAACAGACAGGAGCACTAGGTCAAAATGCATGAAGTGAATGAATATGAGGGTGTGTTGAGGAGTGTCAATCAGTGCTAGTTGTCATGCCAAGGAGGGAGTGACAATGTATTCTAAGCATGGATAAGGCATGCCAGGGAATATCAGGGAATGTCAAGAAGTGATAGAGTGTGCTAGGTAGTTTCGGGGTGTGCTAACATGTGCCAAATAATGCCAAGGCATGCCAGGTGCTAAGACATGCTAGGATGTGTAGGGTGTCAGAGTATGCCAATATGCGTCAAGGGGTTTCAAGGCAACAAAAGGAATAACCAAGCTAAAATGCAAGGAAATGAACACATAAGAGGGTTAATAAGTTGGGACTTTATCTTTTTCAAAAGGGGCATGCTAGGCACACTAATAATATGTTCCAATACATGCCAAGTGCCAATGTGTGCCAAGTGCTAATGTTTGTCAATGCAATATTATGCCAAGGATTTCCAGGGCATGCTAGGGACTATAGGGAATGCCAACACATGATAGGGGAGTGCTATGCTATGCTATGGCATGCCAACATGTGCTTGGGTGTCCTACTCATGGCAAGATGTTCTAGGTACAAAGATGTTCCAGGTACAAAGATGTTCCAAGACATGTGAGGTGCCAAGGAATGTTAGTGTACTATTCCAAAGCATGTTAAAGTGTTCCATGAGTGTTGAGGAGTGCTAGGTCTCTCTCATTAATAGAATTGACAGAGCTTGATTATGTATTAAATAATATAGTTCCTACACACACTAGTGGAACTTTATTTAAATAAAATTTGCTATATAATAAACCTAATAGAGATGAATCTTGTGTTGACTCATAGGAAGACTATATTCTCATGACTTGAGGGAAATGATACACACTAATTACTTCTTAACAAATTGAATGACTATTATAACCACTATGACCTTGGACACATAATGAAAAAGAATCCACAATAATGGTCTTAAATCGTTATATTTTGACAAAAAATAGTAACAGGTACATTGCATCATCAAAAACGCATTGGAATGATCAATGATGACGAACATTTTTTTACTGTCACCAAAAGTAACGAAAAAGAGCATTGGTGAGGGTCAATAAAATATCGTCACTAGAAGTGTCACCAAAGAGAGAATTAGTGATGGGCCTTTAACGACCCTCACCAAAAGTGTCACCAAAGAGAGAATTAGTGACGGACCATTAATGACCCTCACCAAAAGTGTCATTGAAAATGGCTTTGGTGACAAACCTTAAAGGACCATCACTATATACACTTACAACAATGATTTTTTAAAGACCGTCACCATATGCGACATTGGCAATGGACCTTAAAGGTCTGTCACAGGCATGAAGCGTCATAAAAAAATCATTGGAATGATCAATGATGACGAACATTTATTAACCATCACCAAAAGTAACCAAAAAGATCATTGGTGACGGTCAATAAAAGATCGTCACTAGAAGTGTCACCAAAGAGAGAATTAGTCATGTGCCTTTAATGACCCTCACCAAAACCATCACCAAAGAGAGAATTAGTGACGGGCCTTTAACGACCCTCACCAAAAGTGTGATTGAAAATGGCTTTGGTGACAAACCCTAAAGGACCATCACTATATACACTTACAACAACAGTTTTTTAAAGACCGTCACCATATGAGACATTGGTGACGGACCTTAAAGGTCCATCACAGGAATGACCCTCACCAATGACCTTTTTTCTTGTAGTGCTGGGCTCTGATACCACTTGTAACCCCAACAACTTTCCAACTCTTCCAGCCCCCATTGAGGCTCAATTCCATGAACAATTTTCCCTGGCAACCTATGACCTGAAAGTTTTCCTTCCTCTGCAAAACCGCCATATGATGAAATGCATAATGCAATGCATATCTATAGGCATATTTTAATATGAAATTTTTTCTTAATTATCGTTCATATATATTTCGTAAATATATAAAAACATTGTAGTATAAAATAAACATAACAAAGAAATACTTTTCTTTTCTAATTATGGCAAACTCATTGCAAGCCTTTGATGTTCCACCTAGCTATAAACCACAATGTTCATTTCTTTCAACAATGGGTCACCCTTGAGTTGGGGCTTTCACTCCATGGGCATCATATCACCCAAATCCTAGTACATGCTTAATACCAACAATCACCACCCAAGGTACCAAGCCTCATAACCTCCAAACATCAGTCTTGTAGATTTTAGAGTTTCCATTTCCCTCATAGGCCTTCTAGGTACCCTTCAAGGCCTCACACAACCAATGTACTAACCCTGAAATCCTCCAACTGGTAGTATTGTGGCTTCCAAGAGTTCCACTTCCCTCACATGCCTTCCAGGTACCCTTATAAACCTCACACAACCAATTTACCAAACTTGATGGTCTCCAACCAGTAATCTTGTGGCATCTAGGAGTTCCATTGCCCTCATAGGCCTTCCAAGCACCCTTCCACACCTTAGACAACCAAGGTGCCAAGTATGACAACCTCCAACCAACAGTCCCATGGCTTTTAGGAGTTCCACTACTTTCACAAGTCTTCTAGGTACCCTTACAGGCTTTCATTTTGTCATTTTCAGCATGCTTCCATGGTCATCTATCTAGAATCATGAACATGAGCCATTCTATACTCCTATCACAATGTAGGAATCCTCTGTGTAATCCTTCACAATGACAAACATGCCTCTTTTGTATGCGCACTTATTTTTCACCACTTGGAATTCAACCAAGCCCTTAATGGAATTTGGTTATTTTTATTTTACGATTATTAAATAATAAGTGCCTCTTTCACCCATCCATTGAGTCTCAGCCGCCCATTCTCATTTCATCATTGCAATATGTAACCATTTTATTATTTTAATATGCATGTGTTATAATAATTACATTACCAAGCCTTCTAGCCTCAAAATGTAAAACATGTGTACACAGGCATTCCAACCCCAAAACACATAACACTCATTTACAGAGGCACAATGGCCCCCATAACACATACACACAAGCACATCAACAACACAACCCTCAAAATACGTCCTCGATTCACTGGCCTAGTTTCACATATGCATGCTATTTACATTCCATGGGTCAAGTAGGGGTGTTACAAAGATAATTGATTAATCAAAACAAATATATTTATTGTAATTCCAAGACTCTACAATCTAAAGTTCTTTTTCATTTCAACTCAATCAATGGAGTGTTAAGTATTTGGTTCCTTACTGATTTAATCATTGCAATATGTAGCCATTTTATTATTTTAATATGCATGTGTTATAATAATTACACTACCAAGCCTTCTAGCCTCAAAATATAAAACACGTGTACACGGGCATTCCAACCCAAAAACTCATAATACTCATTTACAGAGGCACAATGGCCCCCATAACACATACACACAAGCACATTGACACCACAACCCTCAAAATATGTCCTCGATTCACTGGCCTAGTTTCACATAGACATGTTATTTACATTCCATGGGTCAAGTAGGGGTGTTACAAAGCTAATTGATTAATCAAAACAAATATCTTTATTGTAATTCCAAGTCTCTACAATATAAAGTTCCTTTTCATTTCAACTCAATCAATGGTGTGTTAAGTATCACCTAAGGATGTAGGCTCCCCTCCTTAGTTAGGTACTATTTGTACTTTATAGAGTACTTGTAGTATCTTTCTTATATTTCCAACAATTCCTTTAATTGATAATTAGTTGTGACTCTAATGTTTTATTTTTTCTACTTCTCTGAATATTGATTGTTGTAAATTCAATATTTCCTTTGCTACAACTTTGAAATTCGACCACTATCACTCTGATTGCTGCAACTCTGAAATTCGATTGTTGTAACTCTAACCTTTCATGTGTTTCAACTATGTAATTTATACTGCTATAATTTTGTAACGTAGGAATATTGTTGCAACTCTGATAATTTGTATTGTTGTAAGTCTATAGCTTGGATCTATTGATACAATTTGATCATTAACATTAACATTCATTATAACAGATTAATCATTGGGTTTACACAACAAGTTGCGATATAAAACATCGTTGCAACTCCGTGCTGACACTAGATTACTATATTTGTTTTCCATAATTTCAATTACTTTGTTTTTGATTGGGTTCTATTCACAACATTTGAATTATATCCTTATTTCCTTTATGACCAAGTTTTTTTTTTTTTTTTTTTAATGGTTTGAGAGTTATTGCTCATATTGCACTCCAACCACATTTCTGTTATAGTAACCAAGATCATTTTAGCAACTAGAACAAGTCACCATATATTCCTATGTGATTTAATTTCCTGAAAGTGTGACGTTTACTTTCCTACAAGTGTGCTCTTTACATTCCTGCAAGTGTGGATTGGATTGCAAGTAGATTTCTCCTGATGACTTATGAAAGAATCCTGATATCTTGACCTATGACATAGATTTAGGTTACTACAACCTCATATTACACTAGCAAAAATGGTGCACGATAGTTAGTAAGTTGCATGCGAACCTCAGATTTACAATTAAATGTACAATATTTTGGTTGTATTTTTGTTCAAATAGAAAGGCGATTGAAAGGCTCATCAGTACACATAGTTGAATTTCAAAAAGCACCAAATAAGAGGCTCCAATTTCTCTCTGAGCCTTAATTCCCCCTATTCCCAATCATTGTACAAGAGAAATCAACCAACACTAAGTAGGATGCATGCAATGATGCAAAGATAGCTAGAACCTTAAACATAAATGGATGAGAAATCAATATATTAGGTTAGTTGGTGGAGAATGATATACTAGAAATAATGAACAAATTAGGCTATGGATATGATTTATCTAGGTGATTGCATGCAAAAATTGCACAAAATTATTGGTCTTTTTTTTTCCTTCTCAACCTACAAGATTGCTTGCTTTTATTCCTTTTTGTAGTTGTGAGTTGATTTTTATCAACCATGAATCAACCTTCCTAGTCCAATTTGAAATTGTGTACTCTAATTTCTTATCTCAAAGTCTTATACCATGTAGCATACCTTTTTTGACACAACTAATAGTTGAAAGGTAGAGTTCTTGATCTTTTCTTCCTTATCACATAATGTAGCTTTCATTGTTTTGACATGAATGGCAATTAAAATTTATGGAAATTTTTTCATGATACTACACAAATATTTTTAGGTAAAACTTGACTAAGTTGCTTGGTGAAACAATGGTGGTTTTGAGCACATGGTTTTGGTTACCCATGGTTTTGTGCCATTGGATTGTTGTAATGAAGCCTTTAAAAGGCTTGGGAATACTTCATTTTAATGTGCTAAGCATGTGAGAGGTGATGGCTCACTTGGATGTCTTGGTTAGGTTTGGCCAAGGGTCACAAATAAAATATTATGTTAACTGGGTTTTCCCTAGATTGGGGTTTTCCATGATAAATATTGTGTTTATGTGTGTTTTTCTTGCTGGTAAATTTATCTCTCTTAGTTAATCTCTCTCCTTAATTTTAACATGGCTTCAGGAACATGTTAACTTAGGTTCTCCAAGGAGAGTGGTTTAATGCGGGGACTCAAGAGGAGTTTTCTAGGTGAGAGGATAGTCTTTGGTAGTTGTTGCAGTGTTTGGAAATTTCATAAAGAGGAGATGCACCTACCAGACGAGTGTATTGAGGATCTATGATTCCTAAAGCTATGACGATGATGCCTTAATCATTGGCTGAGAAAGTTCCACCAAAGGAAGCATATGACTAGGTAATTTATGCCAAGGATGCAGGAAAAGTGTTTGATGGAATGCGTTAATGACACAATTTGTGACGCCACTGTAAAAGTGTGAGGAGAGCATAAGGTGTGCCAAGTTGAGAGGATGGTTGAATAAATGTAGAGATAAAAACAATAATATAAAATATATAAATATAATGGAGTCATAAACTTTTTTAATTGCAAGTAAATGGGAATACAACTATAAGGCTTAGTAAGGCATGTGTACCCATGGGAACTTACTAGTAAAGTCTTGAGTTAGACCTAGGTGATAGGGGGGCATGATAAATTACTACCTATCTTAGACATCAAATTTAAAGTGGTAGGGCCTAGAGGTGAGTGATTTTGACTCACTTGGAAAATTTGGATGGATTTGATCAAGGGAGACCTCAAGTCAATGTTTAAGGGGGGTTGTTAGGTAAAACTTTACTAAGTTGCTCAGACAAATAGTGGTGGTTTTAGGCACATGGTTTTGGTTTCCCATGTATTTGTGCTAGTGGATTGCGTGTAATGAAGGCTGTAAAAGACTTGGGAATACTTCATTGTAATATACTAGGGATGTGAGTAGTGAAGGCTTACTTGGTTGGCTTGGTAGATGTTTTGGAGAATTTGGTATCTACGAATAAATACTAATTCCCTAGATAAGTAGAAATATCTAGAACAATAGTTTAAAGTATTTTAGCCTTTCCCTATAAGCAATAGATAAGATGATAAGATGAGAAGACCTACTTGTAGTTCTGCTTTCCTCTTGTCTCCTTTGTATCGATCATGTCACTCCTTCCCGTACTTAATACACTTGAGAAGTACCTGTAAACACAACAGAAAACAAAGAATCGATCAAAGCAAAATATGTATTGAATATAAGTGAACAGTGTTATCACTCAGGTTGTCCTTAAGCTCCGGAAAAGGATATGGCCGAGGTAACCACAGACCAACTTTGGACTGCAGGTTCTAGCCCACCTGCAATCAGAGAGGGCTCTCTCTTTCAGATTTTAGCTTTGTTGAAAAGGATCTTAGGCTAGTTATTGAGTTCAGGGGTTTTTGTTCCGATTTTGGTGGGATAATTGATGTTCTCAGGTAGAGAGGCAGAGCATAGTCTGAAAGTTTCAAACCATTGGGCGTGGAGTCGAAAAGGAGGACTGCTGGTGCGTTTTCTTGGTCCCAAGAGAGAAAATGGAGCAAGGTAGCTGCAAATGAAACAATGTTTCAGGTTTAAAGGATGGGATGAATGCTAAGTAATGAGGGGCAGTTAAGAATCCCTCAGTCAGCTTAACAGGGGTAGATAACAGAGCTCTACCTAGGGGCAGTAAAGAATCCCTAGATAATCGGCACACACAGGTGAATCGAGGTAAATATGAGCCAGAAGGAATTCATATTCATTACCAATTCATTCAGAGGAAAACATAAAGAAACAACAGAAATTGAGCATAGAGTGTATTTAAACAAATTCTAAGCTAATCTTTCTTTCTGCTATTTAGATAATGGTAAACAGTAAACAGAGGTAAGAAGCACTTATTGAATCAGGTTGCAGCACAAGAATTCCATCTTCAGTCTCCAGAAAAACATTAATAACACATCAAACAGTCTCTTCTCAGAACTTTCGGCAATCTTTGATTACAAAACCAATTTCAGGTATACAGTGCGAGTCTCTAGTGAAAAATACCAATTTAACAACCCTTGAAATAAAGCTGAGGGCGGTATATATAGGGAAAACTCTCTACAATTTGTTCATTACATCTTGACCTAAACAGGTCCTAAAGAATAATTAGTCTGACCTAATCCTATCTGAAATAAATGCATGAAAATATCTTTGGCTGCGCTGAGGGCTGCCGTATCAAACTGAAGTGAATGTGCTTGTCCTCGGTGGCTTGGTGCAGTTGCCTCTACAATAACTGTGCATGGGTCTCTGCTCCATTGTAGTTTGGTGGCCTTAAATGCTTCAACTGTGATTTGAGAGCTGGGATGGGCTTTCACCGCCTGATTTGACTTTGTTGGCGGCCATTCAATGTTAACCTGCTTTGGGAACTGAAGGTTTCCATTAAATAATTTAACTGGTACACTTTGCTGCTTCTCTTTCCTCTGATACTCTCTGACAAATGAATTGGGTTGCTTTTCTCCTTTGTTGTGGGTCTAATCACAAGTTAATGGTCGCTGTTCGGCCTCTGTTTCCTCTAGAACTGTCTTCTGCTCCTTTCTGCATGCTTCGCGAAGAAAAACAGGTCATTCGGCGCCTTTCGGGCTTGCTGGGGGCTATGCGATAAAAAGATTCCCCATTTTGGCCTAATTTATCCAGCAATTTGCACTAGGCGCAAATCGCGCATCAAAAACTGCCTCAGAAACTGATTCCGGGGCTCCAGAGTGCGATTTTTGCCCTTTGTGAAAAAATTGCTGATGACGTCAGCATGACGGACCTCGTACGACGGATGACGTGGCAGGATGATGTCAGCATGATGACGTCAGTGTGTACGGAGGTGACGTGGCAGTACGGCAGGTCTGATGATGTGGCAGGACATGTGGCAGGGTGACTCGATGGTACGGTGGCAGGAGGCCACGCAGGCGGATGACGCGGTAGGTGATGTGTGGCTTACGTCACAGCGGGGGGGGGTGGTAAATGGTTTCGGGCGCACCGCCTTTAGGCATGGGTGGTTTTGTCAGAGGGGGCTCCGCCACGCTCGGGAAGGTGACGCATGGCGGGAGTACAGCGGCAATACCGCCCATCTCCCAGACGCTAACCTTTGGGCGGCTTGGGAGATGGGAACACCCGCCCACCGTTGATCTGCAGGGCGGGTGATCGGACGATTGGCGGGAGGGACGAGGCGGTGGGGAGTTAACGTACAGGGCGCGCGGAATATCCAGATTTTAATACGGCGCGACGGGGGGGTAAGAACTATGGTTTATGTGGGTTTTTGGGGTTAAAACGAGTGCGGGTTAATGTATTTACACTCGGGACTTAGGGATAGGGGCGCAATATGGGTTTTTTGAGGGTTTGTGAGCGGGGGTTTAGGGATTTGTGCACAAAACTTTAGGTTAGGGGTTGGAAAGAGGGTTTTGAGGGTTAGGATTAGGAAACAACGGTTATTAGCCTGACCAGGTGTCAGACTAATTCCTGCTATGACACGGATGGGCTAAAAACAGCCCTAGATGGACTGCCTTTTCCCTGACTTAGAAGAAATATGGCTATAATGCCAGGGAGGGGATATTTACATAGGGGAGTATTATATACATAGTTTTAGTAGGGGAAGGGGAAAACTGATAGGGAGTTATGTACTAGAGTTAGTAGTTAATATGGAGATGATAAGAAAGCGCTAAGGTAAGGGTCCTTAGGCTAATTTTGGGGAAAAGAACTTGTAAATGAGAAATAAAGAATGCTTGAGTGAAGCAGATCTTCACCAAGACAAATGACATGGAGAATGATGAAACTAAGAGGAATCAAGCAGATCTTGACCTCTTTGGGGAAGTTAGTAAATGACTTGGGAAATGAGAAGAAGGGGAAGTTAGTTATGTCTAGCTCGAGCTCCTCCAGATGAAAAATTGCCTAATAACTGTGATCTGAAAAGATATAAAACTTTAAAACACAAGATTGATCATGAATCATCATTCTGCAACCTCACAGCTACCTACCCGGCCTACCTTCCTAACATTTTTTCTTCTTTTTGGGTGGGTGCACTTAGACTTGCAGACCCTGATTTACAATTTTTCTTTTGAATGCTTTCCTATCTAAATCTACACTTATTTCTGCCAAGGGCCCAGATTAAGCAGTTGGGTCCCTGTGATTCTCTACCTATCTACAAATCTGCCAAGATTAAACTGTTTGGATAGATACATTCTCTATATTCTAAACAGGAAATTGAAACCTAGGGAGACCAAGATTAGACTGTTTGAATCTCCCTTTAAATACTCTTCAAAACTGGAACAACTCATCAAAATTGAAATACAGCAGTGCCATTTGGACTAGCACAGTTCATGGCATCTTGTGGAAATATGGAACACTGCAGCCTGCAAAGTATGACATATTTGGCATGTAAAAATGTCAATCATGAAAGATGAAACCCTGTTGCAACAGGAGGCTAACAGTGGCTCCACTTGGGGATGGCTTTTCCTTGTGAAAAGCCAAGAACAGCAGGTCAGACTGCCTTGATTTTTCTATTTGTTGTTGTAGACTGGAAAACACTTCTTTGTTCTGGCTGCTAAAAATGTGAAACTTTGAAATCTGAAACATTCTCTCCTCAACTGAGTTACTGTGAACTGTATAGCATCGCCTGCTTTCTTCTGCGTGCTTGATAACTATGTACAATGCTGCTGGAACATGCCTTTGACTGCAAATATTTCTTTTCTACCATGAATTTCTTGTAATGTGACAGTTTTCCTCTTGCTGTTTTGTTTGAAATTGGTGTAGAGACAGAGCCTTTAAAACTGGAATACTCGCATTGGCTGTGTCTTCATAAAATTTACTACTGTTCCTTAAGCAAACGGCCTGCTTACACAAAATAAAAACAGAATGCTAATATATACAAATATTACTGTACAAAGATATATACAAGGCTGCATTATGTCCCTTAAAAGGGGTCATGGTAATGTTTCAGCATACGGCCATTAACAGGGCCTTCTTCAACAGTGCTGTCCTCTATAGACCTGAGAAAGTATGTGTTATTTCCCTGAACAACAGAGACAACAAATGGCCCTTTCCATAAAAAATCAAACTTAGCATGTTTGCCCTTGTCTTCTCTTCGTGAGTCCCACCTTAGAACTTTGTCACCAATACTGAAATCCTCAGCTTTAGCTCTCTTATCAAACATCTTTTTAAGCTTTTCTTGCAAAATTTGAGCTCTGTCGTAAACTTGTTCTTTGGTTTGCTGAAGATGAATTGTCTGATTGATTCTTCTTTGAATGTCATTTGGTTCAGCGTGAATCTCCTGTAACAACTTGATAGTAGGAATTCCCAAGGATGAAGGAAATCTGGCCTCCATGCCGTATACCAGCTCATAAGGGCTCATCCCAATTGATCTTTTGCTTGAAAGTCTGTCTGCCCATAGGGCATTTATCAGTTTTTTGTGCCATTTCTTCTTGTTTTGTTCCAGCATCTTCTTTATGATGTTGATGAGACTTTTGTTTGAAGATTCTGCCAGGCCATTACCTTGAGGGTAATAGGCTGTAGAGTGGCCCAGGGTGATATGAAACTTATGGCAGAAACTGATCATCTTTTTGGACTTAAAGGCAGCGGCATTATCAGTGATGATTTTCTTAGGGCAGCCAAATCTAGAAAGGATATTGCACTCAAGGAATTGGATAATGATAGTGTCATTGGCTTTTCTACAGGGAATGGCTTCAACCCACTCAGTGAAATAGTCGGTGTCTGTTAGGATCCATTTGTGTTGGCATGAGGAAGAGGGATGGATTTCTCTAATGAAGTCAAGACCCCATTGTTGAAAAGGTTTTTCGGTTGAGATGGGTTTCAAGGGCAGGGGTAACAGCTTTCTCTTGCCCTCAAAAATTTGGCATTTGTGACATGACATGGCAAACTTCTTTACATCTGCAAAAAGAGTGGGCCAATAGAAACCAGCCCTTAAAATTTTATCAGCAGTGGACTTCCAATATAGATGTCCTCCACAGTCACCTGCATGGAATTCTTTCATGACATTGTTAGTTTCATTCATGGTTAAACAATTAAGCAATATACCTTCATGATTTCTCCAAAATAATGCACCATCTATAACACAAAACTTTAGAGCCTTCATTTTCAAGAATCTTTTCTTGGTCCTGGACAATCTTGGGGGAGCACACATGTTTAACAATACAAAGCATATATCAGCGTACCAGGGGCATTGCAGAAATATTTCACTGATCTGTGGAGTCGCCAGCTCCTGTTCATTGTCCAGCTGGTTAATGTCTAAGGCTTGAAAGTTTGTTTCGGACATCAGTTTAGCTAAACCTTGTCCCTTTATCAGCTTGGTTGGTTTTATTTCTATGTCATACTCAAGGATGCTTGCAATCCACTTGCCTCTTTTGCCTTCTAATCCTTCTTGTGTCAACATGTCTTTTACAGCAGTGTGTGGAACATAGGCGATCACGTGTGAATACAGTATGTACACTCTAAAATCCTTGATGGCCTTAACAAGTGCGTAGGCCTGCTTTTCCATTATTGGATATTTCAAAGGGGCGTCTCTTAAGGCTCGGCTGAAAAAGTCGATTGGCTTTTCAGCTCCCTGTTCATTCTTTTGCAAAAGGACAGCGGCTATTGTGTGATTAGATGCAAATGAAAATATGATAAAATCTCTGTCAAACTGTGGGCTAGTGAGGACAGGGGTTTGGGTTAATGCAGTTTTGATACTTTCAAATGCTTGCTTGGTTTCCAGGGACCATCTTACCTTGGCATCCTTCTTTAACATGTTGCTTAACAGTCGTATTAGTTCAGCTAGATTTGGAATAAATCTTCTTAGGAAGTTGATTTTCCCAAGGAATGCTTGTAGCTCTTTAATGTTTCTTGGAAATGGAATTTGGAGGATGGCTTGGATTCTTTCAGGATCAATTCTAATCCCATCTTTTGATATAATGTGGCCAAGTAACTTGCCTTCTTCTAGGCCAAATAGGGACTTCTTGGGATTCAAGGAAATGCCATATTTCCTACATGTCATGAAAATTTGCCTAAGATGCTTGAGGTGTTCTTCATCAGATTTGGAAAATGGGGTTAAGTCATCCAGGTAGACAACTAGGAAATCATGTATTTCCTTGGCAAAAGCAATATCCATTGCTCTTTGAAATGTGGCACCAGCGTTTTTAAGTCCGAATGGCATCTTCACATACTTAAATGTTCCCCACGGTGTGGTAAAGGCAGTTTTGTCTTGGTCGTCCGGGTGAACAAGTATTTGGTTGAAACCTGAAAAGCCATCTAGCAAAGAGATTCTAGATGATCCCACTACTCTTTGTAGGATGTGATCCATTTTGGGCAAAGGATAGTGGTCTTTTAAGGAGACTTGGTTTAAATTTCTGAGATCTACACAAAGTCTGATTTCACCTGTCTTTTTTCTTGTAGGAACAAGATTGGACACCCACTCAGAAAATCTGATGGGTGCTATTATGCCTGCTTCAAACATCCTCTTTACTTCCTTCTCAATCGGGGGAAGAAGCATAGGGTTAATTCTTCTAAGTTTCTGCTTGAAGGGTTTCTGGTTTGGTTTTAAGGGAATTGTGTGTTGGATCACCGAGGTGTCATAGGATTTCAAATCCTCATAACTCCAAGCAAATACATCTTGGAACTCTTTGAATAAATCAATGTACTTGGGCTTTTGATCAAGAGGCAAATTTTTGGACAGTTTGATCATTTTTGGATTTTCTGCTGTCCCAATGTTGTGTTCTTCTATATCAGTGTTTATTGGCTGCAATTTTGGCTTTCTGGGCACATCATTGGCGTCAAACATGTCTTCTAGTGGGGTCAGGCCAGCAGGCAGAAAATTATCTTTTAGCTCAATGATTTCTGCCTCTGTTTTGTCTATTTCTTCCAAGTGCATCTGTTTCAGCTGTTCAATGTTTTCTTTGTCAAAAACCGTCGGGTTTAGGATTTGTTTGGCTGTTGCAGTAGTTACAGCCTGCTGATTTTCAGTTGCTTGCTGTTCTGAATCTGTCATAGCATCCATATCTATGTTAATATTTGAAAATTCATGCTCGAGGGTGAGAAAATTATTAATTTGGGCATCATTTTCGAACACTTGCCAATCTTTAATGTTATTTGGGACAGCGGGCCTATGTTTTATTTCCGCTGTGAAGTGGTGGTTTGGGTCAAAGGGAAGCTTACATGTACTTGCAAAAGTGGCTAGGCTGTGAGCGTGAATGTTGTGATTTCTTGAGATCTTGTCAAGCTTGAATTCAGTGAATGCATTGAGTATATTAGTGGCAGCAGTCCTATAGGCTCTCATTCTATTGTCATTTGTAACAAAATTACCTTTCATCTGTTGTATGATTAAATCAGAGTCACCTAGGATAGACACTTTTTTAGCTCCTAGAGCTTTGAGGAGTTTAAGGCCTAACAACAGAGCCTCATACTCTGCCATGTTGTTGGTGCATTTGAAATTCAGTCTGTAGGCATGGCCTTGTGCATGGTTGTTATATGTGTTGTGAATCCAAACACCTGCCCCTGCCCCTAACCTGTTGACAGAGCCATCAAACTCTAAGTACCATGTGGTTTCTTGCTTATGGTTAGTGCTAAGAGTTTCAGCCATTCTTGCAGCGGGCAGATTTGAGGTTTCTGTTTGAGGAGGTTCTTCTTGTATGCTGGTTGCATTATCTGTTGTGACAGTCTCATGGGTGCGTATAATCAATTCTTGATTAATGTGCGTTTGTTGTTCTAGAGCCAAAGGCTCATCCTCAGTTGGAGAATTTGTGTCATCATTAAACAAAATAAAGGAATCCATGTCAGAATGTATTGAGTAAATGGGAAAATTTTCAGGCTTGCTCTCACTACTCACCACATATTTCATCAGCGTTTCTCTATACAGTCTCTTTGGTTGCCCAAAGACAGAAATGGTGGCATAGGAGAGGTCGAGTTGAAGGGATCCTTGCAGCTTTGCTCCCCATGATCTTGATAGGAGCATATCGTACTTTGGTGGGATGTCAGCCACCACCACATCCATGAGGATGGTCTTGTTGGGATATTGGACTAAGGAGACACACAAGTCTTTGATGAGGCCTAAAAATTTCACTTGACTTGAGTCAAATGAGTATAAATCTTTGTAAGGTCTTGTGATATCGAGGTTCAGTTTATCCATGACTGCCTTGGGCATAAGGTTGTGTGAGGCTCCTGAGTCAAACATAGCGTTGTGCAAAACTTTGTCATGTATATGCAAACTGACATAAAAGGGTGGAATAGGTCCATGTGTTGATTTTCCATTGACTTCTGGACTGAATAGGATTTCAGGAGAATCGTCCAAAACATTTACATCGTCTTTGTTTTCTGGAATCTGAAGTGACCTTTGAATTTGTTGCCTATATACATCGTGTTTGGCAAGTTCTGAAAGATGAACAGGTATTTTCAATTTACCTATTTCTGCCTCTAAATTAAATGGTTTTTCCAATGGAGTCTTGGTGTTGATAATGGCAGTTTTTTCTTTTTCATTTGAATTATCAGCGATTCGCTCTTGTTTATCAGCGTTGTGGGGATTAACTACTTGCGGTTTTTCAGTTTTAGGAGGGATTTTTGGAACGCTGTTCGAATTTTCTTTTGAGGAAGGAGGTGATAGAGGCTGCTCAACAGAAGGCTGTGTGTCTGTTATGTCTTCTACAGTCACTTGTCGCGGGTTTGGGACAGTTGTATCAGCTGGTTCTGTCATGACAGCTTTGTTTTTAATCTTGTTGGGCTGTTTGCCTTCCTTTGTTTTACCAGGCTCGGAGATGTCAATGGTCCTAGTTCTCAGCTTATATTGTTTGTGTACTTCATACACAGCAGTATCATATCCTTGTTTAAAGTCAAAAGACTCACCAGACTTAGTCTGAAACTGATTGTAATCAAGTTCATTTTGGTCTTCTTGGCTCAGGAAAGTTTGGTGCTCACCCTTTAGATCCATCAAATTCATGTGAGTGTCTTCTGTGGGTTGACTAGAAGTGGATCCTTCAACATAGTTATCTTGAAAAGGAGGTCTTATGTCATGGTCTTGGCTAGACCTACCAGCATTTGTGTTCTGCGTTTTCCTAAAATTTGGATTCCTTATGGTATTGGACTGTTGTCCTTCCCATGATGCTTTTCTCTCAACGTTTTCTACTCTTTCTCCCAATCTTTGCAGGCCATTGATAATAGCATCAAGCTTTTGGTCAAAGGATGAGGGTTCTTCTTTAAAGGTGGTTCTTCTCTCCATCCTAGCTTTGTTCCTTTTGGCAATTAAGTTGGCCTCAACGCTGACAGCAACGTTTTGCATGTCCGCAAGGGTTTGAGGAGCTCTTTCTTTTAACTGGTATGCCATATCCGGGTCAAAACCATCCGGAAATTTGTACAAGGCAAGGTCAGGGGGAGGCCTCAGATTCCGTGGTATTGAATTGTAAACATTATTGAATCTTGCACAGTACTCCAAAACCGTTTCTTGAGGACCTCTTTTAATTGTATCGTATTCAGCTAGTATGTGCAAAGGGTCTTTCTTTTTCTCCCATTTGTTGGTAAAAGATTGGTACAGCTCATCTGGGGTAGTTATGGAATTTGCAGCAAGTGATCTGAACCAAGTTCTTACATCACCTGTTAGACTTTGAACAAAAATTCTCATTCTCACGCTATCATCATCTATTTCATAGTTTTCAAAATAGTCTTGCATCTTTTTGGTATGCTGAATGGCTGTGAAAGGACCAGTGGAATCAAAATACGTGATTTTTGATTGGTAATCTTGAGGTAAAGCCCCAACATTAGCAGGTAATTGCAGGGGTGCGTATCTATTACCCATATTGGCAGGGATAAGTGGAACAACGTGGAAAAATGGAACAACTGGGACGGCAGGGATAACTGGGGTAATAGGAACAGCAGTAGTGGTAGTTGTAGTATTTGCAGTGAATGGAGGTGTGGAAGGAGTGCTATGCAATGTGGATGATGAACCAGGGGAAGTAGGAGTTGATCGGAATAAAACTTTGACAGGAGTTGGGACACAGCTTGGGTAAGCTGTTTCAGGAGTTTTATCAGCGAAATCTTCTTGTCTTTCTTGCTTCCTAAGGATCTTTGGGATTAGGTTCAGATTTTCAAAAACAGCTGGGGGATTAGGGTCTGGATTTGACCTTGTATATCGTGGATTTTTCTTGGGAGCCAACTTCCGAATTTGTTTTTGGTATTTTTCTGGGAATGTTTTTAGAAATAGCAAAGAACTAATCAAAATTTGGGACAGCTATTTGTAACTTAAAACTAGCATGAAGATTGACTGAAGCAGCATTTATTTACTCCTGTTAATGCAAAGCAAAGAACAGTTTCAAAGGCTTCCTGGCTGACATTCAGGCTTCATCTGTAGTTTTAAGAGATAAACAACAATTGGAAAGATTGATTTATGGTCTCAATGGAGCTTTCTTACCTTCTTCGTGAAACTATCTGTGGAAAGTCCCCAGTGGAGTCGCCATTATGTTATCACTCAGGTTGTCCTTAAGCTCCGGAAAAGGATACGGCCGAGGTAACCACAGACCAACTTTGGACTGCAGGTTCTAGCCCACCTGCAATCAGAGAGGGCTCTCTCTTTCAGATTTTAGCTTTGTTGAAAAGGATCTTAGGCTAGTTATTGAGTTCAAGGGTTTTTGTTCCGATTTTGGTGGGATAATTGATGTTCTCAGGTAGAGAGGCAGAGCATAGTCTGAAAGTTTCAAACCATTGGGCGTGGAGTCGAAAAGGAGGACTGTTGGTGCGTTTTCTTGGTCCCAAGAGAGAAAATGGAGCAAGGTAGCTGCAAATGAAACAATGTTTCAGGTTTAAAGGATGGGATGAATGCTAAGTAATGAGGGGCAGTTAAGAATCCCTCAGTCAGCTTAACAGGGGTAGATAACAGAGCTCTACCTAGGGGCAGTAAAGAATCCCTAGATAATCGGCACACACAGGTGAATCGGGGTAAATATGAGCCAGAAGGAATTCATATTCATTACCAATTCATTCAGAGGAAAACATAAAGAAACAACAAAAATTGAGCATAGAGTGTATTTAAACAAATTCTAAGCTAATCTTTCTTTCTGCTATTTAGATAATGGTAAACAGTAAACAAAGGTAAGAAGCACTTATTGAATCAGGTTGCAGCACAAGAATTCCATCTTCAGTCTCCAGAAAAACATTAATAACACATCAAACAGTCTCTTCTCAGAACTTTCGGCAATCTTTGATTACAGAACCAATTTCAGGTATACAGTGCGAGTCTCTAGTGAAAAATACCAATTTACCAACCCTTGAAACAATGCTGAGGGCGGTATATATAGGGAAAACTCTCTACAATTTGTTCATTACATCTTGACCTAAACAGGTCCTAAAGAATAATTAGTCTGACCTAATCCTATTTGAAATAAATGCATGAAAATATCTTTGGCTGTGCTGAGGGCTGCCGTATCAAACTGAAGTGAATGTGCTTGTCCTCGGTGGCTTGGTGCAGTTGCCTCTGCAATAATTGTGCATGGGTCTCTGCTCCATTGTAGTTTGGTGGCCTTAAATGCTTCCACTGTGATTTGAGAGCTGGGATGGGCTTTCACTGCCTGATTTGACTTTGTTGGCGGCCATTCAATGTTAACCTGCTTTTGGAATTGAATGTTTCCATTAAATAATTTAACTGGTACACTTTGTTGCTTCTCTTTCCTCTGATACTCTCTGACAAATGAATTGGGTTGCTTTTCTCCTTTGCTGTGGGTCTAATCACAAGTTAATGGTCGCTGTTCGGCCTCTGTTTCCTCTAGAACTGTCTTCTGCTCCTTTCTACATGCTTCGCGAAGAAAAACAGGTCATTCGGTGCCTTTTGGGCTTGCTGGGGGCTGCGCGATAAAAAGATTCCCCATTTTGGCCTAATTTATCCAGCGATGCGCGATTTGCGCTAGGCGCAAATCGCGCATCAAAAACTGCCTCAGAAACTAATTTCGGGGCTCCAGAGTGCGATTTTCGCCCTTTGCACCAAAATTGCTGATGACGTCAGCATGACGGACCTCGTACGGCGGATGACGTGGTGGGATGACGTCAGCATGATTACGTCAGCGTGTACGGAGGTGACGTGGCAGTACAGCAGGTCTGATGATGTGGCAGGACACGTGGCAGGGTGACTCGGTAGTACGGTGGTAGGAGGCCACGCAGGCGGATGACGCGGCAGGTGACGTGTGGCTTACGTCACGGGTGGGGGGGGGGGGTAAATGGTTTCGCGCGGACCACCTTTAGGCATGGGTGGTTTCGTCAGAGGGGGCTCCGCCACGCCCGGGAAGGTGACGCGTGGCGGGAGTATGGCGGCAATACCGCCCATCTCCTGGACGCTAACCTTCGGGTGGCTTGGGAGATGGGAACACCCGCCCACCGTTGATCTGCGGGGCGGGTGATCGGATAGTTGGCGGGAAGGACGAGGCGGCGGGGAGTTAACGTACAAGGCGCGCGGAATATCCAGATTTTAATACGGTGTGGCGGGGGGGTAAGAACTATGGTTTATGTGGGTTTTTGGGGTTAAAACGAGTGCGGGTTAATGTATTTACACTCGGGACTTAGGGATAGGGGCGCAATATGGGTTTTTTGAGGGTTTGTGGGCGGGGGTTTATGGATTTGTGCACAAAACTTTAGGTTAGGGGTTGGAAAGAGGGTTTTGAGGGTTAGGATTAGGAAACAATGGTTATTAGCCTGACCAGGTGTCAGACTAATTCCTGCTATGACACGGATGGGCTAAAAACAACCCCAGATGAACTGCCTTTTCCCTGAGTTAGAAGAAATATGGCTATAATGCCAGGGAGGGGATATTTACATAGGGGAGTATTATATACATAGTTTTAGTAGGGGAAGGGGAAAACTGATAGGGAGTTATGTACTAGAGTTAGTAGTTAATATGGAGATGATAAGAAAGTGCTAAGGTAAGGGTCCTTAGGCTAATTTTGGGGAAAAGAACTTGTAAATGAGAAATAAAGAATGCTTGAGTGAAGCAGATCTTCACCAAGACAAATGACATGGAGAATGATGAAACTAAGAGGAATCAAGCAGATCTTGACCTCTTTGGGGAAGTTAGTAAATGACTTGGGAAATGAGAAGAAGGGGAAGTTAGTTATGTCTAGCTCGAGCTCCTCCAGATGAAAAACTGCCTGATAACTGTGATCTAAAAAGATATAAGACTTTAAAACACAAGATTGATCATGAATCATCATTCTACAACCTCACAGCTACCTACCCAACCTACCTTCCTAACATTTTTTCTTCTTTTTGGGTGGGTGCACTTAGACTTGTAGACCCTGATTTACAATTTTTCTTTTGAGTGCTTTCCTATCTAAATCTACACTTATTTCTGCCAAGGGCCCAGATTAAGCAGTTGGGTCCCTGTGATTCTCTACCTATCTACAAATCTGCCAATATTAAACTATTTGGACAGATACATTCTCTATATTCTAAACAGGAAATTGAAACCTAGGGAGACCAAGATTAGACTGTTTGAATCTCCCTTTAAATACTCTTCAAAACTGGAACAACTCATCAAAATTGAAATACAACAGTGCCATTTGGACTAACACAGTTCATGGCATCTTGTGGAAATATGGAACACTGCAGCCTGCAAAGTATGACATATTTGGCATGTAAAAATGTCAATCATGAAAGATGAAACCCTGTTGCAACAGGAGGCTAACAAATAGAATCAGATACATTTCACACATATAAGAATTATAAAACAATACAAACATATGGGAGAAAGGTTCAAACACTTTATTAAATAGAAGAAGGAATTACAACCATTGTGTTTGATTCAAAGTTATTCATCCAGCTTGGATCCCATCCACATCACATCAAAAGCATGACAAACTTGTAGCATTACAATACTTGCTTCAAAGCCAAATCTCATAGCAACATTATCTCCTTACAATTCAACATAATCCAGCCCATGATCACTTAGATGAGTGGTCAATTTATAGGGAGATGAAGTAGGTTTTGTCATAAATGATGGCATTGAATGGTCTTCCACACTTAGAATTAGTTCCATGGAGGAAGGGATGAGTGGATAGGATGCATATTAACTCATTCCTCATCCATTTTCGAGTTCATAGGAGTTGATAAGTGAGGGAACCTTCTAGATGACTCCAAAAGATAAGAATATTCCCCAAACCCTATGTGAATTTCTCTCAAACTCGCCCAATGCAGGTGAAAGGAAGCCTAAGTTCTCTGCAGAGCACCCTGACATGGACTTAACTGCTCTGCAGCGCACCCTTACATGGGCCTACCTGCGTTGGTCCCTCTAGAGGCCATTTCTGGATGTCTTCAAGTCATGAAACTATCTGGGAAGGAGGCATTCAAAGGGGTGACTTGTTTAGGGCATGTAGAAACTAAAATTAGGGTTTGATGAGCCCTAAAAACATTGATCTGGATGATGGGATTAATGTGCCCAAATGGATCTGTAACAACTACCCCCTAAAGCATGAAGTCAAAAAAATGCCAATGTCAAATGAAATGCTTTACGATGTGATGAGGAGGTATCGAAGTGGAAGGTGACCTGTATAAATTACAATACATATATAATGATTTTTTATTTTTACATGAATTTCTGAGGGAAGGCATACCCATGCTCAGCTTATAAACTTTCATTACATGTACATAAATAGTCGTCTACAGATATAGACCCATGATTGGAATGACTATCAATGTAAAGCCATTGTACATATGATTTAGTACTCTTGAAATCGCAGCCTGGATGGATGAAACTAGATCCGGGGTCTTCTATCTCGTTCAATCATTCACTCAAGTACAAGTCTAACCATGTGAATATGTGATCTGAAGTCGAACATGGGAAGACACCATCTGATTACCAGCCAATGATGTAAGCTATTAACAGATGTGAGAGAAATCACTGATAATGATAATGATCCTCAAGGTACTGCAGTACATTCTGCATGGTCTGAATGGATGATTTGATGTTGAACACCATAAAAAATCTTTTGGTCAAAGGCCATTGATGTCAACCTATCATCAAAAGTGAGAAACATGACATTGATGCATGCAAGCCTCAAGGTACTGGAAGGGTGTTTCTAAGTCAACTTCTTGGATAATGTGTTGATGTCGACAAGAAGCGACTCGTCACAGGAGGGCCTTGATGTATCACACATCAACGACATAAAATGAGTGTAGTGATTTTAGAAATGGAATTTGACTGACGACACAAGGTTTAGGAATGGTGGTCATGAATATGAAGGTTTATGGTATTGCAAAGGATGAATTTTGACTGAATAACTTCTCTTGAACATGTCGGCGACACTGAAATGAATTGGTATCATTGACCCAAAACAAAGTGATGGATGGTATGATAGACCAATGATATGATAACCATCAAGCTAATAACCCAACCCAAATAGTCACGGTGATGGAGTGAAAGTGTCATGTTCAAGAGCGACCTGCTACCATAAAGTGGTTTTCCCCTTTTTCCCATTTTCCCCAGTCATTGCTGACCAATACCTCTTTATTTTTATCAAGCTTGAGGAGGATAACATATGCTTGTTGTATAATTCCACCCTTTGGGTGAATCCATCACTATTTGATGTTTTAACGAGTCTAGCAAAGGTGAAATTCGGTCTTGTCTAGATGGACAAGTTTGTCGATATTTGATGTTTTAATGAGTTTAATGACAAAGATAACTCGGTCCTTTTCATATTTAGAGAGTTTGAAAAGGGACAAAAAGAAAACTCCACAAGTTCTTTTTCATTAATTAATCTCCCAAGCCCGAAAAAGCATAAGATAATACAAGAGAGATATCGTTTCCAATCCGATAACGAGATGGAAAGGAAAAGCGCTCGACAATATTTTCATGTTTAGAGAGTCTGAAAAGCACTTAAAGAGGACTCCAAGGGGGTTCCTTTTTCGTTTTTAACAGAGCTCAAAAAAGAAATAAAAGTGTGCTCTGTGGTCAAAGGTACAATTTACAGTTAAGCACGTTGAATTCTGTAAGTCAATTGCAAAACCTGCTCAAAACACCACCAAATGGATTAAAAATACCTGTTTCATAGGAAAAAATAGGCAAATTCGAATGTTTACTCTATTAATGAACGTGAAATAAACATAAAACAAGTTTTTACCATGACATTTTTACCATTTGGAAATTACCATTTATTTTTGTGCTCTGAGTTAGTTTTTTACCTTGAACTTCATTAACTGATTGTGAGAGATTATGTGGACCATTTCTCGGGTCGTCGAGACCAGGTAGGAGCTTAAACTATCTTCTTTCTTTTCATCATTCTTTTGTCATTTCATGAAAGTTTTAGGGATTTTTGGGGCCCCTAGGGTTTCATTTTTTCGCCATAGGATCAATGCAGTCTTTCACATCGAAAACTATGCTGAAGAGCACCCAGAGAGAAGGCTGCATGCTCTGCAGAACATTGTCTCTGTGCCTGGGCTACGCTGGGCGAGTTTCCCAAGTTTGATTTAGCTGTTTGCTCTAAAATTTGTCCTATTTTTGCATGGAAAGGATCCTAACTAAGCTTATGATTGTGTTTCAAGATTTCATCAAATCAGAATGTCGATTACATGGCGAGAAAGAGAGCATGAAGAACAAGAGATGGTTGCCCTAAACAATCCGGGTACAGTTGAGGCCCTCAAAAACTGTGGGTTACTCAAATACTTCAAGTTGTCCGGAATGAGGCAACAAATAGAACTACTGCAATTCCTTGTTCATGCATGGGATCCGACAGATCAGAATTTTCACATTAGGGATGAGGTGGTCCCTATTACTATTGATGATATTTACTTTCTTATCGAACTGTCGAGGCGAGGTGCCCCCATCTCACTTTCTGGATTTGCCCGTGGAGGTGAATCGGTGAGAGATTATATTAGACAGTTTTGTCGGCCAGGTACACAACCTAGAAAGGATGGGAAAATAAATATCAGGGATGTAGGTGATTTTCCTTTGAAAACGATCCTCTTCACAATCGCAAAATTGGTTGGCAGTGTGACACTACATTTGGTGAACAGATCATATATGCAGTATGCATTGGAGTGTCTAGAGCCAAAAGTTTTCAATTGGTGTGAGGCTATGCTTTCTTCACTGAAAGAACAACTAACCAAGGTAAAAAGTGTTAAGACGAAGAATTTCTACTATGTTTTGATCTTAATCGCTTTTACTTAGAGAGAATCCCACTGATGCAACGACAACATGTATAATTGGGTGTAACTGGTCCTAGAGATCCATGTATGCAGAGGTGGGTTGAATTGATGGCTCGAAATGTGGGTCAATCAACAATCATTTTTTCCACTGCATTCTTCAGTTGGCTCTAGTGACAACACCTTGTCATCGAAGAGCATCCATACTCAGGGATGGATTTCTGTGGAGATCCAGATTTGATTCTACCAGTTGGAGCACAATGGGGTGCTATGGGAAAATTGTTTGACCAAAAGTGTTTTTTGATTTTTTCAAGTTTTTACATGTTTTTTGTGTTTTTAATGTTTCCAAGACTAAACTAAAATCATTCTTATGCATGCAGATGTGGGTACTGTTCGACCTGTGGGGCACCAACAAGGTGTAGGTGGGCCAACACGGAGAAACATTGGGAGAGCAGTTCTCGAGGACTTGGATTTTTCTGAGACCTTAGCAAAGTTGCAGGATCACATAGAGGGATTAACCCTTGGTATTTCGGATGTCTAGATCGAGGAGTTACTTATGAGGCTACAACGCCACACTATTAGTGTTCCTAGCCACTGGGCGAGACTTTTGCGCATGATAACATAGGCTGTGACTTGTTATCATGAGCACCACTAGATCTACTTAGGATGTTTTGCATGCATTTTGAGTTTTTTGGGTCAGAAGACCAAAGGTGTCTTGGACACAAATTTTGTAAAATCTTTTAAAACACTTATCTATTTTACTTCAAAGTTTTATATGGCCACATGAAATCATATTCAACTGATGATGCGAATTGAAAATATTAATTTTACATGTGTCAAAAATGTCTATTTAACACATAATTCACTAGAGAATCAGTTAATGTGTTAAGATTTCTGGAAATATGTTGATATTTCAAAATGCCTTTCCAAAATATGAACTCTAAGGAACATATGAAAAATTGTTGGATTTCGGACAGTATAAATGTTTGTTAGCTATAGTACAATGAGTTGCAAGTCCAGCCTAACGATGATTTGGCAAATGCCAAGTGAAATGGCATCGGAGAGAAGTTCAATCAACGCGCTATACTCAGCGATGTTGTTCATCGATCGACTGATACAAATCCCTTGAAAACTCACTAACTCCCCACTTGGAGAAAAAATATCCAATGCTGCAGAAGACAAGTTCTGTATACTACGACTAGCACCATCGACGTAACCAACAAAACGTTCTGAAGACTCCGAAATCTGCAACAAATGCAAAGTGGATTACTAACCAGATAAAAGATCTAAAAGACACACACACACACACATGCAATGAAAGCATATATACAGTGAGCTTTACTACACTCAATCAAGCATAGTAATGTTTGAGGTATAGCCCGTTTTGGGGCTGTGATAATGGAATCCCATCATAATCTACTAACTCGTAGGCACCTTTTGCTAGAACATGCTTGACAATATAAGGACCCATCCACATTGGTTCGAATTTCCCTACTCCAAGTTTATTAGCTTCCTGATCGTAAAGTAAGACCAGGTCTCCTTCTAAGAAGATATGAGGCTTGACATTTTTATCATATTGCGCCTTAATTCGTTTCTTATGCACTTCGTTAGCCAATGCGGCATCACGACGGGTTTCATCCAGATGGATTAATTCTAAGAAATGCGCTTCTTCTTCAGAAGTGTCGGGTAACAGGTCAATCGCGAGTTTGAGAGATGAAATTTTGCATTGTATCGGTAAGATTGCTTCCAAACCATACACCAACTGAAAGGGTGTGAATCTAGTTGCATTTCTCATTGAGGTTCGATATGCCCACAAGGCAGAGTACATGATTAAGTGCTAGTTTCGCTTATGAAACCCTATCATTCTCTACAACATCTGCTTTAGGACTTTGTTGATGGCCTCAACTTGTCCATTCGCTTGTGGGTAATAAGGGGTAGAACTATCACGTGACAGTCCTAACTTAGCATTCAACTCAGTCATCATGTGATTGCGAAAATGCGACCCATGATCTGTAACTATGGCTTGTGGTATACCAAACTTGGCAACCACATAGTTAAAAAAGAAAAGAGTAGCCGTTTCGCCACTGTTGTTTAATGTTGGCATCGGCTCGACCCGTTTGGTAAAATAGTCAACGATGACTATAATGTACCCATGCCTCTCGGCCGAGGTGGGGTTACATGTCATGAAGTCAATGCCCCATGTGGCGAATGGTCCAACAACAATGACTGAATGCAATGGTGCAGGTGGTAATCTGGTTTTTCGGTCATATATCTAGCATGCATGACAGCTTCTGACAACAATAATACAATATTTGAATATAGTTGGCTAGAAGTAACCAGCATGGAGAATTCTCTGTGCGGTTGCATATCCAGATAAGTGTCCACCACAGGCACCTGAATGAAAATCATTCAATGCTTTCTTGGCTTCCTCGCGCATGAGGCACCCCCATAAAATCGTATCGATACCACGATGGTAAAGAGTGTCGCCAATGATCAGATAGTCTTTGGCTTGGTATCGAGTACGCCGCTGTTGTGAGTGAGAGGTATCAGGCTAGAAAGTTTGGGTCTAGAGATAGATCAATATATCTCCATACCATGCATCAGATGATGATATCAGAAACAGAGACTCATCCAAAATCGATGGTTCAGATGTTGAATCAATGGAGGTCGAGGGAAGGTCGCAAAGTAACTCTACAAAAACTAGAGATTTCTTTAATTTGGACTTGATGAATTCTAGATCAAACTCCTTCAAAATGACTATCCATTTGGAGTATTTTCTCCCTAGAAAATGATGTGACAAAATGTATGTCATAGGGTTGCAATATGAAATGATAGTGGTTTTCTGGAGCAGGATGTAATGGCGAAATATTTGAACAGCTTGCATAGCTACCAAAGTTAGTTTCTCGACATAAGAGTACTTACTTTCTATATCATTGAGATTGCGACTCAAACAATAAATCGGATGTTCGATCCGGTTTTCCTCTTGGACTAAAACCATGCCAATGGTTGTATCTGCAGGGGCGAGATACAGGTAATAGTCGTTTTGATAATTTGGAAAGTACATTAATGAAGCTCTAATCAGGGTATCTTTAAGAGCATCAAAGGAAGCTTGCGCAACCTGATCCCAATGGAAGGGTATCTCCTTTTTTAAAAGATGCGTAAAACCTTTAGCCATCTCAACGTAATTAGGAATGAACCTCCTCAGAAAGTTAGCCTTCCCTTGGAGTACCGCAACTGTAAAAGATTTGAAGGTGGAGGCAAATCAAGAATTTCCTGAACCTTTAATGGATCGAGTCGAATCCCCTCTCTAGACACTACAAATCCAAGCAATCGACCAAAACCAACACAAAACACACATTTGTGTGGATTGAGTCGTATCTTGTAGTGTTGGCATCGTAAAAATATTTCTCTCAAATGTTGCGGGTGATCAGTCTGCTTTTGTGAATGAGCAGGTAAATCGTCAAGGTAAGGTTGAACAATGTGCTTGATGTCATGGAAGGCATAGTTCATTGCCCTCTGAAATGTGGCCCCTGCATTCTTCAAACCAAATGGGAGTTTCCTATATGCAAATGTGCCCCATGGACAAATAAAAGCTGTTTTAGATTGGTCCTGTGGGCGGATATTGATTTGATTGTAGTCGGAAAATCCATCCATAAATGAGAATATTTTGCATCCGGCACATTTGTCAATAATATGGTTGATAAAAGGAGTAGGATAATTGTCCTTTGGACATGCTTGATTTACATCCCTATAATTGACGCATACTCAAATTGTCCCTTGTTTCCTCATGAAAGGAACAATGTTGGAAACCCAATTAGTAAGAGGTACAGGGTAAATGAAACTAGCATGCAAAAAGGTTTTCAAATTCTGCTTTAATTGCAGCGGATTTTTTTGGATGAACAGGTCGAAGTCATTGTCGTACTGGCTTGACATCAGGGTACATTTTGATTTCGTGTTCAACAATATTAGAGTCAATGCCTAGCATCTCCTCATAAGACCATGCAAATATATCCTAAAATTCACGAAAGAGAGTATGATAACTATCAAGTTCTAATGGAGAACAAGATTTGTTGACATGAATGTTCTCTACAACATTAGGTTTGGTCAAAATATTAATAGAAATCGTTTCTTCAATATTTGATAGGTTTCTCTCAGATTTAATTGTGTCTATGAAAACTGAATTCGAAAGGAAATTAACAACTGAAGGGTGGTTTAGTTCATTTGAATAATCTTTGATGTCATCTAGAAGATGGGAACGATGATGATAATCTTCCAAAGGTTCTTCTCCTATCATCATTGATTGGACGTTTCCTTCATCCGTAGAATGTATATGTGAGAAAGGATCCTAAGAAGTACCATATTCTAATGAACGGTTTACCCATACAATTGGTGAAAGTGGATTTGGGTTTGTCGCACAAGCCATAAAAATTGATTGCTATGCTAGCTCAATGGGGTTTAGCAGCATAACCTTAGTATTAATATCAACTTCTAAATTGGTAATCCTCCTTAAATCATATGAGGTGGAGGAAATCATGTTGCAAGTCTCTACTCTTGCCACTTTCGCCAAATCAGATGGTGACGGTAGTGTAAAAGTACCCATTAGGGAAGGATCTTTAAAGAGACCTACTCCAACACTTCAAAGTGACATCGAGGGTCCGTGTACCAACGAAATTCTTCTCGTAGCCTGTGAACTAGATGCAAAGAAGGTAAGCTGATTGATAACTGTGATTCCACCCTTATGAGGGAATGCTATAGTACAAAAGTACATGGAAACCACAGCAGCCATAGCATATACCCATGGCCTTCCCAGTAAAATGTTGTAATCAAGGGGTCCATCAACTACCTCAACTGTCACTGTTTTGCCCCCTAGTTCGATTTGCAGGTTACTCAAAATCCCACAAGGAGTATGTGTTCATCTGTCAAAAGCTTTTAACATGGTTGGTAATCGTGACAACGGCGGTGAACCAAGTGTTTTCCAACAATTCATTGACATAATGCAAGTAGATGCCCCCTCATTAATAATTGTTCGGTGAACATTATTATTGAGAACTTTTACTTGAATTAGGAAAGCTAACTGCACCGGTAATTGTGGTGTATATCCCTCATGGTTAAAAACCACAAGATTGGAATCCATAGGGTGTATTCCGCCAATTGCTAACAGTAAAGCCTGCTTCTAGGAGGGACAGTTTTGTAACACCTCGAGTGTCGACATAAAAGAAGGTGATTGAGCAAGATATTCCACTATGTTATAGTTCTGAGTTGCTCAAGCTTGAGGGTTAAATGTTGATTTATGCACAACTCCCTTTGGTGGTTTTATTATCAATTCTGGTGCAATAGGTGGTGGAATATTTTCAGATGAAGTTGAAGTCGAAGGATTAGGTTGATCAGTGGCCTGGTTATTCGATGATGACAGTGGATTTCCATAATCTTTATTTCTTGTTGACACCAAAACTTCGTTTTGTGGCTTTGTGATGGATAACATGAGTACTTTGGATGTGGAAGCATGGTCTGTCGCAACCAAATGTGTCTCCGGGTTTGGAAACAAATTAGTCAACACTGCAGATGTGTTAGAAGTCTTTAGAAGTTTACAGACTTCTGAATGGTGTGGAAAATCTCTTGTAAAGTGCTTGTCATTACAGATTAGACATGGATAACGAGGTTTCCTTGCCGAAGTAGAGGAATCAGATGATTTCTCTTGAGGGGAATTATCTTGTTTTTTCTTGTTTTTCCCCTTTTTCTTGCCTCCTGGGTGCTTTTGATTTTTGCCAATGTCAGATGACACGACATTAACTTCGGAAGCAAGAGTGTTGTATGATGCATTGGTAGTTTGATTGGTAATGGAAAGGGTTTGAATAGATGGTCTTCCTACCGTTTGCATGCTCGAAGAACCGATCACACTATCACCGGCATGAGAGTCCTTACTCGATTGTGGAGGAGAAGGAACAATGAAAGCTAGTCGGGGTGCATTGGGAATTTTGTCATAGAGCGTGCCGGATTGTGTGTAAATCAAATCCAAGTATTGGGCAAGAGAAATTACTTTACAATCAGGAAGCTGATGAACTTGGAGCAGGGAAATTCGAACCAATGTGGGTGGGTCCTTATATTGTCAAGCGTGTTATGGAAAAAGGTGCCTACGAGTTAGTATATTATGATGGGATTCCATTTTCGCAGTCTTGAAATGGGCTATACCTCAAACGTTACTATGATTGATTGAGTGTAGTAAAGATCACTGTATATATGCTTTCATTGCATGTGTGTGTGTGTTTTAGAGTTTTTATCTGGTTAGTAATCTACTTTGCATTTTTTGCAGATGTCGAAGTCTTCAGAACCTTTTGTTGGTTATGCCAATGGTGCTAGTCATAGTACGCAGAACTTGTCTTCTGCAGCATGGGCTATTTTCGCTCCAAGTGGCGAGTTAGTGAGTTTTCAAGGGATTTGTATTGGTTGATCGACGAACAACATTGCTGAGTATAGTGCGTTGATTGAACTTCTCTCTGATGCCATTTCACTTGGCATTCGCTGAATCATCGTTAGGCTAGACTCGCAACTCGTTGTACTACAACTAACAAACATTTATATTATTCGAAATCCAAGAATTTTTCGTATGTTCCTTAGAGTTTGTATTTTGGAAAGGCATTTTGAATACATTCAATATCAACATATTTCCAGAAATCTTAATGCATTAACTGATTCTCTAGCGAATTATGTGTTAAATAGACATTTGTGACACATGTAAAAGTAATATTTTCAATTCACGTCATCAGTTGAATAGGATTGCATATAGCAATAGGAAACTATGAAAGTAAAATAGATAGGTGTTTTAAAAGTTTTTTCTGGGTTCGATCCCTAGCAGAGTCGCCAATTTGTTTTGGAGAATTTGTTATCTACAGATAAATGCTAATTCCCTAGATAAGTAGCCATATCTAGAACAATAATTTAAAGTATTTTAGTCTTTCCCTATAAGAAATAGATAAGATGAGAAGATGAGAAGACCTACTTGTAGTTCTTCTGTCCTCTCGTTTCCTCTGTATCGATCCCATCACTCCTTCCCGTATGTTAGAGCCTAGATTTGTCTCAGGCTGAAAAGACAAGGTTCTAGGTCGACATCAAACCATGCTCAGCCTCGTAGCTAGCCCTACGAGGATAGGAGAGGGCTCTCTCTGGGTCAATCTCGGCAAAAGGTAATCGATGAGGCTCGAGATGACTAAATTTGCAACTGATCTTAGGCTAGGTATTAAGTGCAGGGATTTGATTTGGTTTTTTGTGAGTTTTATTGAAAAATGGGAAAGGCAAATTTGGGCTTGGGGATGAGGCATAGTTTCTGCAGAGTTCTGATTGGGGAAAGGAAGGCAATCGTTTTGATGCTTTAAAGTGAGTGAGATGGATAGATCAGATCGGTGAGGAGCTAAGGAGAGCAAGAGAGTCTCAAGAATTCTCCTTAAACAGATGAAAACATGAAAATTTAAACAAATTCAAAGGCAGAGCATAGTAGTTATGGATTCCACCTTAATCACTCATTTGTTCAAATTCAGAAGAAAAGAGAGGAAAATGATACACATAACACTAATATACTTACAATTACTCAGAGAAGCACACCATCAAAACATAAAGCCACATGGATCCCAAACAATGCTACAAAACCCTGGTCTTTCCTTAGCCAAAAATGCAAAAGTGAATGTACAATAGAGTGCCAAACTTTTCCCAAGAGTCCAACCATGAAAATGACTTAGAAATTACATAATATAGACAAGCCAAACCTATTCCCTTGCCTCTAGGGGTCGAGCTCATCATTCTACGAGCTGTTTCAACCAATTCTAAACAAAGCACTAAAATCTAGGCAATCAAAACAACTTGCCTCTATAAGGTAGGAAACTGATTCATTCATTAAATTTTCACTTTTTAGTGAATGAATCCTCTAGAACAAGTAAATAAGTGCCCAAATTACATTATGTTTATCCAATTGCACCAAAATAGATCAAAAATTACATCACAAAGCAAAAATAGTCAAACTGACCGAATTTCTGAGTTGGAAGGTGAAAATTTGAGCAAAAATCCTCTGTACGTCGCGCCAATTTCTCTGTGCATCACACCACTTTGAGGCTGAGTTTGAGGCACTTCCTGAAGTCCAAATTTAGCCCAAGTGTGCTTGTTATAAATCCCTACCTTTCTACTTTCCAACCCAAGTGGAATTTCTGAATTTGGTGCCCATTTGCCCCTCCAAAACTTCAATCTCTCAAGACTGCTTCCTGTGTGTCAAAATAGGGGCAGCGAGGTCATTTTTAGGGTGTTTTTGACCTCCTGAGGACTCAAAACTTGCCCAAAATTCTTGGCCATGCACCAACAGTCATGATTTTTCATGAAAAATCCGAAAATGTAAACCTTTTGCAATTTGGAGTTCCCTAGAAAAAGCGTGTGCCAAGTGGTGTGGCACACAGGGAGAAAAACCCTGTTTTTTAGTGCAAAAAATTTCAAAACGCAAAAATTGCTCCAAATTTCTTGAAATTTGGGCTGGAGCTTCTTCATTAAGTGTGATGCTGGGCTAAAGAGGCTTCAGCTAATATATGAAGACGATCAAGCTCCCTTTGCCTCTTTTGCTTCTTTATTGTCTTCCTCAATTTTGCCTTCAAATTCCTGATTCAGGCCTTGCACACCTTGTTTCGCGCCATGTAGTGGAAAGCCATGTGTCTCAGAAATGCATGGTATTTATCGGCCTTATCCAACAGCCTCTCTAAGTGTATGTTTACACTCTCGAGATTGGCCTCCTGATCCTCATTAATCTCTTGCTCCAATGACGTGAGCTCAACTCTTCTCCTTTGTGCAGCTTGGCGATGCTCACAAATGTTTTGTAGCTCCATGATTGCCTGCTAATCTTCAAGCTATTTGTTCCTCTACTCCAAGTATTTCATGTTCCTCTTAGCCCTCTCCAAGTCAAGGGATAAGGCTTCGATCTCTGTTTGCTGCTCCTGGATGATCTCTCTAAGTTTGGCACTTTGTGGACCCGTATTTGTATCATCATCATGAATGAGAATGAAGTCAGACTCTCTTTCACCTGAAGGCCCCTCACCCTGCATTGGCCTCTTGCCTTTGTCCTCTACCTATGATGCTGAAGGAGGAAACGAGGTCCCTTCCACCCCGGGTGGAGGTAACACTCACTTTGCTGCTGCAAACAAATGTCTGGTGCCTCTCTGATATGTGATGAATACCGGCACACTAGCAGTCTCATGGCGCTCATACTGATGAGAAGGTACACCTTCATGCTTAACCTTTGATAATCCCTGTGAAGCTCTGAAGAAGTCACGAGAGATGAAATCATCCCAAGTGATGCCCTGTACTCCAAGCTGATGAACCACCAAAATATTAATAAGAGCAAAATGATAGACACTGTTAAGTTGATGCTGAGGGGTTTTATGCTGTATATGAACTGTGTTTGGACTGCTCTTTAATGATGTATGAAACTGCTGTGTTGTAATGCAATATAGTTGGATTCTGCCACCAAGGGGAAAAAACAAATGCAACCAGGGAATGTTAGGAAGGAGACAATAGTAGGGGATTAGGGAATATTGAAATAAATTTTATTAGGGAGAGGAGGGGAATTTTATGTATGGGAATAAGGTTTAGGGTTTGGGATTGTTGTATAGGGTTTTGAGGTGTGAGGTTGAATGTTTTGGGACAGAGCATGTAGGAGAAGGGAATAATGAATTTAGGTGATAGGGAATTAGGGATTGGTGAAGACAAGGGAACAATGGGAAGGGGAAATGATTTTGGTGGCAAAACAATGAATTCTGAAACCTTGATAGCAAGTTTACTTATGTTTATAGAAGGAGGGTTTTATATATGTGTTCACCCATTGTCATCCATAAACCACCATCACTAATCACAAAACCGGATGGAATATCAAAATAGCAACCCTACCTGGCAAATCCACGCAAGTTATGAGCAAATTGGTGAAATTTGAAACAATTTCGGGATTTGGACTGTATGCACCGCGCCAAGAGCCCAGTGCATCGTGCGCTTCCAGTGCGCCGTGTCCGTTCAGAATAACACTGGACAAAAACTCCCAGTGCACCGCGCCACCTGTTCTATGCGCTGTGCCGACTAGCTGCAAGCTATTTCTCCCCAAAACATGCACTTGCTCACCCAATTCAGTTTGAAATGCTTTTCTTTGACCTTGGCATGCAAAATGACTTTGATCTTCATGGAAAAAGCTTATAAAGACATTGATTTGATTTTTGGTTCCTCAAAACCCATTTTTGTAATGTTTTGAAATTAGCACTTTTTCATAATTAATACAACTCTGACTTTTTGTTTCCTCCTTGATTTTTTGGTTGAAATGATGAAATTCTTGGAAATTTTTTTGCAGGAATAGCTGACATGGAATTTGGAAAAGTAGACCAGGGCTGCACCTGAAGAATTCAAGAACTGAAAATTTTGAAAAATTATTACAAAAAACGAAATGTCGACTTATCTTCAAAACACAGTTTTGAAGACAAGTCATAATCCATCCATATGACGATAAAAATATTTGAAATAACAACTTATTAAGAACCTCCCTCTGGCATGCTGGCTTTATTAGACCCTGTTTGAAGACCAAATTGACTAACCCTAGACCTAATGACTAAAATGACTGTGTTATAACCTAGAAACTGAAACAGGACTGCAAATGACTTTTAAGACTTGATTTTGATGAACAGACCTGAGCCAGCAGTGCAAAGCGTGAGGGGGATGAATGACAAAAGCCATTCCGGCAGATTTATGGCATGCTCCTAACAGAATGCAACTGATCGAGCAAGATGGGACACCTAAAAATGAAATGCAAAAAGAGTTTTGATCTCTGACAGAGGGATGACCAGACCGACTCTAACATTGGCTCCAATGGGGATGGTAGCTCCTTGTAGGTGCCAAGAATGGCAGATCTTTGGAAAAACAGACAAGTGCCTTCATCCATTGGGCAATGGAGTCAAAACTCAAGTTGAAAGGCATGACTGAAAACTGACGACTTGACAACACAAACTGACTCTCACTCAACTAAAAACTGACTCGATACTTAAACACAACCGACAATCTGGAAGATAGTGCTCAATATGAAGCTTATTCAATACAACCTACTCTAACTATTCTATTTCATTGCCAGATCAAGTGAAATGAAACAGCCAATGCAACCATGTGAGCATCATGGCTAATATTTGATTGCTTCCCAAATGCTTTCTGATGCACATGTAAAGGGACGAATCGAAAGGCAATTCCCATGAAAACTTGGACTCAAGTTGACTGCTGATAAACTTGCAAAACATGAGTTGACTGGATGACTTCAAGAATACTGCAAAAGGATATTCATAGGCATAGCTATTGGTTTCCATTAACACATTACTGCTCTGGTCCAAGTAATCATCATAGTTGAATTTTAAAATTTTCCTCACATCTGCGCTGTCTTTCTTTGGTGATAGCAGTAGGCTGTCAAAAGGATCCTAAATTTCGTGAATAACCAAACTCTGTTGCCGATTCCAAACAGAACAAAAGTCTCCTTTATCAATCTCCTCATATGACTGCAAACCTTGGTGTGATCTTTGTAATGAAAAATCTGTTAAACAAGACAATGAAGTCGACTTTTGAATTAGATTATTATCAACATTCTTTTCTGGCACATGATTAGCCAATGGGGAAGAACTTTTACAGCAAACATCATCCAACACACGAGCAATAGGATCATCAAAAACTTGAAAAGACTATTGCGATGTATCCATTAAAACTGTATGACATCCTACTGGCTGTTCATCTTTTTCTTTAGAGATATTACGAAGATTCTGCCTTATAAACTGAAATGCTTCGAAACAAAAGGGTATAGAATCCTCTTGCATCATTAGATCATGTATTTCGGCTGCCACACCTTCATCTGTAATATGACCTTCATCTTCAACATGAAAACTGAGAGATTGTTGATTTTCTACAGGCTACCCATTTGAAGATTTACTGTGCATTTTACCCTTCAAAAACTGAAATGATTCAAAACAAAAAGGTAGGGAGTCATCCTGTATTATTTGATCATATGTGCCAGCTTCCATGTCCTCATCTGCAACTTGAAAATCAATGGCATTCGGGGACTGCAAATCTGAATATGAAATGTCTTGAACAAGGTTTTCATTGCTCTCAAGATGGTCCAAATCAAAACTTATCGACAATTGATTTCGGATTGCATGGAAGTTGTCTCTGATGAACTGAAATGAATCAAAACAAAAAGGCAAAGATCCTTCACTTACTTCAAAATTTGCTGAACTTTCCTCGTCATTGTCATAGCTGATATGCATCGGTTGATCACTGTACTTGAGCTGCTGAAAACGAACTTCCTCTTCCCACAAACTAGCTGCTAATTTGTCTGCAAGATTAGCTTCTGTTTGGAGAACATAATCATCATCATACTGATCAAACTGAGGCAAATCATCAGTATACAACACATCATCAAGCATGCATGTCATACCAACAGATCTCTCTTCTCCAAGATGATCTATAAGACAATCATTATCAGATCTATGACAACTGGGATAAGAATGAAAATGTTTTGGATCAGCAACTTGTTCTTCTTCAATCAGCAAGCCATGGGCTTGAACATCATAATCATTCCTCGCAGTGATCTTTTGCATCATCTCTTCCACTGCACTTACCAAAATGTCAAGCTTTACTTCTAGAGATGTCGATTGGTCCAGATCTATTTTTTTCATCTCTTCTTCTTTCAACCTTGCCCTTCGGATCAACAAGTGAGCCTCTATGTCTACTGCACTGTTCTGCATCTCCTCAAGTTTTGCAAGATTCCTTTCTCTCAGCTGAAACTCCATTTCTGGATCAAAGGCACCCGGATAGTGCAAGAGAGCAGATCTAGGAGGAGGTCTTATATCAACCGGCATTGAATAATAAACTTGATTAAATCTGGCTAAAAATTGTTGTACTGTCTCCCCTGGCAATATTTTCAGCTGGTTATACTCTTCTATAATAAGGAAAAGGTTCTGTCCGATCATCCACCTGTCGAGAAAAACTTTGACGAACTGCCGGAAATCTGAGATGCTCGCATCAGGCAGGGTTTTGAACCAACTCTTGACTTTGGCTTGCAAAGAAAGAGCAAAAATCCTAATACTAACATCTTCGTCATCAACCTCAAAAAGGTCTAGAAAAAACTCAAAATTCTACACATGTTGCTCAGCATTGACATTATTACATTCAACGCCGAATCTTGGCAAGTATAGATCATAGTTTTTGGGGAAAGCGTGAAGAACGGAAGGTAAAACAAGAGGTTTATACCTATCTGGGATTATAAAAGGTGTAGGAGTATATACAAGCGCTACGGGATCAGTTTTGGTCTCTTGGGGTTCATCAATTTGAAGATGGTCATCACAAGATTCAAAAGAAGGGTCTTGATCAAGCTCAAAGGCATGCAAATCTTTGGTATTTACAATCTTCAAAGGGAAGGAATCAAATGCAGGCCGAGGATCTCTTCTCAAACATAGTATACTTTGCAAATCCTTCTTGACATTCTCAGGAAAAGAGAAGAAATAATTTATAACAAAGAACAAAATGTCTTGGATGAAATTCTAACTTGAATATCTGATCTGTCCATATTGTCCTTTCATGTTTCTACTGGTCAGGATCATCATCCAGTGGAGTCTTTAGATCTGATCTCAAAAATAAAATAAAGTCGCCAGGTGAATGATTTCAGCCTTTCCAGTGTTTGATCGTTGTTCACCATCAACAATCAGATCTGAACTTGATACATGTACTGGGGCAATTAACAAGTTAGATGTCACGTTTATAGGCTAGACCGGAGATTGACTGAAGCAACGTTTATCTACTTCTGCTAATGCAAAGCAAAAGCGTTTCGAAGGCTACCTGGCATAACTTCAGGCTCCGTTTGTAGCTATAAAACAAATGATATAAACAAGCAAACCATTTTCGTCCCCAGTAGAGTCGCCACTATGTTAGAGCCTAGATTTGTCTCAGGCTGAAAAGACAAGGTTCTAGGTCCACATCAAACCACGCTCAGCCTTGTAGATAGCCCTACGAGGACAGGAGAGGGCTCTCTCCGGGTCAATCTCAGCAAAAGGTAATTGATGAGGCTCGAGATGACTAAATTTGCAACTGATCTTAGGCTAGGTATTAAGTGCAGGGATTTGATTTGGTTTTTTGTGAGTTTTGTTGAAAAGATGGGAAAGGAAAATTTGGGCTTGGGGATGAGGCACAGTTTCTGCAGAGTTCTGATTGGGGCAAGGAAGGAAATCGTTTTGATGCTTTAAAGTGAGTGAGATGGATAGATCAGACCGATGAGGAGCTAAGGAGAGCAAGAGAGTCTCAAGAATTCTCCTTAAACAGATGAAAAAATGAAAATTTAAACAAATTCAAAGGCAGAGCATAGTAGTTATGGATTCCACCTTAATCACTCATTTGTTCAAATTCAGAAGAAAAGAGAGGAAAATGATACACATAACACTAATAGACTTACAATTTCTCAGAGAAGCACACCATCAAAACATAAAGCCACATGGATCCCAAACAGTGCTTCAAAACCCTGGTCTTTCCTTAGCCAAAAATGCAAAAGTGAATGTACAATAGAGTGCCAAACTTTTCCCAAGAGTCCAACCATGAAAATGACTTAGAAATTACATAATATAGACAAGCCAAACCTATTCCCTTGCCTCTAGTGGTCGAGCTGATCATTCTACGAGCTGTTTCAACCAATTCTAAACAAAACACTAAAATCTAGGCAATCAAAACAACTTGCCTCTATACGGTAGGAAACTGATTCATTCACTAAATTTTCACTTTTTAGTGAATGAATCCTCTAGAACAAGTAAATAAATGCCCAGATTACATCATGTTTATCCAATCTCATCAAAATAGATCAAAAATTACATCACAAAGCAAAACTAGTCAAACTGGCCGAATTTCTGAGCTGGAAGGTGAAAAATTGAGCAAAAATCCTCTGTGCGCCACGCCAATTTCTCTGTGTGTCGCGCCAATTTGAGGCTGAGTTTGAGGCACTTCCTGAAGTCCAAATTGAGCCCAAGTGTGCTTGTTGGAAAGCCCTACCTGTCTACTTTCCAACCCAAGTGGAATTTTTGAATTGGGTGCCCATTTGCCCCTGCGAAACTTCAATCTCCCAAGACTGCTTCCTATGTGTCAAAATAGGGGCAGAGAGGTCATTTTTAGGGTGTTTTTGACCTCCTAAGGACAAAACTTGCCCAAACTTCTTGGCCATGCACCAGCAGTCATGATTTTTCATGACAAATCAAAAAATGTAAAACTTTTGCAATTTGGAGCTCCCTAGAAAAAGCGTGCGCCAGGTGGCATGACGCACAGGGAGAAAAACCCTGTTTTTTAGTGAAAAAAATTTCAAAATGCAAAAATTGCTCCAAATTTGTTGAAATTTGGGTTGGAGCTTCTTCATTAAGTGTTATGTTGGGCTAAAGAGGCTTCAACCAACATTTGAAGATGATCAAGCTCCCTTTGCCTCTTTTTCTTCTTTATTGCCTTCCTCAATTTTGCCTTCAAATTCCTGATTCGGGCCTTGCACACCTTGTTTTGCGCCATGTAGTGGAAAGCCATGTGTCTCAGCAATGCATGGTCTTTGTCGGCCTTGTCCAAAAACCTCTCTAAGTGTATGTTTACTCTCTCGAGATTGGGCCTCCCGATCCTCATTAATCTCTTGCTCCAATGACGTGAGCTCAACTCTTCTCCTTTGTGCAGCTTGGCGATGCTCACGAATGTTTTGTAGCTCCATGATTGCATGCTGATCTTCAAGCTGTTTGTTCCTCTGCTCCGAGTATTTCATGGTCCACTTAGCCCTCTCAAAGTCAAGGGATAAGGCTTCAATCTCTGTTTACTGCTCCTGGATGATCTCTCTAAGTTTGGAGCTTTGTGGACCCGTATCTGTATCATCATCATGAATGAGAATGAAGTCAATCTCTCTTTCACCTGAAAGCTCACCTGAAGGCCCCTCATCCTGCATTGGCCTCTTGCCTTTGTCCTGTACCTGTGATGCTGAAGGAGGAAACGAGGCCCCTTCCACCCCGGGTGGAGGTAACACTCGCTTTGCCGCTACAAAAAATGTCTGGTGCCTCTCTGATATGTGATGAATACCGGCACACTAGCGGTCTCATGGCGCTCATATTAATGAGAAGGTCCACCTTCATGCTTAACCTCTGATAATCCCCGTGAAGCTCTGAAGAAGTCACGAGAGATGAAATCATCCCAAGTGATGCCCTGTACTCCAAGCTGATGAACCACCAAAATCTTAATAAGAGAAAAATGATAGACACTGTTAAGTTGCTGCTGAGGGGGTTTATGCTGTATATGAATTGTGTTTGGACTTCTCTTTAATGATGCATGAAACCGCTGTGTTGTAATGCAATATAGTTGGATTCTGCCACCAAGGGGAAAAAACAAATGCAACCAGGGAATGTTAGGAAGGGGAAAACAATAGGGGATTAGGGAATATTGAAATAAATTTTATTAGGGAGAGGAGGGGAATTTTATGTATGAGAATAAGGTTTAGGGTTTGGGATTGTTGTATAGGGTTTTGAGGTGTGAGGTTGGATGTTTTGGGACAGAGCATGTAGGAGAAGGGAATAATGAATTTAGGTGATAGGGAATTAGGGATTGGTGAAGACAAGGGAACAATGGGAAGTAGAAATGATTTTGGTGGCAAAACAATGAATTCTGAAACTCTGACAGCAAGTTTACTTATGTTTATAGAAGGAGGGTTTGTTATATGTGTTCACCCATTGTCATCCATAAACCACTATCACTATTCACAAAACCGGATGGAATATCAAAATAGCAACCCTACCTGGCAAATCCACACAAGTTATGAGCAAATTGGTGAAATTTGAAACAATTTCGGGCATTGGACTGTATGCGCCGCGCGCTTCCAGTGCACCACGCCCGTTTAGAATAACACTGGACAAAAACTCCCAGTGCGCCGCGCGCTTCCAGTGCGCCGCGCCACCTGTTCTGTGCGCCGCGCTGGCTAGCTGCAAGCTATTTCTCCCCAAAACACGCACTTGCTCACCCAATTCAGTTTGAAATGCTTTTCTTTGACCTTGGCATGCAAAATGACTTTGATCTTCATGGCAAAAGCTTATAAAGACATTGATTTGATTTTTGGTTCCTCAAAACCCATTTTTGTAATGTTTTGAAATTGGCACTTTTTCATAATTAATACAACTCTGACTTTTTGTTTCCTCCTTGATTTTTTGGTTGAAATGATGAAATTCTTGGCAAATTTTTTGCAGGAATAGATGACATGGAATTTGGAAAAGTAGACCAGGGCTGCGCCTGAAGAATTCAAGAACTGAAAATTTTGAAAAATTATTACAAAAAACGAAATGTCGACTTGTCTTCAAAACAAAGTTTTGAAGAAAAGTCATAATCCATCCATATGACGATAAAAATATTTGAAATAACAACTTATTAAGAACCTCCCTATGGCCTGTTGGCTTTATTAGACCCTGTTTGAAGACCAAATTGACTAACCCTAGACCTAATGACTAAAATGACTATTATGACCTAGAAACTGAAACAGGACTGCAAATGAATTTTAAGACTTGATTTTGATGAACAAACCTGAGCCAGTAGTGCAAAGCATGAGGGGGATGAATGAAAAAAGCCCTTCCGACAAATTTATGGCATGCTCCTAATGGAATGAAACTGATCGAGCGAGATGGGACACCTAAAAATGAAATGCAAAATTAGTTTTGATCTCTGACGGAGGGATGACCAGACCGACTCTAACACCGTACTTAATATGGTTGAGGAGTACCTGTAAACACAACAGAAAACAAAGAATCGATCAAAGTAAAATATCTATTGAATATAAGTGAATGGAATCAGATACATTTCACAAATATAAGCATTATAAAACAATACAAACATATGGGAGAAAGGTTCAAACACTTTATTAAATAGAAGAAGGAATTAGAACCATTGTGTCTGATTCAAAGTCATTCCTCCAGCTTGGGTCCCATACACATCAAATCAAAATCATGACAAACTTGTAGCATTACAATACTTGCTTCAAAGACAAATCTCATAGCAACATTATCTCCTTACAATTTAACATAATCCAACCCCTGATCACTTAGATGAGTGGTCAATTTATAGGGAGATGAAGGAGGTTTTGTCATAAATGGTGGCATTGAATGGCCTTCCATACTTAGAATTAGTTCCATGGAGGAAGGTATGAGTGGATAGGATGCATCTTAACTCATTCCTCATCCATTTTCGAGCTCATAGGAGTTGATAAGTGAGGGAACCTTCTAGATGACTCCAAAAGATAAGAATATTCCCCAAACCCTATGTGAATTTTGCTCAAACTTGCCCAACGTAGGTAAAAGGAAGCCTAAGTGCTCTGCAGATCACCTTGGAATGGACTTAACTGCTCTACAGCACACCCTTACATGGGCCTACGTGCGCTAGTCCCTCTAGAGGCCATTTCTGGATGTCTTCAAGTCATGAAACTATCTGGAAAGGAGGCATTCAAAGGAGTGACTTGTTTAGGGCATGTAGCAACTGAAATTAGGGTTTGATGAGCCCTAAAAGTGTTGATCTAGATGATGGGATTGATGCGCCCAAATGGATCTGTAACAGTATAGTTTTGCTAAGAGACACTTATAGAATATTTTGTTAGCTAGTTTCTCCATAAATTAGATTTTATCGAGATAAATATTGTGTTTATGTTGGTTTTGTTGCAAGTAAATTTATCTCTCTTAGTTAATGTATCTCCATATTTTTTACAAATATATACGTGTATTTGTAAATATAAATTTCATTGAATTAAAGTTTATGAAACTAAAACTTATCCTATAAAATTCCAAACTTATCCCAAAATTAATAATATAATTATTATAAACAATATTTTATTAAAGTAATTGAAAAGCAAAAGCTTCAGGGATGAATTTCCATTTGCATCTTAATTGTAAATCTTTTGAAAACCCATTTTAGTAAATTTTAGTGTCTTATCCATACAATGTATTTGGCCTTTAGATTATTATAATTTGTCCCTTTACACCTTTTTAAAATTATTATAATTTATAAATTGATATGAATAAATGTCTATATGTAGAGTTAGTAAATTTTAATGTCTTATCCCATACAATGTATTTGGCCTTTAGATTATTATAATTTGGCCCTTTATACCTTTTTAAAATTATTATAATTTATAAATTGATATGAATAAATGTCTATATATAGAGTTGTGGGTAAATTTTTAACTTGGTGTCAATTTGACATTTTTAAAAATTAAGTTGATGTTATTTCACCATAGATACCACTCGATACCACTCTTTTCACTATTCAATAGTCCAATGGAAAAATTAGAAGGCCTTTTCTTTCGTTGTTGAATAATCTCTAAGGAAACTCATCCATGACATTTGGTTATATGAATGAATTATTAGAACAAACATGCATTCACACTTTGAAATCAAACATATGGGTGGACTTTCATGGGTATATGACCACAACTTTCACATTTACATAATCCATATGCACATTTTCTTAATGCATCATTGCTTTCGTTCAATAATAACATAATGCTGGATAAGTTGGAGGGCCCAAAGAAATATTGGACACATCACCTAGCCACATCATTTGCATTTGTTTAGTCATTTGGATGACTTCCTCTTTGGCCTAATCACAACACCAAGAATATACCCTTTCTCTACTAAATGTTCCTTGTGCATAATGGGACACCCTTCCATTCTTTGTAGAGTAGTCCCATAAGAAACCATTTCCCCCTCCTTGGTATTTTCAATATTGGCAGAATATTTTAGTCTTGGATACTAGCACAAGTAAGGATACCAAGAGATAATTGTGCTACATGGTAGCTTTCTCCCTTGTCCAACAACAACATGGCCTCCGACATGGTTGTCTCATATGCCATCCATTTTCATGGCATAGAATTAAATATCCATTCACAAGGCTAATTCAAATGATCTTGTATTGGGATACCCTTCTAAGGATATTTCCTTGGCTCATTCACCATAATACATACTCATTGAGTTGTTGACATTTCAACCCATCTAAATCTTCTTTCTATTTGATACATCACACAACAACAAAAAGACATAATTTTGGAAAGATTGATGGGTTGTAAAGGAAATGAATTATGGATTTAAAGAAGTTGCTTCATGATATTGCGATGAATTGGAATTTTATTCATATGTGTATGCTAGGGAAGACTATTCACAAAATGGAAAGATTTGTCGCTATGATAGCCAATCCTGACAACACCATTATGTTATTGCATCAAGATTTTCTACTTCCAAATTTTGAGTTCTTGCTACATCTACACACGAATGGAAATTTTCCAAGGATTGACCTAGCAAGTGGTGTTTGTGAAGTGTGTGCGTTAGAAAAACACCATTAAGACTCCTTTCTTATTGATAAAGGAAGATGAGCTTGTGGGAGTTGAGTTGGTTCATAGTGATAGATGTTTACCTATGTTAATCGTTTTAATGGGGGAGTGAAGTACTTTTTCACTTTAATTAAATATTTTTCACACTCTCTTTGATATACTCCATTCTATCTAAAAATGATTTTTTTTGGAAAATTCAAAAAATTTAAAACAATATTAAGGAATCAAAGAAAAGAAAGATAAAGCATAGTGAAATTGATAACAAAGAAAAAATTATATATTTTATTAAGAAAATACAAATAATTTAAAACGATTATAAGAAATCAAAGTAAGAAATAGATAAAATGGATTAAAATTGTGTTAGGGTTGTTCAGGTAAATTTTTTTGGGTTCTAGTTTGCGAAAAACCATCATTTCTCCCATGGTATTCTTGTGGAATATAGCCTATTTAAAGACATAAATACTACAAGTAAATTGGAACTGGTGACTAATAGGATCCTAACAACATTGTCTTTAGACACCACCACTTCTCTTGGCATTTAGGTGATCCTAACAATTGGTATTAGAGTATGGTGAATATCAGAGCCAAGTTCAGGTAAATCAAGTTTTGGATGCCATGAAGAAGTTGGTGGGACAAATATTGTGTATGTGCAATAAAATGCCATGGTGGCCATGATAAAGGAACGTGATGCACGCTAAATGGACATGAGTTGTGTTAATAAGAGGTTGCATGGATCTAGTGAGTATAAATGGTGTTGAAAAGGCCTAGTCAAGATATGGATCAACATGGATATAGCGAGAGAGTGGTCATATGGATGCAAAAATGGAGATGGATTCAATGGTGTTTGAGGATAGTGAAGGAAACAATGTGTGATGAGAGCCATAGTGGTGTGATAACACCATTGGTGTGTGAACACCCAAAGGGATTTGGTATAAGGAAAGTGTATTTCCTTAGGAAGTTGTAAGACCTTTTTTTCAAGCATACATGTTGTGCAAGAGCATAGATTGTTGTAAGGCATTAAGGCTTTGATAAAGCATATATGTAGCACAATGGAGCATGGGGTCATAAAGTTGTGGAATGGACCACTTGGATAAGTATGAGGGTGGCAGGTGTATTGATATCCCAGCTTGAGGGAGAGAATGTGGGATCTCAGGTGAGATGGTTGATGGATTGTTGGGACTAGGTTAATCTCTCCAAGTCTACTTTAAGGGGGGGATTGTTAGGGTGGTTCATGTAAACTTGACTCGGTCAAGTTACCAATGGTTTTTAGGCTCCAGGTTTGTGAGAGCCCATGGTTTTCCCATGGTATTCGTGTGGAATATAGTCTATATAAATGCATACAAACTATAGATAAATTAGTCTCGCTAACCAGTGGGATCCCAACAACGATGTCTTTAGAGAGCATCACTTCTCTTGATCTTTATTGGTAATAACAAATTGATAACAAAGAAAAACTTATAAAAAAGTTTTTTTTTTTTTTTTTTTTTTAAATACAATAATATAAAATAAGAAAAAGAAAGAAAGAAATAAAGTGTATCAAAATTGATGACGAGAGAAATTATGTTTTTTCTAACAAAAACTAAACAAATTTAAAACAATAATAAAAATATCAAAATAAGAAAAATCAAATTAAGAAAAAGATAAAGTGCATCACAATTGATGAAAAAAAAACACTTATTAGCCCCTACCTCGCCAGGGATTATAATATTCGCCTTGTGGTCAAAGTTCATTCACTCTACATTATTTTGTTGTTTTTTTGCAATTTTAACCAAAGTTTCTAGAAAATGTTGAATATTTCTATTTTCAGTAAATTCAAAAATAATTTTCTAATTTCCTACAAATCTTATTTCTAATTTTTGATTGGCTGAGTGAGCTACAATGGGACATAATTCCCCTGGTGGAAGGCGTTTTATTTTTGGTATTTGTTAGTTCTTGACAATTCATTTAAAAAAAAAATTGTGAATGGTCATTCTGTTTGTGAGTGCTCTCACACTAACACTGACACTATTATGCTACTGCTCTGCGGAACGATGCAAGAACTGATGTCGTTGCATGTCCTTTATGTAGGATTGGGAGGGGGGGGCGTTGACCAAATATGCAATTAATATTATCAGTTGTGTTTTTTGAAACTTAAGAAACTCAGATTTTTATAAATAAACATTGTGAACTATATAATTGTTCGCACCATAAAAACTAGGTTGGTTTTTAAATATAAAATATCTGTTAGTTGCAATACTCCGCGCAATAAGATGGAACCATTGATAGTCTCAGTAGATAAAGTGGGGTGCCTATGTCTTTCTTCATAGGAATATTAGCAATTAATACATTATTCATTATATCATGTTATGGAAAATGTAAAGAACAAAACTTTGCGATAATATATTTATTATGTGGAGCACAAGGAAACAAGCATGTTGCCTAACCCACATGGTAAACTATTATTTGAAGCTTAATGGAAACAAACTTGATGCCCAACCCACAAATTAAATAATGCATGAGATAACTTTGAGACACGATCATCGTGCTTAAGATTACTTGATTTACAAGTCACTATTGTGCAAAGGATTCTTGTTCGGAGGTGCGTAGTAACTTCGTACCTCCACACATATAACTCAACACTACTCACTCCACTTTATACTATCATGCTTCTTCTAAGTGCCTCCATGCAAAATGTTCCATATAACACCTGTACATGGTGGAATTCTTCTTTATTGGTTGAGCCCACATTGTATTGGTTGAGCCCACGTTGAAGCTATCTGAACAATGTAAACTATGAAACGAGAACTGTACCAAGTACTTGTTTTTTGAGGTAGCAAAAAAATCATCCGATTTTGAAAAGCGTTGATTTAGAATATATATAATTTTTTTTTTTCATATTTTTGACACTTTAAATTTTCTTATGTATGAAGTATAAACATTATTTTTAAAATGTTAGTGATTTTCATGTTGCTTTTGAAAAGTGTTAATGCAGCGTCAACCCCTTTTTTCAGAAGACTTATTTTTTGACTTCAAATTTTCTGTTTTATAAGTGTGGATAATTATTTTATTATTAACAAATTTTGAAGTAGTCGTCTTCTTTTTCTTCTCGGAATTATTTTTTTTTTAAGTGTTTTTCAAGTTTGTATTTTTTTGTTTTTCTTTTCATTTTTTTTCTAGTGAGATCTTTTTTCTTTTGCATAGTTAAAAAGAAAGGTCAATATTTTAAAGTTTCGATCTTCTGTATATTTATATATCGTTAATTAATATTTCAATGCACATCAAATAATTGTCACTAAAAACAATAATTTTTAATAGTTGACATAAATATACATATTTTGAATATAGATATACCAAAAAAATACACATTTTGAGATTTTTTTACTAAAAATGACATCTCAAATAAACAATTTTTATAGCAAAAATTGTTTAAAAAATAACAATTTTTACGAATTTCATGTAAAATAATAATAATAATAATAATAATCACAATGTTTTTCAAAAAATAATGTTTTACATAAAAATTAAAGTGAAAATCACATAATACAAATATTAAACATATACCAACAATAACTGAATACTTATTCTTCTCATAAAATCTCAAATTCAAAACATTACAAGTATAACTAATTAATAATTACAAAAAGTGAGCTTGAATTCCAAGCATAGCTTAAATTTAATCAATAATATTATGTAATCCATGGTCTTTATCTCCTAGAGTTTCATCACCGTCTTCTTCCATAATATTTTTTGCTTTATTTTGAAGATTTCCCTCTTCTGATGGATCTTTGATGTCTGTGAATCTCACAATGTATGCCTTTCCAATCATTTCATCTAATGGTGGTTGAGGTTCCTTTTCCCTTTTCGCCACATGTGATTCATTAAAATCTCCTTTCCTCAAACCAACTTCTTGCATTGTATCTGGAAGAAATTGAAGAGCATTAATTCTTTGATGAATAAATTTGTACTATATTGGGTCTTTTTCAATGACAATGCAATTTCTTCCTTTTTGCAGACAACATGCTAGTGTTGTACCTAATCATCAAGTGCAAAAGAAATAATTAAGTAAATTAGTATAAACACATAAAAATTAAAAAAGAAAATATTGAAATTCAATTTTATATAATAAAACTTACCCAAGCCTAAGAATAAATCCAAAACCCAATCTTCATTTGAACATAAATCTATAACATAGTTAATCAAATACTGTGGTTTTTGATAAAAGTTAACTATCTCTTCTTTTGCTTCTTTATCTTCATGTGTTAGTTTTTTTATAGTAACATTATGAACTAGTACTTGGTTATGATTCTTTCCATCTACCCGATTCAAAAGCACAAGCTTATATCTATCATGTTTTGTCCAACATTTAACATGGGTAAACTCACAATCTCTTATCATTGGTTGATCTCCACAACCAATAAGATTTGACTTTTTCCTATAACATGAAATAGTAAAATTTCAATTAAAATGTACATAAATAATTTTTTTAACATTAATCAAACATACAGTTTCAACGTCTTACCATGTAAGATGTGTCCTTGAGTTTGTTTTTCCCTTCAAGCTTGTTAATAACATTGAAAATTGTGTGTTCGAATGAAATGTCACAAATATCCAAAATGGTGATGTTGTGACTTCTATAAATTCCGCAACCACTTTACTAAAAGCTTATGTATAAGGGTCACTATCATATTCAATGTTTAGGATATTGAAACCATGAGTAATAACTTCAATAACTAGGGAATAATCCATTTTAGGTATGAGTTTTGTAATGTCTTCACAATTACCTTGTATTATTTGAGATTGGATAGTGTAGAGCCCATTCCAAATTAAATCAGTAAGACTAGGATCAAGTTCAACATTACTAAGATGTTTCTTTCTCAACATTTTCATCTTAATTTTTTCTATAAAGCTTCTGAAACTATCTGGTGCTCCATTTTGATCCTTCTTCATCTTTAATGAAACAAAAAATACATGTATAAATTATAAAGTAAAAATAGTATACATACGAATAAAAATGAATGTATAAATCAATAGACTTTTTTAAATGCAAGATAAAAATCTTTTACTGTTGATGTAGAACTTAAATTTGAGTAGTTGCGTGCAACATCATCTCAACTATCTTCATTCAACACTTCAACCATTTGTTTTTTTATTCTCATATAAACCGTGTGACTAAATAAATAAAGTAAAAAATGTTAATATAATGATATGTATAACAAATACTACCAACAACAATATGTTATATTTAAAAGAAACTTATAATCCGGAAATAAGTAAAAATAATTCAACAAACTTTCTTTTGAAATTTCTCATACATTTCGTCCTATGATAATTCACCTAACTTCACATGAGATAATATTGTTTTGACAAGATTTTCATCCTTCACTCCTTGCAATGCTCTCCAAGGTGTGATAGTCATATCTTCTGGAAGGAGCTTCATTTCAGGACCTGATTTACTGCTGGTACATATCAATGGTTTAGAATTTTTGACCTTTTGGTTTTTTATGCCAATGTTCTCCCACATGTCAAAAATATCATTAATCAATTCCCATATCTCTCCATTTTTAAATGCCAACTGGAAAATGTTATCCATACCTCTAAATATTTCAGAATTTACTTTTCCACCTATTGAATTGATTTTTTCCTCAATTTGATAACCTATTTCCATATAAAATTCCTTCCGAAATGCTAGACTAACCTTTGTCTTATCCCCACCATTTTTTTCTTCAAATTCATTATGAATAAATCTAACCCTTTGGATGAAAGTCATAAACATCCTATAATCATTATCTGTATCATGATCCCATGCCAATATATTTTCTTTTGTATTTTATAAACCAACATAAATGATACATTTCATTGTTTCAAAATGCGGGTTATTGGGATATTCCTCCATCAATTGCCTTTGAGCTTCTACAAATGGTTCCCCCAAAGTACATATTATTTGTATTCAAAACATCTTGACTTATCAATTGTTTCTTTGTTGGGAACTTGAATTGGATCAACAAGAAGCACATAATATACCACATGTGCATATGGATTGTATCTCATCAATGTTTTCAAGTTGTGAACATGCAGGTGGTGTGGCTTTCTAATTTTATATTTAAATTGTCCTTAATTTGGGTTATAGATTTGGCTAACATTAACTAGAAATGTACGACCACCCTCAATTAAATTTGTCTTCATCAAATGACGTCAAATGTCATTTAATTTTGTTTTAATAATGCCATCCTCTAAATAAGATCATGTTGTTATGATTTCCTTGCTTCCTTTTGAGTTTTCACTAGGATCTTCACCGGTGCCATGACTTTTTTCATAATGATCAACTTTTAATTTATTTCTCCTATCGGTTATCATATTTTCTTCTACATAAACAATATCCTCATCATCAACTAGAAGGGAGACATTCTTGGGCATTTTTGTTTTTTGCCTTTTATCGTTCTTCTCCTTTCTAACATCACTTCTAATTTCATACTCAATAATGGAAACATATTCTTAAGCTTCAACTTCAACTTCAGCTTCAACTTCCTCATCTTCAAAAGTAACATGTCTAGCTTTACTAGATTGATCCATTATATGCATTCTTTAGATTGATCCATTATATGCATTCTTTGTCGATCCCTTGTATGTAGTCTTGTAGCATCATGAAGTACCTTTTTTTGTTTCCAATATCTTCTTCTGACCCTGTGTAGAAATTGTTATCAACATTCATAATATCTCGCTCTTTAAAATAAATACCCCCTAACATAATTGAAAGACCCTCAGTACAATTCTATCAAACAAAATATAATATGTCAATAATAACTAAGCTATAAAAAATATAATGATACAGTTACAATAACACAAAACACATAAATATAAATAAGAATACTTACGATCTTTTGTGCAATGTTGTTTATAGTTTGTTTACATATCCTTGTAGAATCTTCTGCAGTGTCATACATCGATAATGAAAAATGATATCTAATCTTCTCATGTGACTTGGGTGGTTTTATAAGTACATAAACTTCAATATCTAACATCAAATATATGTTTAGTACTTTTCCAAACACCTCAAAACTTCCACCATCGTAAATCATACTGGCATAGATATTCTTTTCCTTCTCTATCTTTCACATATCATGCAAATTTTGTACGCTTCACTTCTTGTTATTTCTTCCAGTATGAAATCAATTTTTTTTCCTTTGAGGAGCCACTTGCTAGATTTTTAGTCATTAACTCAGGTCAGCTTCGTTCAATAGTATTTTTTGAGGGTCCACCTGTAGTTCTAGATGATGTAATTGTTGTCTTTGGTCCAGAAAGATTCACAGAAACCTTCCCTAATGCCATTTTCCCGCATATATATATATATATATATATATATATATATATATATATATATATATATATATATATATATATATATATATAGAGAGAGAGAGAGAGAGAGAGAGAGAGAAGTAAATTAAAAAACAATATCTTAAGTAAAAAATAAAACAAACAAAAAAATTAAAAACTAAAAAATAGTAGAAACATGCATAACTGCCCCCATGTCAATTGGGCTATTAGTTTCATCCAAGATACCTGAAAAAAACCCATTAATTCTTTTTTTTTTTTTGTGGGCAGAAGAGGGATCCCAACTTATTGAGAGTAGGAGATGTTGTTCCTTCAGAGAAGCATATAGTAGGAGAGGTTGTTCCTTTAGAGAAGCATATAAAGACCTCTGCCTAATAGGGGGACGTTGTGCCACCTGCAGGTGCGCCTTCCTGGGGAATAAAGACACCATTCCACAGGGCCATTATGCCTCTGGCGGGTGCTCTGGGTCGTGGGTGTGCCCGCTTGTGGAATAGTGGGCTTGCCAAACAAACCCGTTGTGCCACGGGCGGGCACACCCATGGTTGGGTGCGTCCGCCCAAGACACAGGAGGTCTTGTGTGTTAGGTCGGCACACCCACGACTGGGTGCGCCTGCCCAAGGCATAGGAGTCCTATGCCCATGACACAACAGGCGTGTACATCAAGCATGCTTGACACACCTTCTGTGTTTCGGGCAGGCACACCAGCCCAAGGCATAGCGACCCATTGTTAGGGGGCCATTGTGCCCCGATCGAGTGCGCCCACCAACGGCATAATGACCCCCTAGTAGGAAGCAGGTAGGGGGCCGATTCTCATAATTGGCCCCCTGATAAGTAGGGGGCCTCTGTGTCACCGATGGGCGTGATTTCTTGGGGCATAGAGGCCCCCAGGTAGGCAAGGGTTTGATTTTGAGAATCACCCCCTACCTACTTGGGGGCCGTTGTGCTTCAAGCGGGCACACCCACTTGCAGTACAGTGATCCCATGGCAGGCAGGGGGTTGCTATGCCACGAGCGGGTGCGCCCAACCGTGGGCATGCCCTTGCATGGCACAAGAGGGCTTGTTCCTTGGGATGGCAGGCACGCCCACGGCTGGGTGTGCTGTGCCCACTGACGGCACACCGAACCTCTACCTGCGAGGGGGCCATTGGGTGAGCCCGACCCATGTGATTTTTTTTTTAAATTTTTTATTTTGAAAAAGAGTCTACATTTCGTTAACTAAATGTTTAATTTTTTTTTTAATGGAATAGGTTTTTTGTTTGGTATACTAGATTAATGTAACAACACAGCTCACACGTAACTACTAGTAAACCTATGGGGGTTTAATACATGTACTCAGTGGGATTTGAACTTAAGTCTACCTTGTTTCAACAATTTCCTAAATTTTGAATTAAGCTTCCCCCCAAAACAAAGAAAATAAGTTAAAAAAAATGTTTTGTCGGCATATAACAGACTATTTTCCCCAAATTCGTCGTTGAATGGTCGAAGTAGAAGGGAAAATAACCTTTAAAATGAAACAATATGCTATTGAATGTGTTGTATATGATAATGTAACTGCTCCATAAAATCGCTCCAAGGTTTTTAACAAAACCTCGAGAAGTCTTGATGTGATGTGAGGAATAGCGATAATGGGAGTTATTATAGAATGGAAATTATGGAATTTCTTTATCACTTCCTTAATGTGGTATTAAAAATAAAATTAGAAAAACTTAATATATAGTTAATATTGTGACGATACATTGATTTATGTTACATGTGGGATAAAAAATATAATAAAAATTAAAAAAATTCAATTATATAGTAAATGTTATATAATTTAAGCCAAAGATTTAGTTTAATTTTGAAGGAATGTATTAAATGAAAATTGAGTGGAAAATTTGAATGGAAATTAGGGTCAAATTTTTCAAGAGAAAATTTTGCTAGAATTTTTTTAAATAAATTCTAGAAGAAAATTTTGGACGGACATACTTTAAGCAAAAGTTTTGGAGGGAAAATTTTCAGTGAAATTTTTTTAGGGGAAGCTTTGGAGGGAAATTTTCATTCTTTAAGCTATATATTATCATTGGGAGAGAGTGCATTTGTATCATTCAACATCTTTTGTTTGAAAGTCATGGATTCTTCTGATAGTGAAGTTTCTCTTTGTGAAGCATCAACATCTTCGTCGTGTAACAACTCTATTCATATTGATGAATATAACGAAAATTCTTTCACTATGAATAGAGAGTCAAATTTTCCACTTAGTCCTAATCCTAAGGACTGTGAGAGAAATATTGACGAAGGGAGGAATGAAGAATTTCAAATAAATAGAGAGTCATATTTTCCACTTAGTCCTTATCCTATGGGCTATGAGAGCAGTAGTGACAAAGGATAGGACGAATAATTTCCAATAAATCGAGAGTCACATTTTCCACTTAGTCCTAATCCTAAGGACTATGAGAGAAGTAGTGACAAAGGGCAGGATGAAGAATTTCTAGTAAATAGAGTCACATTTTTCACTTAGTCCTAATCCTAAGGACTATGAGAGCGACAGTGACGAAGGGTAGGATGAATAATTTTCAGTAAATAGAGAGTCACATTTTCCACTCAATCTTAATCCGAAGGACTATGAGAGTAGCAGTGACGAAGGGCAAGATGAAGAATTTCCAGTAAATAGAGAGTCACATTTTCCACATAGTTCTAATCCTAAGAACTATGAGAGAAGCATTGACAAAGCACATGATGGAGAATTTCCAATAAATAGAGAGTCACATTTTCCACTTAGTCCTAATTCTAAGGACTATGACGATAGAACTAATGAAGGGAGGGATGAAGATGATTGAGAATATCCTCCAAGTCAGTGTTTCAAAAGCACAGATGATGGTAGTGAAAACTTTCCTGTATCTCAGGATGTTAATGAATATTTTTCAAACAATGATTGGTGATGAATTTTCTAACTATGTTCAAAATGATCATAGTGAGGATAATAGTCCTCCTAATGTTGATAAAAATGCTTATACAAAGGATGACGAAATGATGGAGACGTTGCCAACAAATATTGTATCTAGGAGTAGGAGTAGACATTTTCGTATCAATCAAATATGTTCTAGTTATACAAGGGGTAGAGCAGAGTATCTCACGAGAAGAAGTTCTATCAATGATCTCATTTCAAGTGAATGTTGTTAAAAGAATTGTTTGAAACATATGGATTTCAAGTTTGCATTGGAGAAAATGAAGAGAGATTTGCCAATGAATAAAAGCATGCAAAATTCATATTTAGTGGGGTGCATGAAATATACCTTTTCAGGTTATGATTATCATATTTGGTCTTTATTGCTTTGTAGAAAGACTTTCAAAATGTTTCATTCAATTGGTAATTTTCGTCTGTCGAGAATCCAAGAAAATTTGGAAAAAGATCCCACATTTTATTTAGAAGTACATCATAAATGAGAGTTTGGGCCATCAACAAATACTGCAATCTCATGGATGCAAGACTTTTTTCAAAGCATGGAGAGTGTATGCCAAATAGATACACAATACATATTCCATATAATTTCTCAAGACGAGAAATCTACAACTTATACAAAGAATACATAGAAGGTGTTGAAGGAAATGGTAGTTTTATTAAATATCAATATTTTGTGAAGATATGGAGGAAATAAGACAACAATATCTGTATTCCTGAGAAGACAAGGATGGGGTTTTGCAGTACATGTGCTTCTCTTAAATAAAAAAAGGATAACTGTCAAGGGGAAGAAAGAGGTAAGCATTCATAACATTAACTTTTAAGATTGTATAGTCATGAACTATGAAAATTTATTTATTAATAGATTTCTTTTATGTTGTGTGTAGATTCCATTTTCAAAGCACTTCAAGAACATTACGAACATCAAACAAGTGAAAGGAAAAAGTTGTACAAGCATCGGAAGAAGTGTCATGATAATCCAAATAAATATTTTGGTTTGACAATTGATGGTATGGACCTGAAGGAAGCACTTCTACCACGTTTTGTTCACACTCCCAAAAAACTTACAGGAGGAAAATTTTATTCAGTTTCACTTGGTTGGTTGTATGTTCTTCAATGGGAAAATGTCACCAAGTGTTTACTTCACAGCTCCAAATATTCCTAATGATGCAAATATGAAAATAGCCATAATCCATGATGTTCTTTCTCATTGGTCTGGTAATCTTCTTGAAATTTTGTATCTACAATTGGACAATACTTGTTGTGAAAAAAAAAAACAGATTGTTTTTGGATATCTAAACATGCTTGTTGAATTGAGAATTTTTCAGAAGGTAAAGGTTGGTTTCCTTCTTGTTGGGAACACCCATGACCATATTGATCAGATGTTCAGTCATTTTTCATAACATTGAGAAGGAAGGATGTTGGGAGCTTGTCATCTTTAATTGAATGTATTAAGAAATCATACATGTTAGAGCTTATTTTTCATGTGTTGGAAGAAACTATTGACATGCGAAGCTTTATTCTAGGATCGCATGGTGAGGAGAAATGAATTGAACAACTTAATGACATTAGCTTCCAATATCAATTTTGTATAAAAAAATGATGGGAAAACACTAATATGGGGCAAGAAGTATTCAACTACTATAGAATGAGCACCGTCATCAAGTATGGCATTTTTGAAGTTCATTCTAGATCATCCAATATTTGCATCAAATATATTATTATTACAATCAGTTGCTGAAGTTCATAATGCACAAATGCAGAAGAGAGATATAAATTATTCCGAATGCCTGGAAGAAATTAAAAAATCTATTAGATATACATATGCATACTTTGATGTTCCCGATTTAGTTTGGTGGGATTCTTTTTTCAATAATCAGAGTGATATCATTTCAAGATCAACAAATGAAGGCATACTTTTGAAGACTCCATTTATTTGGCCACAAAATGTGTCAAATGAACATGAGGAAAGAAACACTATTGAACAACAACAATATCAAGGTATTGTTAATTCTTCACAGGTAGAGGAAATAGAAATGTATATTGGTTCCAGAAGATCTCATGCACAACATGAATCCATGGAAGACCTTTACAGGGGTCCAGTGAAGGATATTAAGGAGGGTTGCATGATCACAATGTTAGCAGATGGAGATGCACATGGCTATCCATTCTAGTTTTCCAAGGTTACAAAGGTCATTACCGAAAATGAAGATGTTGCAGGTGTTGAAGTACATTAGTATGCCACAAATACACACCCATTCAATGGTGTGTACAAGCTAGAGATGGTAGTTGATAAAAAATTAATGGAAAGAGAAAAAGAAAGGGTAAAAATATAAATCCTCGCCACACATACCTCTTAAAATTAGAGGATGTTGACATACTTGTTTATGAATTCAATTTAACAAAGAGAGGAACTTTTCGCTTCAGGACAATAGAGATTTTGAAGAGGTTTCTACCAGAAGAAACAATGTTGAGATGGGAGTCTGCTGAACCCAATCGTAGGTCTAGAAGACTTTTGAAACCTGAAATGGTGGGCATACTTGTTGACTCAAATGCAACACTAATTGATGAAAGAGAAGAATATGGAACATTTTCATCTGCATCTCGTTATTCATCTAAAGATGTGAATTCTAATGGTGTGCAAGAACATATGAGTGATTTTGAATAATTGTATAAGACAATTTATATAAATGATGTTTGCATGATAACTTGAAATATTTATTTTAAGTTCCATATGATCTTACATGAAGTAATGAGTCATTTTTATATTTGTTGGATTATATGTTTTAATTATGATGAATTTATTTGTTTAGAATATCCACAATGCAACAATAACTTAGATAAATAATTTATGTTTCATTCAATCTATAAGTACTGATATTTTGATTAATTTAGTCATATAATTTGTTCATAATGTCATGGTTAAATTATGTTGAAAATTTAAAGTTTTTTAATTCTATTGTTGAAAAATTGTCTTTTTTTTTTTAGTTAGAATTTTAGGGATTTTTAGTGTCATGATATTATATGTTTAATGAAATGGATGAACATTGTTGGAATTTTAATGTGCTTCGGATCCCATTATTTTATCTTTAAAGCCATTACTAAAAAATGTTGAAATTGTACTCAGAAAAGAAAAATGTTATTCTACTAACAACATTAGTGTGTTTTTTTCATTTATTTTGCATAAAAAATTGGTTTTGCCGTCATTTAAAAAAAAATGTTGAAAATTAACCCTAAAAAAAATAAAACATCATTTTAGAATACAAACTTTTTCGTTTTTAACTGTTTTTCATGTTTTTTGGGGTAGAGTTCTTGTTTTGAGTTTTTAGTGTCGGTTTCAAAATTTACATTGTTTCTCCTACAGAGAAACTTGAATATAATGGGGCCCTCGTCGATTCAACCAAACCAAGTGCAACCTTGAAACGAGCTCAAACATGGATTCTAAACTAAATAGTCATGTCAAATTTTTTATATTCAAGTACGAGTATTAACAGTCCACAAATTATCTCGAGATTCAAAATTAAATAGTTATGTCAGTCCTTTTTATAGTCGAATACGAGTATTAACAATTCACATTTTATCTCTAGATTCTAAATTAAATAGTTGTGTCAACTTTTATATGTTCGAATACACGTATTAATCGTTCATAAATTATATCCTCTTCCCCCTCAAGGGCAAAGAATGAAATCAACGCCGGTGAAACGTTCCTATAGTTTGAGTATGGCCACTGGAATCAATTTATCTCCTTGGAAACCTATTTGAGTGCAATGAAGAAGCGAGCATCGTTTTTACATAATAGAACCAATGGAAATAGAATATATCATTTATACATATTCAGTTTCTTTGCTAACTACATGAGCTGGGATGTATTACACGGCACTGATTCCATATCCTCAATTTCTCAACAAAGTAGTTTTACTTTAGTCGTTCCTTGGGTGCCTGCTTTAAATTTGAAAATTTATTAAGTTTTTTAGCAAAATAATCAACATAGCTTCTATGTTGATATTAATAAATAGTATTTTATAGTCTCAAGGTCGTCCCCGCCATAGCCTTTCAGAGGTTTAAATAGTTCATGCATTATTTATGGCACACTTAATGTTGCTTTACGAATTATTTTGCTTGCAAGTAGTCCTTTTACAACATTTCTCTACTCAAGCATAGTCAAGGAATCTGCTTTACAAGCTCTCATGCAATGAGAGAGATGAAAGGGTCAAGGCTGCTTGTGATCTTAATTATGGTTACCTTTCATTTTAGCATCTCTGAGGGTTGTAAATAATGTAATCACACATTCCATATAACGATTGCCAAAACATGCCTAAATGCTTGAGCGACGACAATATCACGTTAAACAGATACAAGTGATAATATTATGATAGTGGAAGGGAGGTTCGTGGTCAAGATGATGGCCGAAATCGATTGAAAATAATTTAATATTTCGTTGGGCAGGTACAGATGTAAACCTCGCTCCGCACTATTTAATTGCAATATGCGGAGACCATAATTAACGCCACACGTAGTCTCTCGGTAAAGACGTGAAAAATGCCCAGCTGATTTCCCAACGTACATGTGTTCCAACATTGTTATAATACGATGACATGCTAGTGGACCTTTTGCTGAGACCACAAATGGAATGTATTGGATTTTTTTCTTAGCAAAGGCCTCTCGCCTTTGGATTGAACCAGTCAAAGTGTTTAGCCAACCAAGTTTATTGGGGATACATAATCTATGGATGAGTTTTGTTGCCAATTGTTTCCACTAGTTGTTAGAGATAATACATAGCAATATATGGTCCAAGAAAGAATTCTAGTCACATAGATAATATCCCTGATGCGACTCTAGTTAAATGCGTTATGGGACTGACTCTCCATCTCGTAGGAAACCTGTATCCTTATGCTTGTGCAGAGGTTTGCAGTTACGTTAATTCAATAGTATTTTGTAAATTTTGTGACAAATTAATTTAACAAAACTTAGTCAAAATCTCTGCCACCTAAAGATGTGTAAATGCATGTGAGAGGGTCTTAAGATGACCTTTAAAGAAGGCCACAACACATACTTGTGTACCACTGTGGCCGACATCGACGAATACAACGTTAATTGGATTCAAATCTGGTAAATATGTCTTGTAAATGCTATATGCAAGGGAAATGACAATGCACTCATGCAACAGATAGAGAGGATTTAGATTGGTTATGAAGATTGTGTCTAAGTAAGCTCGCCTCTATAATTCTGTGAAGTAGGTTGATATTCTAATTACAGGGTCGCAAACCACCGATGTTTCCAAATTCTTCATGGTTATTACCATTAAATGTGATAGAAGCATACCCAAGATTTCCGTCGAGGTGAATACTCTGTCCTCTTCTAAATACTAGATGTGGATAAAAATATCGCCGTTCGACGTTTCCGATGCTTGAAAGGGGAACAAAACGAGATCATATTGGAGCTCTTCATCCTAGAACTTCCTTCCGATGAAATGCTTGATCTATGTGTTGATGGTTTTTAGATTTTGCATTGCATATACTATCATTATTGTGTTGAATAGGAGTGCAAGCAGAGTTTACCGGAGGTTGATGTCTTTGGGGAGAAATACACTCTCAGTACACAGAATATTTTTTTGGTAAAACATTGTAGCAAGGCAGCCAGTTGTGCCAGGGTCTTAATGGGTATCGTTGTAGATTCGATCACTGATTTGGAACTAAAGTTAGATTTGGGAAAGTTTCATCTTAGACAGTGGAGTGAAGGTGAATGCTAAAACAAGTATGTAGTTTGTCTCTTTAAGCACATGTAGTCTAGCACATAAATTCTCCTGCAATGATGGCTTCATTGGAGATGGATATTCACAGGGTGATGTATTTTTGGCACCACGGGGAATTTCGTGTATGTATAAACCTTTGGAAAATAATCATTGATACTTCACTGTAAAATTGGGTTTGACTCTTCAACCAGTTATTCAGTTAGAATTGTGTAGAGCTTTCATTGTGTGGAAATTTTCTTATCTGCAAATGGAAAGCTCTGTACACTTCTTGTTTGCACAAGAAAACCTCCGCACGTGATGCCAAAACCATACTCATAGCTAAGCCTTCTGTGATGTTATGCACAATTATGGCTATAGTGCTATTGACGACATTGGACCCACCAACATTTAAGGGATCTTCTTAATATGATGTCCCAATTATACCTCACGCCATTTGGTGTAGAAGTCCCATCTGATATAAAGGCTCGATTGCCAAATCCTTAAATATTGTCCTTGGCTCTAATTGTCAGCAAGAGAGAGGGATTCAGTGGTGCCTTTGAAAAGAAAGAAGGTATGCCTAGTGAGTGTTTAGTTGTAAATATGTCAAGGTTATTTTACTGCGGAGAGGGGAGAAAAGTGAGCCTCTAAGAGAGAGGTAGTAGTATCACCCAAGAAGAGACACACATGAACCAAAAGGATCCGTCTAACATCCAGCGGAATAGTCCACAGAGGATGTGTCAATCGTTACAACCAACAAATGAAAAAGGTTTGTCTAATATCCTGTGGAATGGTCCATAAGGATGGGACAACAATAAAAACCACTACAACACATTCTCAATAAGGTAAGTACTAAAACAACCAAAACAGTTCAACTATCTTAGCACATGTGAAAACAAACATGAAGTACAAACATCCCAAAATAGTCTTACAAACATTCATAATCGATGCATGAAGAACGTGCTGGCCATGATGGCTTCCATTATTAAGTAAAATTTCCAAGACACATGTTTACAATGAACATCACTAGCTCCAGTAGTGGAGCATTAGAACCACTCCTTGCTCCCCAAAAGAGCTAGCTTATCTATCTAATGCTTTATGGGAGGAGCCAAGGTGAAAAGTCCTTTGCTCATACAATGAGGGTGTATATATAACCAAGGGGTGATGCTTCACCCTCCTTATGACTTTTTTACTACCCTCATGACTTCCTATGACTTTTCCACTTACATGACTCTTCATATTCCATGTGTGTCCTTTGGACTTCCACTTTATAATACATTTCGAATAGGTAATTACACAATCCACAATAATGATGAGGCATAAGATGACTTGTGACAAGACATAACATGAAAAGTCGGCACGCGTAGAGAACCGAATGCTGCTCCTTGCCAAAGGTGGTATCCTCCCTTATAGATCTTGATATCTCTGGCTGGAGATGAAGGAAGAACTTGACACGGGTTTGCTTGCTTGGTCCAACGGAAGGAGGTTGGCTTTTCGGCTGGCTTTACAAAACCACCCGTGATGTGATAAACCGTGGCGAAACGTTAGGCTTTACAAACTAAACCGAGCGAGGCTGGTCGAAAGGCCGGTAGAAAAGGTGGGCAGGCTGGTCGAACCCATCAGATGGTTGCTACTTGCTTTTCTTACTTTATGACTTGCTTATTATCGTTACTGCGGGCTGGGACAAGAATGAATGATGAAACAGGCGGGCTTGCTAGGAAGAAGGAGAATCAACCCTGGCTAGGAGATGATAATACGGACGGGACTCGTGTGCCCCTGGAGACCCGCCTTCATCGACCTTCCACACTGCCTTCATCGAACCTCCGACCTTAGTAGACCTCGCTGCTTACTTCGATCTTCTCTCTTGAGACCCGTATATATCTTCTCGCGAACTGGAGATGATCAACTTGACGGCTTGCCCTTTTATGCTAGACCGTGATGAGGCTAGAACGCATGTGGCTAGACCTGACAACCCGAGGCTGCTGGCATCACACCCGCTGTTACCAACAACGCACTGGGAGTCGTCTGATAGCCACAGTTCGTCTGAAAGCCACTGAACTGTGAACCGATAGATGTTTCCTGGAGAGGAGGTCACTTATACTGCTGACAAGAAAAGCGTTCACCAGCATTCCCCAGTCCCGCTTTCTACCATTACACTTTCAGTTCACTTTACTGCATTCAGTCAGCCCGCCATTCCCACCACATACCCGCGTTCTTACTTTCTCCCAGCATTCCCCATTTACTTCGCTTTACGTACGCCTGCCCCAGCCAACCCAGGAAGGCACAGGACGCCTCGACGGCAGAGGAAGCATTGATTCAATTGGATTCTCTATACTGATGAGGATTCCGGGAGTTCCAACTGACCCTTCTCGCGTACCAATACGAGTACACATTCCTTAAAGCCGCATACAAGCCATACACGCCACGCATCCGCGCATTCCCATTCCGCCCACCATTAGTTTTATGCCAGGAGTCTTATGCCAGGAGTCTTAGTGCACCGATGATGGGTGTTGTCTATTTGACCTGGGTGGGACGATAGGGGTGGTCCAACAGACAGAGCCAACAACAGAGCAGGTTGAACCCCGACGGACGGAAGGAGAGAGGCAGGCTGACACGTTACCGGGAAGGAAAGGAAAGGAAGGTAAGGCGAACCTTCCCTGCATATAAGTATCAATAAACATATCTAGGCAAGGAGAAAGAGCCCTGGGAAGGATTCATAGTATGATGAAATGCGATGGCGGCCTTTTAGTTCTTCGAGTTGATGGCGGCCCGGTGGTCGAGTCATGCTTACGCATCCTCTATTTTCCCTCCCCCAAAAGAGAGTTGCTCCTCACCCATATGAATCGGTGAGTCCTTACCGGGCCTCTCCTTTTAGTCGAGTCCCTTCGGGCCTCACCCATATGAATCGGTGAGTCGATGGTGGCCTTAACAGTCGAGCGTTCGTTACCTCACCCTGCCGGTGATGGCGGCCTTAATAGTCGAGCCTGCTTACGCATCCTTATTAGTCGAGCGTACTAACGTACCCTTGATCGAGAGTTATCTATCTTGTCTTGAGAGAAAGAATTGCCCCTCCGTATCTGACTGCTACAGCTGATCGGCTCGAGGGCCCAATCATTGCCCGGCACTTTCCATGACATGGATTGCATGATGATGTGATAGTGCCAAGCTATCCTTCTTTCTTCTTCTTTCTTTGTGTCTTCTTGAACAAATGGCTCATGTTCTTCTTCCTCCTCCTCCTTATGACTTGAAGATGAGGAGTCTTACAATTGATCTTGATTTTGATCTTCTGTTAGAGTTCGATGCTCCTTCGTCTTCTCGTCTACTGATCATTTTATCTCTCTAGCTCCATATGTGTCTTCTAGCATGTTCTCCTTCTCCATCACCTTCTTCACCATCTTGCCATAGCATGATAGAGTTCCTGTATATGAAATTCACTAATGACAAGATGACATTAGTATGATAAACCCCTAGTATAAGATGGCGCACATTGATCCAATTGACTGAGTCGGAACCGGGTGACATGATGGGAAATAGGCACAGTAACTATGCACTTGCACAACTTAGGTAGTTAGGGGTGAATCTTAAGCCTTGAGACTATGCAATGCGCAGTTGAGGCTGGGATGAGGAAGAAAATTGCACAGTCTGGGAGCTTAGGTTGACAAGCTGAGGGGACATATGAGCCTAGTTGACTGCGTAATTGCGTAGTTCAAGAGACGAGGCCTGAGGCTTGAGCCTTGAGACTGCATAGTTCATAGTTTAGGCTAGAATGAGGGAGAAAATTGCGCAGTTTTGAGAGCCAAAGAGGCAGATTGAGGAGATGGACTTTGAGTGAACGCATTGCACAGTTTCGGGAGACAAGGGAGGTTGTGTTATTTAACAACTGCGCATTCAAGAAGCTCAAGGAATGAGTGTGTGGCTTGTGATTGCGTAGTGTGCAGTTAGGTCCAGGTTGGAAGAAAGGATTGCGCAATTCTAGAGGCTAAGGTCGGAGCTTGAGCGCTAAAGTTATGAAATGCACAGTTCTGGGCTTGAGCACTGAAGTTGTGAAATGTGCAGTTATGGGCTTGAGCATTGAGATTGTGAAATGTGTAGTTTTGGGCTTGAGCATTGAAGTTGCGAAATGCACAGTTATGGAGGGCTGGATGAGGCTAGGTTGCCAGCGATTTTCAAAATTTGGTTAAGTGTGGGACTGATGAGACTGTTGTGAACAATGATATGAATTGACTATGATCACACACTTGAAACACTTTGACGACACAACAACATAGATCATCCAGAGCACGTTAACAACATATTTCCCTCAATGCAACAACTTTACGACAAGTGTGATACTAAAGGTAGACTTTGCGACGACACTTGTGCGACAATGCTTAAAACTTTGGGAATGAGTGCGACTAATGTTTACATGGTTAGACCAACTCATTCACACAAAGATAACCCCTTGAAACCACCAGAACAAGCATACATACATTGTGCACCAGCTAACATGCGAAAATGTGACAATTGTTGAAGTGTGAACGACTCTTGCGATATGTGAATCAACAGTGAAATTAACACATGCCAGAGAAAAGATAACATGAAAACAACAGTAATTAAAATGAAAGCAAGTGAAAGTGATAATTGTAAACATGAAAACAATACTTGTGAAAGCAAAGGTGCGCAAAAGCGATAATTTGTAAAACTCATTGAAATAGAAGTACAAACACAGCTAGAATGTGAGAGATTGTCGTTGTCAGTGTGCACTGAATGTCGACATGGATTGGACATCACACATGCACAGTCTTGATAGGAAAGTGTTATGCTTGTCCAATATTGCGTAAAATAATGCGCTCATGCACTTGTTACAGATTGAGCATGTGTGAGCAAGTGACTTCAACACTTCCAATCCAAGAAGGGAGCTCAAAAGCATCAGCTGACTAAGAAGTGACTATGGAATGACCGATCGCAAGATCCATAAAAGGTTAAAAAATTTGAGTGTACGCAAAATTTTGGAGGGTGTTTGTTGTAGTGACAACAAGTGCATATGAGTACCACACTTGGCACTCCCTCGGAACATGACAAAAATATCTCATTTTACCTTGTGAAATATCAGACGTGAAAAATGTTTCATTTTACCTTATGTGGAGCTTCACTATGTCGAAAGCTCCACACAATGGAATGGTCACAATGAAAATCATGCTTGACACGTGGAATGAAGGTTTGATACAAATGACCGAGTTTTCAAGTTAACAAAACTCCATGTGCTCATTCGCTCCATTATCCCTGTCATCTTCCCATGCATTAATACTGTTATTTCTATTCGTCCCAGTACTACTGTTATCACAGTTTTTTCCTAGTTGCCTCTCTTGTAGAAGAATTTGTGTATGACTGGAAGAAAAACTGCGAGGGAACTTGGTGGTGGGGATCAAATGGTTTGAAGGTGGATCCTCTTGCCACTCCAAATACTTTACTATCAAATATAATAAAATTATTTATTGCATTTTACTACATTGTCAAACTGTTGGTTTTTCACGGTTGTGCATGTATTGGGCACATTTATCTTTATTTTTTTGGAGTTAAAAAAAAGGGGTTGTCTACTGAGGCCACAAATTCGCTCAGAAAATGATTTTTCGTCAGAATCCGAGGATTTTTTTCCTCAAAAAATATGATCATAGGAGTGTTTAAATTGTTTTTTGATGGTGGAAATAAATTCAAATCCCCTAAACACCCAAAATCCAAAAATTTAACAACTATAACCTAAATTTCCCAAATATTTTACTAATTTTTAACAAAAATTTTCTCCCATTTTCAAGCAAATAAATAACCTCTATAAACTACTCAAAAAAATACTGGATTGACAAACTGATAGTCAATCTTCGGATTCATATGATAAATACTATCCCCAAAATGTCCAATCAATCCATTAACCTGCCTTGGGACCCGTTATCCACTAAATATTTTAACCGAGTATATTATTACAAAATACCCCATCCTACATATGCAAGACCATTCATCCGTTATGGTTAATCATATGTTTAGTTTTGCACATCAAATAACTAATAATGTAATGTTGACTTAACCTTCTAAATATTTTATATTATTAGATAAATTGTTTTTAATTAAGCAAAGTATATATGCGAAAAATTCATTGGAGCTGCACACAATAATATAACATGAAATAATAGTTATGATCACTGGCTGCCGGTATTATGCATTGGGTGTTAAGTTGACGGTGTATTAATTTAGTTAAATATTGGAAATAGTTTTCAAAACTTATTATTTTAATTTTTTGTAATTTATTTTATTAGGTTTTTATTTGTCATAGGATGGGTTGTTAATTTAGACCTGTCATTTGTCATTTAATTATTATCGTATTAAGTAGATTATGGGAGAGCCACCAAGGTGATAAAAAGACAAATGTGATGATTTAGACCTGTCATTTGTCATTTAATTATTATCGTATTAAGTAGATTATGGGAGAGCCACCAAGGTGATAAAAAGACAAATGACATCACAGAAATTAATCGTATAGTTTAAAAATAGACTAAATTGGTCGAGGGAAAAATGGATTTTTTAAAGTAAAGTTTTGGTAAAATTTTACAATATTTTTTGGAAATGTTAGGTAAATTTGTCAAGCTTCAAGATTTTAAATATCATTAGGCGCTGAATCTATTTTCTTCATAAAAACAAAATTCAAGCACTCCCATTATTAAATAAATAAATAAATCTTTAGACTAATTAATTTACTTCATTGATAAACGACTTCTAAATTAACCACCCAAATTTAAATACTATATCAAATAATCTTTGCAATCCCAATAACACCAACTCCTTTCGAACATGCTAATGACTCCAAAATTTCCGAATTTTCATAATTGAAATCACTGTGAAGCCCAGATATCTTAATAACGGATCCGAATTTTCGTAATTGAAATTAGTGTGAAGACCAGATATCTTAATAACGAAGTTAGATCTTAGTTGTTACTAAATTTAAATTTTTAAATAACACATTAACAATAATGGTGTATAGTATTCTTCCCTATAGTCTTAGGGCTTCACATGTTTTACACAACAATGAAATTTATAGTCTTAGCCCTTTGCATGTTTTACGCAACAACCAAATTTCAAGAAGGCGGGTTCTTTTAAAATGATAAGCTGTCTTGGAAAAACCAAATGTTATATCTGAATATGTTATGCACACGTGATTTTCTTTTGATGCTAAAATTTGAAAACCGTTTCAAACATCAAGCGTGGAAACTTCTCCTTGTTTTTGTTTTTTATAAAAGTATTTATAATTGTAATTTTTTTCCTCATTCAAAATAAATGTTATTTATAAATAATACACTATATTATTTTTTTAATATTTTAAATTAATATGTAAATTTTCAAATAAATAATTGATCAATAAAATTTGTTTTAAAAATTAAATAAATATTAATTCATATTATAAATTATAATTTTCTAGTTTCTGATTACAGTTTCAATTCATATTCATATCCTATAGATACATTATATCCTAAAGATACATTTTATAAACGTAGTAACTATTTCAATCTTCATAATCAAAACCTTCTCACAACTAGAATCTCCACATAATGATTATCATCTCCACTCATTGGAAACTAGTAATGAACTTTACACAGTAATCCATCTTAACTTACTTTTTATTATACATATGTTTCACGTGAAAAATCATTTTTAATAATTTTTTTAACTTTAAAAAATAAATAATTCAAATTATGTTTTAACTTAATTGTAAGTTAATTTAATTTTAAATTATATATTTAAATTATTAAAAACTTAAATCAATCTAATTTTAAATTATATATTTAAATTATTAAAAACTTATGATTGTAGTATAAAGAAAATGAGTTTTTGGACTTTCCAGTGTTGGAATCCAGTGGAAAAATTTGAGGTGAAAACTTGGTTTGTGTTATTTAAACTAGTTTTTTGACTTTATATATGGATTCAGCACCTTTGGAAACCACTAGAGTACTTCTATTGCACAGGATTACCCATAAAGCTTGTGATTTCAATAAATTTCTGCCACATTTTAGAGAAATTTAACTCGAAAAACCTACCATAAAAACTTCCAAAAAAATCGCACTAGAAACAACTCCTAAAAAAATTACTAAGATATCTACACAGGATATCTCACCCGATATCTCTAAGATTATTGCAATAGCCAAAAGCATACAACTCTTTGAAATTTTCATAGAATGTTTCATCTTAATTAAACTGTAGTTGAACCTTGTACCAAAAGCTTTCATTGTGTTGACAACTTTGTAAAGAGAGTTTTCTGCAAAAAGATTTGCTCGAGTTTGGACCAATTGCCGGCTCGAGTTTGGACCAATTGCCGCCTATTGATGAAGCGCCTGTTGGAAATTTCTGGTAATTTCAAACAAAAGACTAAACAGAGAAAATGCTCTGTTTTCACCAGAATCTTAACACAGGGAAGCCAAAATAAAATTGTTTCCAGGGGACAGAGGTTTCAGCAACACACATAAAAACTTGTATTCATTAATAAACTGCCTGATACAAATTTCTTCCTCCAACAGAGGGATTATACCAGTTTCAAAAGGAAATTTACTCGGTCTCTGCAACAGAGAGTAATACTCTGTTTTTCAAAAAGGATTAACACACTGCTGTGTAAAAAAAAAAACTTCTTACATTTACTGTTGTAAATGTAATTCCTTACATATGCTGGTGCATTTCCATTACATTACATTTCAACCAAAAAAAAATTCACTCAATCTCCCAATTTTTTTTTTATCTCATGCTGCTGTGCCTCTCAAACTACCTCACACTGCTGTGTTCACTTTTTTTTTTTTGCTTCACACATATACAATAAACAACATAACCAAAATACATTTATGTGCCCATACTTCCGTGTAAAAAAAAAACATTAAAATTAAAGATCTTACCAACATTTTACCTATCACATTAAATTTACATTAATTACTTTTACGGAGAAACTGGCGGTCAAAACATAACTTTCACTTCACGCAAGTTCAAATGGTGCAGGCCCGTTGATTTAATCGAACGGTTATCGCAATTTCCCCGAAGGTCAAAATCGCATGAACATTGTCGGCCGGGGAATGGGTGGTTTTGGAACAGTGGTTCCGGGCACGTGTCAGCAGCTGGATGTGATCGGAGCCCTCACAAAGAATACCACTCCGCGTGAAAGGTGGTCCGGGGAAAACTGTTGGCGGTTTCCGGAATTAACTGCACGCCACTGTTCAATTGTAGCAGCAGTTGAAATTACAATTTCAACACTCCCCTTTAATTTCAACTGCTGGGTTATCAGTCATACCCAGACATTTCCTCAAAAATTCAAAACTTTTCTGTCCCAATGGCTTGGTTAGAATGTCTGCAACCTGCTCTTGAGTCCTGCAATGTTCTAAAACAATTTCTCCACTGTTTACCAATTCCCTGATGTAATGAAACTTTGTGTCAATGTGTTTCGTTCTCTTATGAAACACAACATTCTTGGATAATGCAATAATTGAGCTATTGTCACAAAAAATCACTGTTCCTTTTTCTTGCTCTTGGCATAAGCTCCTTAACATCCTTCTCATCCAAACTGCTTGACATGCTGCTGCTGTAGCTGCCACATATTCTGCCTCTGCTGTAGACAACGCTACAATAGGTTGTTTTTTAGAAGCCCATGAAATAGCTCCTGAACCCATGTGAAAAACATAACCGGATGTGCTTTTCCGATCATCTACACTTCCAACCCAATCACTATCAGTGTATCCAATTAAATCTGAACATTCTGAAGCAGTATATAAAATGCCAAACCTTTTAGTACCTTTAACATACCTAAGAATTCTTTTTGATGCCTGCTAATGTGCTTCTTTTGGCCTCTCCATGAATCTGGAAATTAAACTAACAACAAACATTATATTCGGCCTAGTTGCAGTTAAATACATGAGGCTGCCAACTATGCTCTTGTACAAACTAGGATCAAAATCCTTGCTGCTGTCCTCTTTGCTGAGTTTTAATCCCATCACTGTGGGAGTGATAGCTACCTTGTTCTCCTGCATGTTAAATATTTCCAACACTTCCTTAACATATTTCGCCTGTGAGATAAAAATCCCATTTCCATTTTGTTCTACTTCTATTCCTAAGAAGTATCTCAGCAAACCCATGTCAGTCATCTCAAATTCTTCTTTCATGACTATTTTGAAATTTCCAATAAGATAATCATCATTACCTGTGAAAATAACATCATCAACATATAACACAACAATTAGTATTTTACCATCATTTTCTTTGATGTAGACGGTGGGTTCTCCCTCACACTTCTCAAATCTGTTTTCCAGTAGATAGGAATCTATCCTACTGTACCACGCTCTTGGTGCTTGCTTCAGCCCATAAAGAGCTTTCTTCAATCTGCACACTTTGTGCTCTTGGCCTTTCTTTTCATAGCCTGGAGGTTGTTCAATGTAAACCTCCTCCTTTAACACTCCATTTAGGAATGCTGACTTCACGTCCATTTGGTAAACTTTCCACTTGTTTTGTGCTGCTATGGACAGCACTGCTCTCACGGTTTCCATTCTAGCAACCGGTGCAAAAGTTTCCTCATAGTCTCTCCCATACTACTGCTTATATCCTTTGACAACCAGTCTTGCCTTGTGTCTTTCTATTTTTCCTTCAGCATTACTCTTGGTCTTGTAGACCCATTTAACTCCAATGACTTCCTTTCCTTTTGGTAGTTCAACTAAATCCCATGTCTTGTTTCTTTCTATGGCATTGATCTCCTCATCCATAGCTTCTATCCATTTCCTATTCTTAATTGCTTCTTCGAAATGAATAGGGTCATCAACATGACAATATAATGCAAACAAAGAATTCATACTTTCATTTGCTGCCTCTTGTTCATAAATGTCACTTAAATTTCTGAACTTCTTACCTCTTTCATTTGGTGTACAAGTGCTTGAAGAAGCACTTGAATTTCCTCCTTGTGGTGTGCTTGGAGAAGCACTTTCATTTCTCCTCAAGGGTGTCCCTTGATGTCCTTGTGTTGGTGTTGTTGTTTGGGGATGTATTTCAGCCATCTCTTCATCATTTTCATCATGTGACAAAGAGCTTTTAACATTCACTGTTTTCTCTATGCTTCCATCCCAAGCTTCCTCATCAATGAACTGAACATCTCTACTCACAATGAGATTCTTGGTGGATGGGTTATACAACCTGTAAGCTTTGGATTCCTCACTGTATCCAATGAAAATACATTTCTCCTCTTTGCTGTCCAACTTCTTCCTTAGCTGATCTGGAATGTGTGCATAAGCCACAAATCCAAAAACTTTCATGTGGGTGATTCCTTGCTTTGTCCCACTCCATGCTTCTTTGGGCACTCTATTCATGACTGCTTTTGTAGGGCATCTATTCAAAAAGTATGTTGCACAATGTATAGCTTCAGCCCAATAATCATTTGGCAAATGCTCTGCCTTTAACATACTCCTCGCCATGTCCATGATTGTCCTATTCTTCCTTTCAACAACTCCATTTTGCTGCGGGGTGTACCTAGCTGTAAATTGCTTATGAATTCCATTTTCTCTACAAAAACGTAGAAATTCCTTGGAGATATACTCACTTCCTCTATCAGTTCTCAGAACTTTGATATGCAGCCCGCTTTGGTTTTCCACAAGTGCCTTGAAATTGCAAAATCTTTCAGACACTTCACTTTTGTTCTTCAAGAAATAAACCCAAGTTTTTCTTGTAAAATCATTGATGAATGTTAATATGTAGTGGCTGCCTACAAGTGATGGAGTTTGCATCGGTCCACATAAATCTGAGTGGACAATTTCTAAGGGTGCTTTTGCCCTTATGCTTTTCCCTGATGGAAAACTTTCTCTGTTTTGTTTCCCCAAGATACAACCTTCACAAAGGTTGGCTGGTTTCTTTATCAATGGTAATCCCCTTACCGTTCCTTTTTTATTCAACAAATTAAGACCTCCAAAGTTGAGATGTCCAAATCTCAAGTGCCACAACCAATTTTCATCTTTCGGTTCGCTTTGGAAAGCCTCTTGTGTCACTGTTGCTATTACTTCTTTATTTTTCAAATCTGCCTTCATTCTGAGAGGGAACATCCTGTTCCTTGTCATCTTTACTTCAGTAATACATTGTTTGCTGGGTGCTCTATCCATGATGGTGCATACATCATTTACAAAGAAAACATTGTACCCCTTTTGCACAAGCTGTCCAATACTTAAGAGATTACATTTCATTCCAAGAACATAATAAACATCTGTTATGGTTTTCTTTTCACCTTTCTTTGTTAGGACATTTACTTCTCCTTTTCCCATAACAGAAACTTTATTATCAATCCCTAGTGTGACTTGTGACTTCACATTCTGATCTAACATGGAAAACAGGGCTATGTTTCCTATCATATGGTTGCTGCAACCGGAGTCTAGAAACCATATATCTTCACTCTTTTTTTCAGCCATATTACAAGCTAAAAACAGATTATTTTGGCTGATATTTTCTCTAGTGAAATTTGCATTAGTTCTATTGTTCATATCGAGCTGCTTCTTCCTACATTCATTTGAATAATGCCCATATTTTTTACAATAATAACATTGGACATTGGATTTATCATACCTTTGTCCTTGAGCATGATGTTGTCCACTTTGTTGGCTGTTGCCTTGGCCTTGGTTCTGATTTGGATTGTTGCCTCTTCCTTGAGCATTTGTTGGACTGTTTCTTCCACCTTTGTTTTGGCTTCTACCTCTTCCTCTCTTGTTTCCTCTGCCTTGACCTCTTCATCTTCCAAAGGACATCTGGGTCTTGAAGGCATGTTCTAGAGATGAGTTTTTATTCCTACTCAATCTTTGCTCATGTGTTATCAGTGATGCATGTAGTTCATCAACTGAAAAGTTTGTGAGATCCGTTGTCTCTTCTATGGTGGTGACAATCACATCGAACTTTGAGGGTAGGACCCTCAACAGTTTCTCCACAATCCTCCTTTCTTCAAGAATCTCTCCATGAGACTTTATCTGTGTGACCAGACCAATCACTTGTGTGAAAAATGAGTTAATATTATTTGACTCCTTCATGCATAGATTCTCAAAATCTCTCCTCAGCAACTATAGTTTTGCTGTCTTCACTTTCTCCATGCCTTGATAGGCTGTCTTGAGAGTTTGCCATGCTTCTTTAGATGTCTTGGCTGCTACTATCCTTGGAAACACACTCTCATGCACTGCTTGATACAAAAATACGAGGGCTTTTGAATCCTTCTTCTTATATCTCTTCAACAGATCTTTCTCTGCCTGAGTTAAGTTATTAAACTCTTCTTCATCTATTGGTTCTTCAAATCCATCCTCAACAAATTCCCACAAGTCTTGAGAGGCAAGCAAAACTCTCATGGTTATTGCCCAATAGTCATAGTTTTTCCCATTAAACTGTGGGAGTTGAGTATTAAAGATACCCATGCTAGTGTTGGTGCTGGAGCCAGCCATTCTTGCACTCTAAACTATGCTTCAAAATACTTGACTGTGTATTTGAAATAACTAACTGTTTCTTCAACACAAAAACTGGCTTGAGAAATACCTTGAATTTTTTACTGAGTCTTCACTCTGCTGGAGAAGCTGTTGCAGCAAAAAAAAACTCCTTCCTTCAGCTTCTTTGACACCTTCAAAGAGCCTGGACCAGCTCTGATACCATGTTGGAAATTTCTGGTAATTTCAAACAAAAGACTGAACAGAGAAAATGCTCTGTTTTCACCAGAATCTTAACACAGGGAAGCCAAAATAAAATTGTTTCCAGAGGACAGAGGTTTCAGCAACACACATAAAAACTTGTATTTATTCTGTCTGATACAAATTTCTTCCTCCAACAGAGGGATTACACCAGTTTCAAAAGGAAATTTACTCTGTCTCTGCAACAGAGAGTAATACTCTGTTTTTCAAAAAGGATTAACACACTGCTGTGTAAAAAAAAACTTCTTACATTTACTGTTGTAAATGTAATTCCTTACATATGTTGGTGCATTTCCATTACATTACATTTCAACCAAAAAAAAATTCACAGTGCTGCGCACTTCACTTCATTGCAATACATTTCAATCTCCCATTTTTTTTTTATCTCGCGCTGCTGCGCCTCTCAAACTACCTCACACTGCTGTGTTCACCTTTTTTTTGCTTCACACATAAAACAATAAACAACATAACCAAAATACATTTATGTGCCCATACTTCCGTGTAAAAAAAACATTAAAATTAAAGATCTTACCAACATTTTACCTATCACATTAAATTTACATTAATTACTTTTACGGAGAAACTGGCAGTCAAAACATAACTTTCACTTCACGCAAGTTCAAATGGTGCAGGCCCGTTGATTTAATCGAATGGCTATCGCAATTTCCCCGGAGGTCAAAATCGCACGAACATTGCCGGCCGGGGAATGGGTGGTTTTGGAACAGTGGCTCCGGGCATGTGTCAACAGCTAGATGTGATCGGAGCCCTCGCGAAGAATACCACTCCGCGTGAAAGGTGGTGCGGGGAAAACTGTTGGCGATTTCCGGAATTAACTGCGCGCCACTGTTCAACTGTAGCGACAGTTGAAATTACAATTTCAACAGTGCCGCCGTTGGAGCTCATTCCACCTTAGCAGAAGCAGCAGTAGAAGAGTCCGGAATAGTGGTGCATCCTCATGGAAACGACGGAGTTGTGGAAGTTTCCAGATATTTGAATTATTTACAGTGACGAGAATGAAAGGAACATCCGTGTTCTGAAATCCCAAGTGGGCCCAAAATCGCCATTTTGTAGTGTTGTTGGTGGTCAGTAGCGAGGCATCAGTTTCGAACCTGCGACTGCGTCATGGCCCACTCCAAGTCGGGAATGTCAACAGCATGGCGTCAGTTTCGAACCTGCGACTGCGCCATTATCCGTTCGAGTGGAAATTTCAGCGACATTTGCATAGGATTATTATGCTGGGACACCTAAACCATTGTTGTTGTTGGAAAGGCAGTTCGTGCACTTGCAACTAACCCTGATTTTGGGCCAGAAATCTAATGGCATTTGTTATAATACTGTTTGTCTTTATTGGTTTCCAGAAATGAATTCTGCAAAATCATGTGATGCATTGAACAAAAATACACTACTACATGTAGGGGGGTTTTAAGACAATAATTGAGTCAATTGTCTTAACTTAAGACAAAAAGAAACTCAAATATTGTCTCTAAGCGGGTGTCTCAAAATATAATGTCTCAAAAATTTGTCTCTATAAAGACAATATAGGACACATATTATTAATGTCTCTATAAAGACAATTTGATTTGTCTCTCTAGAGACAATTTCATTTGTGTCTCTTTAGAGACAATTACATTTTTGTCTTTTTAGAGACAATTCCATAATTCAAACTATTGTCTCTCTAGAGACAATATAAAAAATTATTTAAAAAAAAATAAATGTCCATAATTCAAACTATTGTCTCTCTAGAGACAATATAAAAAATTATTAAAAAAAAAGTAAATGTCCATAATTCAAACTATTGAGTTAAATATGTTTCGAACGCATAAAGATATGAAAGCAAATTCAAACCGAGAAAAAATTTAAACTGAATGACATGGGAGAAGATCAGTTATTTCCCATGGCACTTACTTTTGCTCTTGCTAGGGCGATTCTTAGGACACTATATAACGCATGGACAGTTGCCAACGTAAAGATGAAGTAGTGGAGCTAGTTCATGCCAGTGAGGGAGACCAGAGGATACTTACCCTTGAATCAAGAGGGAATGAATAATTATCAAACTATCATAAATATCTTGAATCATATCAAATGGACTAACACGATCTAAGTAACATCTAATAGCATTGGGAAATTCGAATACGCAACATAGAGTTTGGTGTCCACCTCAGAACAATGATCGATAGCAGGAGCCATTGATTATTCCTTTTGACATGGAAGCATACTATAAGCCATTCCTTTCGGTATACAAATCTTAGAAATGGGCTTCTCTCCAATGGTCAGTAGAAACGAGATGAATCCCATAAGCATCAGTTCTGCAATCCAAAAAAGACCATTTAAAATGTATTATGTCAGCCGATGTCATGTGATGCAATCTCATTCTGAAATTCTGAGAGTTGCTAAAAGATAGACTTGCTACAACGATCTGAATACTTCTTATGAACAGCTCTCAGCTTATTTCCTCCCGTATTTAGGTGAAAATCAACCATGAAATACGCACATTCCCTAGAACAATGCACATAAATGTTATTACCTCAATGTACAGAGTTAAAAAAATGTGCGTACGCCTCCAGATGCTTAGTATGCGCATTAGTATTAGATAAAGATTCAATTCAGACAGGGTGTTAGTAGCTGAGTTCCAACATATAGTTGATCAAGACACAATGTTCTGGCCGTAGCTGATCAACAATGCCTGCCTGTAATTGATGAAGAAATCTAAAATGTCTAGGAGTAGGATTTCTTTAGAAGGGTAAAATCAGTAAAAGCATGATGCTTTAAAAATTTTAAGGCTTACTTCAGGTCTGCTTCAGAGTACCCTGTATGAAGGGTAAGTGTTTTGTTCCAACATGGATCCTTCCTCAAAGTGCATCGAGCAGTGTAGACAGCAGCAGCAACAAGCATTGATGGACTGTAGATAGTCCATGCGCTTTATGGAAATATCTTGCCATGCCAAGCACTTAATGTCCAAGAGGCTTATAAAGGGATAAGAGGCAAAAAGAGGAAACAGGGATATTCAACAATAAAATAATAGAATGAACGAGAAGTGAAACACAACCAAACCACATAGCCTCCAATTCAAATATAAGTAGACAATACTGGCATCCGTTGTATGATTACAAACAACATAAATGTTTTCATGTCATTGTCAATAAAATTGAATGTAGGCTAAGAGCATCATGCTTTGAATTCCTCAAGACTCTAACCAAATATTTTTGTTGAATTTACAATTTCTTTCATCCAATTTACAATTTCTTTCATCCATTAGGACATCAGAACATGCTGGAATAAGAACATAGGACATACTATTCATGTTCTTGAATATAACTTTAACACCATGTATAATCATAATTCCACAAGGCTTGGTAAGCAATAAGAAGCACTATTTCTATACAGTTAAAAAGTGGCCATCAAAAGATTTGACACAAGTTAGCAAGACTGATGGTCCCAATGCACAATTATTTTGCCAAATCAGAAAATACACATCTTTGGGGATGCACACTACTGCAAATCTAGAAATATTTACATTAATCTAGGTGAAGAGAGCAATTCTCCTAGTTAAGCAGATAACTAACTCTCGAAATTCTTCTCTGGCATCTCCGTCACTGTCTTTAAAATTTGAGAATTGTCGTCAGTAATACTTCCTTGTGTCCAACATTTTAACATCTCCAAGGCTGCTTTTGGCTGATCCATTGGGACCATATGACCTGCATCATGAACCTGGTGCAGCAAAATAGAAGATTCCGTAAGGAAGAAATTATCTACTTGTACAACGAAATCAAAGATGATCATCGAGTGCCTTTTACCTTGAGAAAACTGAGTGGTCCATAACTGGTTATTAAACCTGCTTCCTTATCGTCTACAAGGAAGGATTTTGTAGGTGCCTTCTTGAAATTCTCACTTCCAGACCAATCCATGGAATTCACCCATCTTGAATTGCCTGAAAGACACATAATTTGAACAATTAACTTTTCAATTTTGAAGATTAGACTGACAAGCCTGAAAAACACAACTACAAATAAGTTAATAACAGACTTAACACCTAAATCATAAAGTCATTCTCCAAAACAAAAACAATATGTTATATGTATACAGTATCATTACCTAACCAATTGCAAATGAGATCATATTCTCCTGCATAAACTAGCAACTTAACACCATCCTCCAAGAGTGTTGGAATGCCAACTTCCATATTCCACATCCAGTCAGTAAGCATAGCTTCATAAACCAAGGGGCTACAGGAGACAAATTTTCAGCTGCCAACCCCCAGGACATCCCTAACGGAACACTGGTTTAAGTAATTCTCCATATTTGAAAAATCATAGCACAGGCCACCATTGCACTCCTTCCGAACATCATAGTACTGCAAAATATAAAACAAAATAATGAAAACTAATATCGTAAGATATATAAAACAACGATGACAAACTACATTTTAAGATACAAAATGCTGATAAAATAAACATAATGTCTGGCTGTCCAGTATTTAGAATTTAAGTCTTACATTGATATTCCCAGCTAATGGCATAATGGAATTGAAAATTGAGGTGCACAGCAAGTATGATGCAAAGCATGTGACAGTCCCTTCGATACCTAGCAAGTTATAACACCGGCTATAATTAGAACCTACATTAAGAACCTTCGATAAAGGATCTAGCATAACATCAGCCGTAACCAGTTACTTAAAACACTTCACAAATGGTAACTAAGGATCATAAAGCAAACAACATTTGGCCATCAAGCTTCTCGCAATTTAAAACATAGTAACAATATTTCAATATGAACACATACAAATCTAGTTCAGTAAACAAAGTATACATCTCATAAATATGAAAATATGCATTTTGTTCCAAATTTTAATAGGATTTCAGCCCCATGAAAAAATATTCCTTGAAATTTGATGACTAGTTTATATTTATAGGTGTCTATTTCTGAGATTTTTGGGCTGTTTTTTATGGATTAAAGGTCTACAAGTATCAAATACATGAGATATATTATCAAAAACGATAAAAAGTGGACCATACTGCAAAATGTTTGTAAAAACACACAATAAACAAGAATGAACTAACTAGAGGAGGGAAAAGCATCACCTATGCACAATATTTTGAGATCCAGATAAGCCTTCACTACTGTTATGGAAAACGCTTGCACAAACAACTTAAAAAATACATTGAATATTTCAAAAACCACATCAACAAACAAGCCTTCCATAGCGGATAAGTGTTCAAAGCCCTTAACACAAATTTTATGGATTGTACTTGCTCATTATGTACTGAAGCAAACACAGTTCAACCAAGAAGAATGCTAGATTTTCCATCTGAATAATAGATAGTACGACTTGTCAGTACAACAGGGTATTATTAGGAATACAATAAAGAAAAGTAATTTAAAACATGAATGCTAGATTTTATGAGGCATTTTCGAAAGTAGATTTGATCAATGCCACACAGGTTGCTTTCAACAATATAAAAAGTGGTGTCATTCAAAACTTTACCACTTTGTTGGAATCAGCTGCCTTTAGAAACCTGAGGAGGAATACATATGGCCGAGTGGGAACTGTAAGCTTGAAGTTCAATTGCTTTAAACTCCTGCGAAGAGTTATTATCAATTGATTAGTCAATCTAAATGTTTGGAGACTATGTTGCAATCAATGACAAAGAATTATCAGTTAGAGCTAATTACCATGGCCACTATCTGTTCTGACGTGCATTCATTTGGGAAGATGCAGATGAAGTCATTCACCTGTAGCCAAGTATAAACCAGCGCTTATCAATATTGTGTTACCTATTATAATATAATTTTTGTGCTGATTCCAGCATAAAGCGTAATCTTCTGTAGGAGTAGATATTGCTGGTGTATGTACTTTTATACAGCCAACAAAGTGTTATTTTAATTAGATATATACACATCCTTTCTTACAGATGTCAGCAAGTCATCCTACCTGTGGAGGACAGACTTCTTCATATTTTCTAGCCATAAACATTGCAGCGATAGCAAGTAATGGCAAATTCTTCCTTGCAATACTCTGAATAGAAAGGTATCTATCAATGATATTCACAGTGAGATACAACGTCTCTGGCATTAATTCCAATTCCAAATGCACCTGAAAATTTTAAGATTTTGATGTCAGGCCTAAGAGATAGACCATATAAATCTCTTTTAGATCTAAGTTTGACAGCAAATGGAAGTTGGAACTAGCATAGGAACAAAGTTGTACCTCCACCAACCAACCAATCTTTAGCCTCCTAAACAAGATTACAGGAAGTTAAAAACTGAGATGCTAAGTGGAAAAAATACAAGCATGTAACATGAACATAGGAAGCACTTACTTCACCACCTTTAGGTCTGCCTTGGCTCTTTTCCTGGCAGCCAATAACTCTTCTAGGATCTCTGGTAATATGCCCTAGGAAACAGGAAAAAGAGCATTCAATTTAGCATCATCGAAAATGGTCAGCATATGATGGTTAAAAAGTAAATAATGAAATAAGTATCAGCATAGTGTTTGACATGTAAAGACATTAAGGTCTTAGCATCCTACTTTACTTTTAATCCTTTCTAGTAGCATAGCTTCTGGTGCCTATGTTAGTGTTACAACGGTACAACTGTGCATTATACAGCTGGGATGACTAGGACAATGTATTGGGATCTCATCCACATAGCAATTTGACTGCTAAAGTCTACCATACATGTTAGGGAACCTATCTACTTTTTGTACATTGACGAATCAACCAAATTTGAATCTGAATCTACTGAAAACTTCAAATATGTATCATAAAAGTAGCCTAGGGTTTATTGTCCATTATCCGAAACTTCTTCAAAATCTCAATTGCTTACTTACCCGTGTTCGAGGACCAGCTCACCTCAACTCAGCCAAACCTCCAAGACCAAGAAATAATACATGTCAACTTCACTTGCTAGTTTCTTATTGCACCATGGGATAGAGTTTTTTAAACTAACTGTTAGGACCAGGTAATCTACATACAACACAAATATAAGCATATCAAATTTATCATAATCAAACAAATAATAAAATTTAGGACTTGCAACGGTCTTAGTGATGCCCATAATCTGTAAGTACTCATAAATCCATGAGTACCAAGCACAAGAGGCTACTTTAGCCCAGAAAGGGACTTCTTCAACTTGCACACATGGGTATCCCATCCTAACAAAGATATTATATTTGAACCCAAGCTGAAACAAAACCATGAATCACTCTTCCTGCCACCTGCATCTCTGGCCCTGTCAAAATCCACTAAAGCATGTAGCAGCTCAAAGCACTGTGCCAGTGTGCCCTTTAAGTACCTCGCATACCTCAGACCATGGAGCATATTTGCAGCAACCTCAACTCAACCATATATTAGCAGCCAAGCTGGACAATAAATTGGTGTCTTCGCCCCCCTTGTTTGTGAGACAAGGGATCTCATGCACACAGAAATTTGACTGCTAAATTCTACCAAATATGTTAGGGAACCTATATACTTTTTGTACGCTGACGAATCAACCAAATTTGAATCTTAATCTACTGATAAATTCAAAATATTTATCATAAAAGTAGCCTATGGTTTATTGTCCATTATCCGAAACTTCTTCAGAATCTCAATTGCTTACTTACCCCTATTCGAGGACCACCTCACCTCAACTCAGCCAAACCTCCAAGACCAAGAAATAACACATGAGGTGTATATCCTTCATGTCAACTTCACTTGCCAGTTTCTTCTTGCACCATGGGATAGAATTTTTTTAACTAACTAAAATTTTTTAACTAACTTTTAGGACCAGGTCATCTACATACAACACAAATATAAGCATATCAAATTGATCATAATCAAACAAATAATACAAGTTAGGACCTGAAACAGTCTTAGTGATGCCCTTAATATGTAAGTACTCATCAAAAAAACAAAGTATCTTCAAAATTTGTTTTGTTGCACACATAATTAGTTTATGTTTGGACCCTCACAACCTAGTGCGCTCCTTAGAAGCTAGAGCGATGCACGTTCAAGTTATTAAAATTTAACACATATCAATCCTTTTTGTCCTCTTTTTGGGAGGCGCTACATTAATTGTGGGTGTGGAATGCTCATCACATTGAACACCCTCCTCATTATTTATGTCTCCCATTCGCTGAAATTCAACAATTTGCCAAGGTTCAGGAATGACTATTGGATGATTTTGTGCAACAAGCAAATCATCATGTGCTTGTATCTCCTCCCCATGCTCACTCCCAGATGTTTCACCTGATTCCTATACACAACACACTTTAACTTGTTATAATAACATTAAAACCTCCAATTGATTTATTGCATTATTCATATAATATTATAAACAACTAACCTCGGATCCATAACCAGTAATTATTTTTTCCCCTCGATTTATCATGTGTTGGCGAAGACCTTGGGAACCATGTAATACAACATATTTTAGGTCTTCCTCTGAAGCTTCCTTTTGAAACTGGTGAACCTACATTAACAAAGATAATCATATCTATAAGGTAAAATAACTAATAAGATACAATTAACTCAACGTGACCATGGTTACTTTGCCTAAAATAGAAAATATAATAGATGGAAATATCACTTACCATACCACCACGAATACTATTATATCCACCAGAGCCTAATTTGTGAGATCCAATTTTTGACACCCTAGCTTGGGTTGCTTTTCTTGTATCTCGTAGGCGTCTCTTAGCTCCTCCTTGTGCAGATGGCGTATAGTTTGGATTTCTGAGGACTTTCCTCTTAAACTTGGCATCTTTCATAAGTTCATCCCACGTCACTTGGTCTCTGATCCAAGCTGGACGTGGATACATCAAGTTTTTTGTCAACTTTGTCCTTAAATTGGACCTCTTTGAGTGCATGTATTTACTTGCAATCTGTAAAATAAGTTCCTTATCAAATCCAGGATTACCAAATGCTATTACTACATCTTTAAATAGTTCCTCCTTTTTGGCATTGGCTTGTTTCCTCCAATCCATTTGGATGGTATTTCCAAATAATTCTTCTGCACGACAAAAAATAAAGTGATAAAATTTCAGCCCTTTTTCATCCTTCAAGACATTTCCTTCTGAAGTGAGCAAGATTGTAACTTCTTGCATTCCTTTTGTGGTCACCGATGATATTGTTGTAGTCTTGGGGATTGAGGAAGGTTCCCTTATAGATACATTAGGCACTGTGTCACTTACTTCCTGCATTTACAATGAAATTGTGGAACTATTAAGAACCCAACCAAAATATGAAACTATTTTTCATATCTAAAATAATGATCCTAAACATAACAAATGAAATTATAAAAAAAATAAAATAATTTTACCTGTTGATCTGTTGCAGGAGCTACACTCTCCAACAATGACATTTCCCATAACTGAATTTGTTCAATTATTTCTTGTCTGATTTGAACATTTGCAGGAATATCTGGTAGGAGCCTTAACATTCTTGTTTGTGAGTCTATAAGACTCCTCAAAGAAACTTGTTCTGGTCCTGGTGGGAGAATGCTGACTAGACCCACATTTGATGTAGAGGGAATGTTATGGGGTTCTGGTCTAGGTGTAGATGGCATAACATGACCCTCTATACCAACAGATTGTGTAAAGGGCATGTTATGGGGTTCTGGTCTAGGTGTAGATGGCATAACATGACCCTCTATACCAACAGATTGTGTAAAGGGCATGTTATGGGGTTCTGGTCTAGGTGTAGATGGCATAACATGACCCTCTATACCAACAAATTGTGTAAAGGGCATGTTATGGGGTTCTAGTCTAGGTGTAGATGGCATAACATGACCCTCTATACCAACAGATTGTATACTTGTTGGAGTCACCCTAGAAACATCCTGCAAGGCACAAATATAAATAATAAGATGGAATAACAGATGAATAATGTTGAAATATGTAACTAGGTTCGGTCTTCATAATGACATATCTAATCACAATTCTATGTAATTTATGTAAAAAAAGGAAAAAGAAGATTATTTTTGTTATGACTGAGGCATGGGTTTCATGAACACATGAAGAAGCAAGTCCCATTATAGAATGACAATATCTCGGAAGACTCATTAAAAGAAGGTCATGAAGGTGGCAAATGATCAATGAAATGTAGTGTAAAGTTGCAAATAATCATGGCAACCAAAATACTAATCAGTACAGATAGGTGTCCATGAGGTATGTATAATAATTTTCTTTTAAAGGGTCCATCATAAGATGTAGTAGGGTTGAATTTATGGGTTTATATTTTAAGAAATACCCTAGTATTTAGAAACCTTAATCTTAAGGTATTTGTTCCCTATGATTTGATTTCTAGGGCATGGGATAAACTCTAGAATGACATAAAGGGAAAAGAGTATGATCTAATGTTTGAATTTAAGAAACCCTAAAAAGGCCTCTTGATTACATAAAAACCCTAAAAAAGTAACTTGACATCATGTTTTGGAATAACATATTGCTTGGGTTACTTGTTAAAATAGTATTGTATGTACAAGAAGAAAAAAACAGATGGGGTGATCCATTTGAAGGCATGATGTAGCTCTTCGTAACACCTCATAAATCATGGAGTCGTTGTGAAAAAACTTTATTAAATATATGCCCTAGATTTCTCAACAAATAACATAATCAAACTCACATAAATAAATGGTTGAATCTTACATCTTGCATAACATTAGATGTATATGGGGGCATTAACGATCCCTGCATGCCAACATTGGTTGTATTGAGGGGCATAAATGAATCCTGCATGCCAACAAAATGCACGCTTAGTAAAAACACAAATATTAATAAATATATATAGTGAAATAAGTTAACTAAATGCACAAAAATATTGAACAAGTTTTACCACTATCATTACCTTAGATGTTTTATAAGGTGTTATAGGGGTTGGAATCACTTTAGCAATTGCCTGCATTCCACAAACATAAATTAGCATAATATAATAAGGAATATAAGATAATTGAAAATATAAAAGACAATATTCAAGCTTACCTCATGCATCATCATAGCGGTGTCTTGCCCTCATGCATTTGTTAACATTTCCATGAAAGTAGTGAATATCATTGAACCCCCCATGGTAGCATCAATAACACCCATGGGTACATTCTTAAAAAAACACATAATAACATAAAAATAAGAAAACCTTGATCAAAAAACCGATAAGAAAATAGAATCGATAACACCAAATATGTGTTGAGTGAGCATTGAAGATCTGTCCAACACTTTGAGGCAAGCTTATCAGAGTGTTCTGACAAGCATTTAACTAGTCACAAACAAACTTTTGAAGTATCATTTTAAAGTTAATTTCTAAAAACAAATCCAACCTCTAACTAAATCAACAACATAAATAATACAAATACCAAAAGCAACATAAGCAACATAAATACATGGTCTGCCATTTTGTATAGAATAATGTAATAGAAATCTATGAAGAAAAGTTTGTGGACACTCGTTAGGATCATTACATAAATAAATGTTATATGACAATGTGTAAAACCATAAAATTATTCTAAAATATGTTGGTTTAAACTTCTATGCATGTAATACTAATTTCATTGAGGAGTTCTCTGGATTATATTACAAAGGGTAATGCACTGTCTTAAATTGTTGTCGCATAATGCAAAGTAATCTCTGTAGAATATCTCCTTGCTGCCTATAAACATTACTTCACTATCTCATTGCAGCCACAATCAACTCCAAACCAGACCTTGCTTGCCTCAAAACCCTAGACCATACCTCGAGATGATTTGCTGCCACATAAAAACCTTAGGGGTGATTCGTTGCCACAAACAATATGTGAAATCAGCATTTGAAAAGCAATGCATATGAAGCATATTAAGCATGCATGGAAACTACTAATCGGAGTCCAAAGAATTATTATGGTAGATGAAGCGATATGGTGTGTTGCCTTAGAAGAGCAACAATATGCAATAAAGAATCCTGAAATATGCTTGGAAAATGAAAAGACGTAAAATAATGTAGAGCACTGATGGCAGAGAGGGTATAAAAACTCAGAATTATGTTTAACCCTCCAATATAGTTAACCACACATGGAATAAGTGAATTCAAATGAATGACAATGCAGTGAATGCCCATGAGCTCTGGTTTCATCAATTCATGAGTAAATGTTGGTGTGGGATTAAACCAAATAATCCCAATTTCATGCCTCATACTTCTCAAAGACCCAAGCTACAAATATCATGGCTTGGTATTATACCTATGCGCAGATTTATGAAGATTTGAGAAGTTCAGAGGAGAATCAATCATATTTCCATAACACCCATCTCGAACCTATCTCATGCTAACGAATTAGAGTCCAGTGCCAAACACATGATCACATATCCAAGCAAAAGATCATCCCAGTGCATATCCTAGAATGGTGGATATCAAGTGACTCAAACTAATGAAGAGAAGCCACGATTTGACTCCAAGACTATTGAATATTGGAGAAATTCACTTTTTCGTGTTGTAGACATTAGTGGTTTTGAGTTGGAGGCATGCAATACTGGGTGAAAACTCAACCTTCACTATCAGTGATAGTATTTTATGTTTGATAAATAGACATAGACATTTGTTTCTCACTGTTATATTTATTTTCTTCTGAATAACTAGCAAGGAGCTGGAGATGGAGCTGCTAGATAAGGTGGTTAAATGTCTGTCGGAAATAGTGAAAAAGCCAGAGTTGCCCGTGGCCGACTATCCAACAGGCTTGAATTTTAAGCTTCAAGATTTTGAAGAGACAGTCCTATTGCAACAACAGCAAAGGGGGAAATCTCAGATATTGGGGATAATGGGGTTAGGTGGCGTAGGAAAGACAACTTTTGCAAAACATTGAAAAAATATGAGATTTTAACCCTGTTTTTCTTGTGGCCCCATACCTTTTAAAATTGACAAATATATTTGGTGTAAACATGCTGAAACCTTTGCACTACTCTACTAGGAATGGAAAAGAGTATATATCAAGACTATTACATACAAAACAACTAGTACCAAAATGATAATGTTGATGTCACTAAGTTCTAAACATTGAAAATAGATACAATGAAAAGACAAGCACCTAACTCAATCAATATTTCCATACTATTGAAATATATGTCCCCCAAATCTAGACTAGATGACCTAAATTCACTACCGAGTGATAGATAGAGAAATAGGTACTTTGAGGCCAAATGTTTTAAGAAAAAACTAGATGATAACATGGGTAAAAGTATGGAGAATATTGTGAACCCTATGTTAGAAAAATGAGCTAGGGAAACTTGTATTAGAATTAGTGTTGGTAATCTTCCAATATGAATGTCACTAATAAATTTAGCTCCGATTGTACTCAAATGTTTTTATAAATATCCTCCATAATATTCCAAGCAATTTAATAAAAAGTTTTGAGATCAGAACTAGTTTTAGAAATCAATTTCAAGAGACAAAATCCAATAGTCCTAAGAATAAAAAAGACAATCCAATTCCTTCCTTGTATTTGGGGATTGAAATAAATTTACATTTTTCCAATTCCCAAGTGAAATTTTAGATCCATGTTAGAAAATTTGTAAACTCAGATACATCTAACCAGTATGATGTTTGCACCAAAAGAGCCTAGGTTCCTTCTACAACATTCATGGAAATGAGATGAGCCATCATCTCTTTCATGGCACATTAAATAAGGAAACCAACACAATCTCATGTAAATCAAGATCTAGAATTCACCTAGACATAGGAAACTCGAGGAAGAATATCTATCTTGAGTTCACACAAATGGTCGATGTATGCATTATTGTAACTCTAAATATCCAACCTAAATTTAAAAAGATTTGGCTAATGTATATGTTAATTTATAGAAATGTACTTCAAAGAAAACCCAAGTGCCTAGAGAGGGGCTGATGACATAAAATTGAAAACCCAAATCATGGTTACAATACTTAAATATAAAATGCTATGTTGTTTAGTTTGAACATATAAAGGAACTTACAAGCATATCTTGCATGAGAAGTGTGGGAAGAGGTTTGAAAGAGGGAAATATGGCATCATTTAAAACAATTCTTTTCTCAGAAACCACTGCGTGCAGATTGTTGCATCTTTGAAGCTCTCCTCCTTTCCATTGTCCAGAAAACTTCATAAACCATTTTTTCCATCTATACATAACCATCCTGAGAGACGACAATAAAGATGGGAATAGACCTTCCATGTACTACCAACTTCAATTCTGCCCATTTTGTGTTGAACTCATGGAAGACCGAGAGGCCACAAAATTGGTGCAACCTAAATTTTTAAAATGGGTTTATGAGCAAACTACAGAAAAACCCACAACAGATTGAGAATGAGTAGTTATGTAAGTATAAAGGTCCCCAGAATACAAGGTTCCCATTGATAAACAAAACGAAACCTCAATACCCTTCGAGGGGCCAATAATAATGCAGAAAAGCCACCAAAAATTTAGATTGAAATAGTAAATTGGATTATCACAAATTTGTCTCATAATCCACGATTCAATTGTAGCAAATTATAATTTTTTTCCATGGAAATAAATCGAGTACTGCTGGAAACACGAGAAAGAACTTGTTGACTCAACAATAAGGTAAGATGAACAAAACACATCCAAAAACAACCAACTCCATCGAAACCTTTCGAGAGGACACACGGGATTCTGGGGGTGCTGCTGGTCTGTAGTAGCATATGTAGGAGGATCAGCCTCGTGACATATTTCTAACATTTTCCTGAAATGTTTCATGACCTCCTCATACTTATTAGGTGGATCAAAACCGTGGAATTTCTCTAACATTTACCTGAAAATCCTCATGATCTCTTTATACCTATTGAGCACAAAATGGGCCATCATTAAATGATTAAAAGTCAATGTACTCAGTGTCATCTCAACCTCGTAGATGGTTTTCAGCATATCAAACCAGGCTTCCATGTCCAACCTAACAATGAGTGCTCAAAACTATGTTATATGTAACGAGATTCCATATAACACCAGGTTATTTAATAAATTTACAAAGAGAAACAACATTATGCCCTAATAAACATTATTGCCCTAAATTTACACTCAAATTCAGGACGAAAGGGTTAAATGTCTGTCGGAAATAGTGAAAAAGCCAGAGTTGCCCGTGGCCGACTATCCAACAGGCTTGAATTTTAAGCCTCAAGATTTTGAAGAGACAGTCCTGTTGCAGCAACAACAAAGGGGGAAATCTCAGATATTGGGGATAGTGGGGTTAGGTGGCGTAGGAAAGACAACTTTTGCAAAACATTTCTTCAATATGAAGAAATCAGATTATCACAGATCCTGCTTTTTATTTGAAGTTAGAGATAGTGCAGCTAAAAACTCTTTAAATTCGTGGCAGAGAATACTTCTTAAGGCCAACATCTTTGCAAGGGAAATACATCAAATTGAACGGAAAATACCTATGGAAAATAAACCCTTTGTTGTCTTCCTTGAAACTTCTAGCTCATGAGCTTCGAGTTCCTTTGCAAAATAACAGTGAAAGCCCCAGCATATAAAAACTGAAACAATTTAGCGCCAAAAAGATTTTCGACCTCTACACCAAACAAGTTTCGGTGGTTTCAGCGGTCTTGTTTCCATTTTAAGATGGCCTAGCCCACTATTTCCTGCTATTTCCCGCGTATGTCTCCCACTTTTCATAAGAATGAGGGTCTTAATATCTATCTCCCACCACCCACGAACGAATAAATGAGTATGTACTCTGCGGCCGTTGGGCCTCGTGCCCTTAATGCCCATCACAGAAACCCTAGTCTCGTGGCTTTAATAGATCAATAACTTAACACAAGCGCATTCTTGGCAACAAGACTGCAATTTCATAACCAAAACCAAAAGTCTGAAAAGGAGGAATTATTCCTCTGAGTTCGGACCAATCCCTCTGAGTTATTATAACAAAACCCTCAGCCTTAGGCCAGAGAAACCTTTTAAAAATACATTACAGGGATAGTATTCCGTCCAGTTCACAGATGATGGATGTTAACTAATATCCCTAGCCTAGTTCGACAAACAAACACATACCTGGTAGTGGGCACCAAGAAACTGGTAGACCCAACCGCAATTCGGCATGACTTCGAAGACCCACACCATAGCCAACTAGGGCTGCACATTCAAGTAGAAAACAAGATGAGTATGTGATGACAAAACAAGAGAAAAGCTATAAAACTAAGAAACTATTTAATTTTAACACCTAAAACGAATATGCGCTTACCTGAAGAGACTATCCAAGCTGGAAACCCTTTCTGAAAACAGAGACTGTGTCTCAGCGCACATCGTGTTGTACCACTGAAAAGAACCAATTTCGAAGGCAACCAGAAGTGGGCAACTTGATCAAAGGCAAACTGTGGCGAGGTAAAGCAGCAGGTAGAGAACCATAACAAAAAGACAGAAGTGAACCATTTGAGGACTCGACAGACTAACCCTCCCGGCTCGACAACCCCGGGAGATCACCTCAAGACACACAATGTACCAGGATCTAACACCACGACCGTTGCAATTGGAAGAGGCATCTGCACCATAGAACCGATCCATATTCCCACAGAATGATTCCAACTGGAGGCTCCTTGCAGGCAGTCGAACCATGCATAACCCTAGGAATACGACAACCAGGGTACCAAGTGGAGGCTCCTTGGCAGTCGAACCATGCATAACCCAGGGCTCTTAATACTTAATATATTTTAATTTAAATCTTTTATGTTAAATTTATTAATAACAAACATATATTTAACTTAATTTGATTTCTTATAGGTTTAAGAATGTTAAATTCCATAAGAATTTTAAAATGTTATGTTATTTTACATAGGTTAAGGTTCCGTTTGAAGTTGCTTTTTTGAATTGACTTATTATTGATCTACTAATTGTTGTACTATAGGTAGTGTATCTATTTTATAGTAAGTAAACATTGTACTATAGGTAGTGTCTAGTAATTTTTTAAGGAGCATTCATCAAAACAAAGAAATCTAATGAACCATAATAAATATCATATTTATTGAAGGGATTTTATCATCATAAATTACCAAAATGTAATTTGAGTGACTAATAAAATTCTACTATTACAAATAGATAAAAAAAAATTCATTCCACATTCATAAACACTTCAAGGTGGAATGTGCTATTCTTTAGTAATTACACCTTATTATCTTGACAACTTTACTTATGTAATGACTATCAATCCTTCACTCTTTATTTGATTATTGCGATTTATTGTAATTGTTTTGCTTGTAGGTAAATTATTTAAATAGAAATGCCTCCAAAAAGGAAGGGTCAATCAACTAAATTTTTTTTTATGTATATTTTAAAACATCAAAGACTTATAATGTTAAAGATATTCCATATATACCTCATTTGAATGATGATGCTAATGAATATATGAATGAAGAGTATTTTGTTGATATAGAAATTCTTGGCAATAAAAAGGAAGGACACAATGGTGGATCTAGTAGTTCGAGGAGCCTGCCCATATAAATGAGCGAGCCAAGAGAACCCAAGAGGTAAAACGGAACTAATTGATGTTCTTTTACAACTGTATTACAAAAATTAAAGGTAACCCCCACCAATAGTGAGAAAGCTTGGAGAAGCTAACCAGGAAGAGGAAAAAAAAAATAAAAACGAAACCCTCGAGGTCCAAAACTGAAGAAACCCTCTTAAAAGGCAGGGCAAGGCAAAAGCACTGTTAACAAGCAAACCCGAATATCTCTCCACAGCTCAGTCTGTACAGGGGACAACATACCCGGAGAGACTGCTCGCTCCATATGCGACTGGAATGTTGCCCCACCTATACAATCGATAGCGCTTTCTGGTCTCACCGCTTCCAAAACCTGCGTGAACCATTTACCGAAGTTATGCGGCCAATTCCATAGCAAGAAAGGAAAACGAACTTCAAAGAAGAAGTGCCAGAAAATAGACAGGGTAAAGTTTATCCACCTAAAATCGAGCAAAGTAGACCAAAATCCAAGGTTGAGGCAGCACCTGAATTCCTCAGTATTTGCAGACAGTAGTAGGCCTCCAAGCTTCGACCCGAGTAACCCACATCCAGAACAGGAACCCCAAACCGAGCTCCGACGTCAAGGGGCGACAAATGAACCCTCATTTCTTGCCTAGGAGATTGATAACCCACCAGGAGCGCCTCCAGTCGTTCGATGGAAGGGCATGGTTCCTCGCCATTGATGAGTGAGAGGATCCCGAGGAAGATAGACACGTTTGCATTGCCCATTAAACAACTTCGCAAAGAGGATTATTCCCATGGGACAGTCGGGGTAAAGATCGAAGAGGAGAGCTGTGTTGTTACACTCTGCATAAGTGAGGATGCAATAGATTTCCTAGTGTTCACAAATATGTATGTTTATTACTTCATCTCATAACTGAAATCTCACAAGAAAATGTGACACATATGTATCTAAGTTGGGGCAAGAGGAAATAAAGAAATTGAATTAGCCAAGAGTAAAAAAATTGCGACGATATAGTAGCAATAAAGGTTATTTTAGCGAACAATATAGTACCAATACCAACATCGTTCGACAACCTGGTAATTGGGTCTTTTGGCTGAAGTCTGAAAGAAGGAACCAGTGAAGTACATTGGTCAATTGGAGGAGCACCAAGGACCACACTTTTTGTCAATGGCACCAAAACTACCATTGAAAGTACATCCAAGAGAAACCAACATACGATGGGGAAATAAAATATCCATCTTGCATATACATAATATATCCAGTAAAGACAAATAACATAGTGTGGAAGACAAATATCCACACAATCAAGTTAATCTGTTGTGATAATTTGATAGTCATCCATATAGTCATCCAATATATTTCATAGACTTGTGAGTAGAAATTGCATTAAAGGAGTCGAGAGGGGTCTCCCTTTGTAAACAAGCATCCGTAAGACAAGTCATGACCCAATGTCTAGCATGATTGAGTGGGTCATTGCACAAATCATGACACTATTTTCTTACATGACGAAGTGGAAATAAGTTCTTATTAGTTAGAGGAAATTATAAGCATGCAAATATAAGACAAATAAATACACAAGATTCTACTTGAATAAAGGATTTATATTATGTAACGCCCTCCTCCCACATTTACCCGAGATAATTGGTCCACCGGGGTAAACATGCGATGAAGAGTTACTATGATATGATTAAACTCCCTAAGTGCAGTTAAGGAAGTGGAACCGACTAACCAACTCTTTATAGACCTCCCTTAGGTGCTACAAGACCCCCAGGAACCAATCCACTAGTCTCGGCGCCCAACCCTTGAGTTAACCTAGCCTTTCAACCCTATCCTACATCACTTGGTCTATGTGACACTATACCCTACATCACCACATAAATGACACTTCAAGTGATACCTGTAGCCATTATTGCAGGGAAGTTAACTTTTAAAGTGATAATTTCTCTCTCTCTTTGTGTGTTTTGAGATAAGTTGATCGTATCGCTTCGATAACACTCAAGGTGTTGGGTTCATCTCAAGTGATACCCATAGCCATTATCATAAGGAAGTTAACTTTTAAAGTGATAATGTCTGTCTCTCCCTTTGTGTGTTTCCAAAGAAGTTGACCCCATCGCTTGGATAACACTCAAGGTGTTGGGTTTGTTATAGATGATATTAGAGAAAATTACGACATTATCCTAGTGTTGGAAATAATTAGGCTTAAAGGGTAAAAGTTGCTATGGTTTTTGTTATGGTGATGACTTGTAACTAAACACTAAATTGATTGCATTACAACAATGAAGAAAAGACATAAGCATGTGATAAGAGTACAAATGAAGTTATAATATTGACAAGGTTGACATCGAAAATGGTTATTTTGATTATTTGAAGGTTAGTGTTTCATTTCATTAAAATGATACTGCAAGTACCAAAAACAACAACATGAAATAGGATTGGTGCATGGAATCCACCATCCAAGACACCTTCATTTCAACATTTGCATGAGCTCTAGTCTATTCCAATTCACTTGCATGAGGATAAGTTTGATATATCAGTGGACTAATCAATATGCGAGCTAGTCTTGAGTCCAATAGATGCATGAAATCAGGATCGACACCTCCAATGGGGTGGGTTTAGAGATTCCCATATAGGCTATGATGCCTTATGGGAGTGGATTAGGTCTAGCTTTGTTTTAAAGCTTGATTGCATGAAGACAAGATTGAAGGGTTAATAAAACTGGAGAGTTGATAAGTGTGAAAAAGCTTTTGTTTTCTCTATTTGGACAGTTCCACATCATATAACTTGTTGAACTAGAATGGAATATCCCCATAATGGTATTTTGTTCCATTAAGTGCTCTACTTAATGGATAAGTGTTACAAGAATCAAAATATGACATTTTCTCAGCATACTTGGTTGAAGTTGGGTTGTCAAGCTAAAGTAGAGGAGAGGTTGTGCACCCTGCAAAGAAGTCTGAAGTTGCAACTAAATCTGAAGGTAGTCGCTGATTTTTCTCAGGAGAAGAATAAGAAGACTAACAAGTGTCTTGTTCCTTATACACCACACCAACATGCACACAACCATCTGGCCCTCTTCAGTGTTTCCATGGTTATGGTCAGTGTTTTCATGGTTATAGGTAGCATTTAATGTTTATAAACTAATGCTAGCATTAGTTTCAAATCTTGGAAATATGAATCAAATAAATGAATGGAAAAAAGATATTGTATGAATAATATCAATGATATGGTTTGTCTACCTTGGGAAGAGGCCAAATAAGACCATCAATTATCTTATTGGTCCTCAAAGTTAAATTGATAAATTGATAGGTTGAGAACAACAATCATTTTATGAACATGGTAAAGTTCATAAGAACTTTGGATTAATATGCACAACTACAATCTATGTTGCACTACATTCTTTAGAATCGATCGGTTTAGTAGAGAACTAGTCACTTTGGTGTTTTAAGGTCAGTTCAATACAAGACCAACCTTAGCCAATCTGAACCACCAAATTAGACCAGTACAACTCTAAAACCATTGGGACTAACCAATTCCACTAGTTCTAGGTTAGTTCCAATAAGAGTGTGCCCTTCTCATCTTCCTCTCAAGTCGTTTTGTTGGATCCTTCCAAGAATGGTGATTTGGAGAATGCCATAAACTGTCGCACTGTTCTGAGCACCTAAGATCATAAGTAGTTAAGCCTTGACAAACAGGAATTTTCAAGGAACTAGTACAGACATCCCAAAACATATTTAGTGAGGACGTGCATGCAAGGAACTATTACAGACCTCCCAAGATAGTTAGTGAGGATGTGCATGACCAAAAAGTAATACTCTTCATCTTCTAAGTTATGTAATAAACAAGTGAAAGGGAGCAAGACATGAAGAGGAAACACATGGAATGACTTTCAGTTCTTGTAACCATGCATTTCATTGAAGACATAATGATTTGACAATGATAAGAAATATTTTAAGCTACACTAAAACATCCTTGGGTGTATAGTATCAATGTTGAATATCACAAGACTCATATGAAGTGTAAAATTTGTGAGAAATACAAGGTTCAAGGTCCATGGGGTATTGGAGATGGATTTAATACGATTCAATATGATGTTGTGAGAACTCATGCAAAATCCATTATTCATCAAACATCAACTTAGAGAAATTTGTATGACACTAAAAGGTTTGAAAATCCCATTAAAGAACACATAGTGGCTATAAGTGAGGCTAATAAGGAAATGGTCAGAACTACCATTTAGTTAGCATATTTTATTGCAAAAAAAGATATTTCAATTTTTACTTATGAAGATCTTTGTCATATTCAAATGCATCTACAGACGCCTAATATGCCTTCTCGAGTGGAGTATTCTTCCCACATAAATAGAAAAGAAGCTACTAAATTCATTCACTCTATATCAAATTATCTTGAAGAGGTGCAAACTAGAAAAGTGTTAGAAAATCCCTTTTTCTCTATAATGTTAGATGAAAGTATAGACAATGGTTTGGAACAACACCTTGTTGTGTATTCTACATATCTAGATTTAAAAGGTTTGGGCCCTCCAGTCACACAATTTATGAAAATGATTATTGTTCCTAGTGGAAAAGGAAAGACTATATATGATACCATCATTAATTTAAAGGAAACAAGGTAGTTGGAAAATGAGAAACTAATAGCGGTTTCGACTGATGGTGCTTCATCTATGGTTGGATGTGAAAATGGATTTGTCACACTACTAAAGAATGAATAGTGCTGGCTGAATTCTCCTTATTTCATCCATCTCTTTGACATCTGAAGCTAACCTTCTCCCAAAGTCGGGTTGCTAACAGACATGAGTTTAGGAGATGTCCGGGTTAAAGCGCTCGATCCATCCTCTTAGGTATAGCCCTGTTGCATTGAAGAAATATGGTCCTCCATCCAATACCCTGTTTCGGTCCTCCAGACAATTGAAAATGGCAGTAAAGAAGCCCTTAGGCCCTAACTGCAGTGTTATGTGCCCTTTTGGCTTCCATTTGGCTATGATCCAGCCGTGCAAAGCTTTCTCCGTTGGCCAAAGGCCTATGAACTTTCCTATCAAAGCATGATCCCTCAAAAACTGGATATGAGTGTTGATGCGCTGACTTGGGAGCTCGATTTTGGGTCTGTCAACTGCTACCGGCTTGTAGGTGTTTGACGTCACTCATGGTTCTTCATTTGTGTTGTTATTTGTTGGTGTATTTTCATTCTATGTTGCTGTATCTTCTGGATGGTCCATCCTGACATTTTCAGTCTGTCGTAGGCCATTTTCCGTATCAGCGGGGGGAGGCATCATGTCCTCCCCCTGAGGGGGTTCCATTGCGCAATAGTTGTTCCTTATTGTGTTGTAGCTGCCTTATGGCTGAAGGTTAATGGCAGAACAATGCAGTCTGTGAAGGTCTACCAGTTCCAGAGCAGCATCAAACCCTAAGCGCTCCGCTCTCCATTTTTTTTTTTTTTTTTTTGACATAAATAGTTAGTTTTTATTTAAAATTCGGCAAATCAGCTGCCGAGGACTTTAACACTGAAACCCTGTATTTCCTTGTTACAGTCGGCGGGGAAAGAAGATTTTGCTTTTGAATAGTCCACTGAATGAGTTACACTGTGAATGCAGATAGAGGCTTGAAAAAGAACTTGAATTGGTTTTAGAATGGTGCCTTGAAATTCTGCTGCTTTTGCTTTCCATGACGTAGCTCTGCTTCCTAGCTTTCTAAGAGAAGATCCAACGCGCCGAAGTGCCGGATCATCCCAAGAATCACTGCGTTTTCTTTTTGAAATGTCTATCAGAGTGTTATATAGTGTTCAAGAATGCCAAGAGCGGTAAATTGGCCTTGAAGAGGCCCTCGTGAACTCCCCAGCACCTACCCAGACGCAGCAGTGAGTTCCAACGACGAACAGAGATCGAAAATGCCACGGTTGCATTCTGAATTTTCCCTTGTGGATGAGTCCGCGTTTCCTAACAGTAGCCAAATCAAAATGGTACGGTCCCGATTTCTGGAGAATCTGAATCAGCGAAATGCTCAAAGGAGCAGAGGCCCAGACAACTCCAAAATTAAGGAATGCTGCAGTCCGATTCAACATAATTTACTAACAGAGATCTCCTGCTCCTGAGAGAGCCTAGGTTGGCTGCCAAGTCCGCCTGTGAGTTTAACTTCCTCAGAACATGATAGAAGGAGATTTTGTGGAACTTGGGCAACAATAGTCTGATTTTTTTGAGGATGGGGGCTAACTACACCTGAGAAGGGATCTTTTTTTGGAGAGACAGAACGGGGATAACTTGGCCCAGTTTCTTAGCAGGTCCTGAATATTTCCTGGAAGCTCTATTTTGTCAGGTCCTAACATTAGGACACCCTTCCAAACTTCTTGAGCAAAGGGGCACAATAAGAACATGTGGTTAGCCATTTCTTCATCCAATGCACAAAGAGGGCACCTGGAGGGACCTTCCATTCCATGCTTCCTCAGGTTATCTCTAGTGAGGATACTTTTATGCGCCAGAGTCCAGCAAAAGAAGTCAATTTTGGGGAGAGCAGGAAAATACCAAATAAATTTCCATTGAGTTGGCTCTGGGGGGACGCTAGGGACAACCATCATACTTTTGTAACCTTCTGCTACTGAGTAAGAGCCTGAAAGAGAACCCCACCCTCTTTTGTCCTTAGAAGAGGCCTTTAAGGGAGATTTTCCTTGGAGAAAATCCAACAATAAATTGGCTTCAACATCCAGCCAATGAGGGACCTCCCCCAAATTCAAACCATCCCATAGACTTTCTACATCATTTGTCCAATTGGAGATGTCCCAAAGGGTTTCCAGATTGCTGGCCTGAAGCCAAGCTCTGATATTTTCCAGTTCTGCCATCTGATTCAAGGGCTGATCTCCAAGAATAGGTGTCCATCTCATGCTATCAGAAACAAGGCTCCCTATGAAATGTGGTATGGCCACATTCCTTCAGTGAGGCATCTCAGGGTTTTTGGTTCCTCCTGTTATGCCTTGATACCTAAGGAACAGATAAAAAAACTTAGTGCAAGGAGTCACAAATGTATCTTCTTTGGATACTCATACCTCCAAAGAATACCATATCTATGATAAAGTGAATAAGAAGTTTATAATATCTAGAGATGTGATCTTTCTTGAGTCTTCCAAGATTGACAATGTTGTTGAGTGGCAGCGTAATCATTTGGATAGATTTGAACATGCAAAGTATTTTTAAGAGTTTTATAGTGAGATTATACATCTCCTTCTCTTAGCTCTATACTTTCTATGAAGAGCCTTGAATAAATCAGGTTGAAGGAAATTCCTTCCCCTGCTTTGTCAAGAAAGAGCTAAGAGACTGCTGGCAGCAGGTAGCCAAATTTGACAAGTAGTGAGGGTACATGTAAGATACAAAGCAAGGATTAATGCAAAGGAGTGTACTGACTATATACATATCATCAAACATATTTCATCCCACTTAAGATTCCTTGCATCATGCCTGGTTAGTCATAAGATCATGTTGGTCACAACCTCCGTAGCTTAAATAAACAAATGGTAATACTCTTCATCTTCTAAGTTATGTAATAAACAAGTGAAAGGGAGCAAGACATTAAGAGGAAACACATGGAATGACTTTCAGTTCTTTCAACCATGCATGTCATTGAAGACAAAATGATTTGACAATGATAAGAAACATTTTAAGCTACACTAAGAGGTGTATTTCAAAAGATGTGCTTTGTTTTCCATACCTAGCCTCCAAAGGGTTATGCATCAGATGGATTCTTCATGCGGTACTAATATTCTCTCATACCTTTGGTTTCTCAGTCTTCTTATTTTTCTCCTTAGCTCCTTGAGAGTCATCTATCATGTCATCATTCTTCATGGCCCCTGAGAGACATAATTGTGTAGTTTCAGTGGGCAATGACTGTTGCGGGAGTAGCATCATTAATATAGTTGGTTTACACTTGGCACCACTGCACTAGGTGTTTGCTTGCTATTTTTTTCTCTTTTTCTCCTATCATCACTGTTTAGTCCTTAAGGTCATCATTTTCTTGACATCATTGTGCCCCCTAGGCATTTGTCACAGAGAATTTGAGGCCTTCACCCTCAGTTTCTATTAGGACATATTACTCCTCCTCGTCAAGTTAAAGTACATCTTCTGAGTCCTCCATTGAGTCCTCATTTTGACTCTAGTTCTACTGATTCTTCCAATTCTTCCTTTCATTCCGCATCTTCTCAATGTTATACCATCATCATGTCAAGCACCAATGCGAGTGTGGGAAACCAAGGTGGTAACCCAAGTACTAACTAGGGTAACCCCATGAGCGTAACCTTCACTAATATGGGCACTCCTACTCCATTGCCTCCTTTTATAGCTAGTTTGAGTCTCCCTAATTCAGCTAACTCATCAACGACCCCCTTCTTCATGACCCAAATTGGCTAGTTATGCCTACCAAGATTCCTTCCGACATCCCCAATTTTGAAGGTAATCCTAGAGAAGATCCCACAAATCATGTTCACTCATTCCATATGTGGTGTTCATCCAATTCTATCATATAAGACTCCATTTGTCTTCGCCTTTTCTACTGCACTCTTACTGGAGCTACTGCTAAGTGGTATGTCGATCAAACCAAATCCACTCATTCCACTTTTGTGACTCTTGCCAAAGATTTTATAGCCTATTCCAAGTTACCTTTCTGTTATGACACTAGTAACAAAATTTTCACTTCTTTTCGTCAAACTTTTTCCATTGGCCTATTTGATCATGTTCAAGAATGACATAGAAGGAGGAGCATATGTAAAGCTCCTGAATTCTAAGACTGTGTCTATATGGATTGGTACCTTAAATCTCTTTTGGCCCCCATTGCTAAAGAAGTCAATTCTCACTTCCCTTAATCTGAGGAATATTCAAACCTTTTCTATAAAGAAATAAGTTTTTTTTCTTTAGAAAACATACAGTTTGAGGTTAAAAAACTTGTAAAGGGAAAATTTAAGAACATCAAAAGCTACCAAACAAAAATATTAAAAATTGCTTTGCATGTCCTTTTTTATTTAACAATTAAGCAAGACTTCCCTAAACCCTGGACTCAAAGCTTTATTGTACCTACTTTTAAAAGTGGGGATTGTAGAAATTAATATGCAAATTCTAACTGCTCATGAAATTTTCTAAATCACAAGACTAGAAGCTACTCTATTGATCTGCAGAAGTAAATTCACGATCGAGAACTCATGTCATCAACACGCATCAAGATTCAACACACAGACACAGAGATTTATCTAAGGAAAAGCAACTTGCCTTGAGAGACAAACAGTTCCCCATATCCTTTCCATACTTCCAACCCAAGTAGAGTACACACGATAGTTGTGAGTTGTGTCTGTGTACCTGTTGAAGGCTCGAAATTCTCTGCCTCAACATTATAAGGGAGACCACCTAGCCGGGAACTTAAAGTAGCTCATTTTCCGTTGAAATGGTGGTTCTAACTGGTTAAACTAGGTCCAGTTACCTTCTTTCTATCGCTAATGGCTTAAAGTATGCCTTTTACTTACCAATAGAGAAGAGACGTCAGATCAACGCTCTTACTGATCACACAAGAAAGTGATCCTTAAGCTGATTTGGGGCTCAGCCAAGCCACAACTAAATTTTGCCCCTTTGATAAGAGGACTTCTAGGAATGTAGAATTAAATCTAAATGCAAGCAAAATGAAAGAAATCCTAAGCCTATCTATAGCAAGTCCTGATAGTGATCTGTAACAACTCTTCGAATGGCTTCCTGAGTCCTTTTTCTATCACCTTCTGCATCTAGGGTGGAGCTAACATTATTCCTTATCTTTATGGCTGTTGTTTGCTTGTGAAAAAAAACTGAGTTCTTGTCACCCCCTTGTAACCATAATTGTCTCGACTTGAGCCTCCATTTTGTTTCCTCTTCTCTGTTAACTCGGTATAGCTGTAAGTAGAGTTCATTTTCCTGTTGTTTGTTCTCTTGGGAAAGGCCATTATCCTCTATTGGTCTTTGGATACTCTCCAGATTGTTCTTAATTTCTTTTTTTACCTTCTCTGGTTGTTGATACTTTGTTTTAGCCCATTCTTTGATGGCTTGTTTTGTTTTCCGTATTTTTGTTTCCCAAATGAAACCGGGAGAGCCTTCCACGTGTTGGATCTAAGAGCTGTAAACAATTCCTGCAACTGCTGGTATATCATTCCAGAGAGAACTGTATCTGAATGGAATGGGCCCAAGTGGCCTATGATTTTCCAGCATTAGAGTTATTGGGAAGTGGTCGGAGGCAGAGCACGTTAGAATGTTAGCATATTTGATGGAGAAAGTAGAGAGAAGTGTAATATTGATGAGAATTCTGTCCAACCGCTCCATGATGTTACCAACACCCATCCTATGGTTGTTCCAGTTGTTGCATCAGTTTTTTGGAGGGACATCCATAAGATCATGCTCCTGCATGATATTTTCCAACTGTATTCTATGTGGATCAGGCATAAAACTGCCTCCCCTTTTCTCATTGGCGTGGAGGATTAAATTAAAGTCAAATAATGTTAGTGTTCTCTTCTGCGTCCAGACTATCTTTTAGATCATGCCAACAACTATCCTTATCTCTGCAGTGATTCGGCACATAGATGTTGTAGATGATAATGGCTTGCTGATCTGCTTTATTTTCCAGAGTTGTTTTGATCCAGTGTTGATTTATTGTTTCCGAAATACAGTTCCATATACCTTGATTCCAAATTGTTGCTATTCCTCCTGAGGCTCCTCTTGCCTCACTAATGCTTCCTCTATACTGTCTCTACTGCTCAATGACTTTATTCATTTCCTTGTGGTTTTGTTTTGTTTCTTGTAACATAATAATTCCTGGCGTCTCAGAATAAGATCCCTTAGGGCTGCTACCTTAGAGGGGTGCCCAAGTGCCCTGATGTTCCAAGATAATATTTTCATCATTGGATATGCGGTATGCGGGGAGGTGCTCGCCCCCCTTGGTCCTTGCTGATTGCTTTTTTGTCATGCTGGCCCAGGATATAAGTTTCTATGGGTGTCTGCATTCCCATTTCTATGTCCTTTTGTGCGTTCTCATCCCTGTGCTGCTTAGTAGATTTCTTGCCTAGGCCAGGTTTCTTGGAGGGTTCACTAGAACCCCCGTGATCTTTAGATGAGCTTCTGGTGATTCTGTTGAGGGGAGGATCAAGAAGAGGCTAAGAGGAAATAGTAAGATGCAATGAGGATTCGATAGTGTCTTGGCATTGGCTTTCAGGGAGAGGGGGCTCCTGGGGATCAGGAGGAGAGTGGGGGGATGAGGGGTCTTCTTCCTCCAAATATTCGAAGGGGTTTGATGTAGAGGGTAATGGCTGAGTCAAGATGGGAGGGGAGGAGAAGGATGCAGCTTGGATTTCTGGGGGAGGCTTTGGTTTTGGGCCAGACTGTTTGGGGTTTACTTTCTTTTTTTTGACTTGTTCCCATGTGTCTTCACTGGCTTCAACATCTTCATTTAGTTCATTTTATTTTAGTTTACTACACCTATTAGCAAAATGACCATATTCATGGCATACCTTACATTTGAACGGGATTTGTTCGTAGTCCAGCTGCTGAATATGGGTCCATTGGTCCACTTTGATCTTGATTGCTTCCGGAAGGCCCTTTCCTAAGTTGGATGGATTGTTTATCTCAGATACATTGAGATTGGTTAAATTCAGCTTATCGGGTTCATGAGGGTAGGAGAGGGAGGCGAAATAGAGATGGGAAGCTTAACAGTCATCCAGAAGGAAAATATATGCCTGCATGTAAAGGTAAAGGGAATGCTAGGGGGGTAATTTGATTCAAACAAAGGGTGAATTATGCTTCCCTGAATGGACATCATGAGACTGTGTTTAAGATTCACCATTCCGAAGCTGCGAGAAGACTAGAGTGTAAGCACAAGAGAGAAGCTAAACATATTGTGGGTTGTGAAGAGGGCCAAGAAGGCCCTTTTTGGTTCTTCCTCTTTTATATTGGAGACACAAGATTTAAGAGTGTTTACAAGATAGCAATAAAGATGAGATGGATTGTCAAGCATATGCTGACAGGGGTGTTGTTGGACTGTCACAGTGGAAGAAATGATCTAATGGATAAAATGAATGTCTACTGAAAAAGAAAATTTCAATGTTGAGGTGCAACTTGGGAGGGGTCGCTGATGGTTCCCTAAGCTAGGTCAAGTGCTTGCAATGGATTAAATATCAACTTCTGCTGCAAAGTCTCATGAGGAATATGATTATGCAATAACTGCACCTAAAAAATTGGAAGTCAAAGTCTAGGACTCATTATAAAGAAGTGGTTCAATCAATAACCACTAAGTTTTGAACGGGATCTAAAATTTGACTTTCTCAAAATTGAATGAAGTTGGAACCACTCTGAAACAACTCGAAACAATTAAGAAAGGGATTTTGAGAACACCTACCATGTTATGTTTCCAGGATAACATTTCACATGCCACTGCCACCATTGCCATCTTTCTTGGTCCAAGTAAAGGGCTCCCACACGTAGTTTAGTTTGATAATCGCGGATATCATTCAGGGTGAAATATTGTTCTATTTGTGCTACCCATACTGCCCGATTAGAGCCATCAAATTTATACATGTCCAACTTGGGTGGCCGAGGGTGGGACTGTTGGTGATTTCCATGCAAGTGAATATGATGGCTATATTCTCCTTCGAGGTGTTCATCAATACTATGCACCTCCTGATGATACCCTGTCATGCTCTTGGTGACTAGTTGAAGCGATTTTGAAATTTCTTCCAGTGGTTCCTTGAACAAATCCAACCTTGATTCAAGGCACTTGATCTTCTAATTGGCCATGACTTGAGCTCTGGTTTCTACCATACACAAATCTTGGTCACTTGAAGTCACTCCGAAAAAATTTGGGACCGCCCAAAAAATGAGGCTGACTAGTGAATGGAACCACTGTGATCAGCTCCTTGTCCTAAATCTTATGGGCTAAGTCTCTTGTAAGCATCTTGGGGAGGACCTAGATCTGAATTGTATTGCTACGGTAGAACCTCAACTGGTGGATCTGATCTGGCATATAAGATAATGGGCGATCTTCAGAGAGCTGAGGGAACTATGGTCACAAAGGATTGTCAGGTGCTATAGATCGCAATATACATAAGGTTCCAACAATAATACTCAGCCCAATATTTCAGGGAATTAACTAAGGAGGATCAACTGTACCCTTAGCCATATTACCTAAATACGTTATCGTACGCACAAGTAATCTCCTCGAGTACTGTTCTCAATGTACTGTAGCAGCAAGACAACTGATGGCTTATCTAAGGCCAGGTCTCAATTGAGCCTAGGGGGCTTTCAATATACCCAGAGGGTACGTGGAAGTGTAGTCCATGTGTGGTTCTATCTAATGTAGTACTACTCAAAGGGGTACCCACAGGGGTTACAAGGGAGTCCAACAAGCGTGGCCACCTCTTGTATTTCCTGCGTGCATGCCTCCCCAAATCCACATTTTTATGTGCTCAACGAAAAATCCCGTGGTTTAAAGATGCCAAAACACGTCCCTGGCCTAATTTTTTTTTTTCGCAAAAATGGAGGTACCATGAACCTAGAAAGTGCTCTGATACCGCTTGTTATGCTCTTGACCTGCAAGAAATTCCAGAATACCAAATATGCAAAGAAATACAACCCAAAACACATAATAAAATGAGAAATATAGCAAGTATTTTATTATTCAGAGATAAAAGCAATGTTCACTTGCCTCTTCGAGGGGGCAACCTCCAACAGAGCATAACTCGATTACAAAATAAGACTCGATGATCTTTCTCTTATAACTACGACTATTTATAGCTAAATGACATTCAACAACCTAACGACTAGTGGTCCTTTGCATAACATGGGTTAACCACTTTATTTATTAATTATGGCCTGTTTGCAACAAACTGTGGTCCCTTTCTTAAATGAGGGTTAACCACTTACAATTATTAATACGGGCTTTATTGACTCTTTAACTAACTATGACTATGACTCGACCCTATTGGGTTTATTACATAAATAAAGGGGTTAGGGTTGGACCCTAACACGTAGGGTCAAATCATTAACTAATATGTATAGAGTTATACATAAAATCCACCCCTAAGAATCATCCTTTCATATTTGAAAGTATTTTTCTCGAAAACCCTGTGACATCCCCAACCATGGTTCTCTCGTAAAAGACATTGTATACATGTTTACAAAAATTAAATATTAAAAAGGGATCTGAGTAAAGGACTTAGATTAAAGAGCTGAGAGGGGTTTGCTTTCTTGGGATGTCAATGGGTTTCTTGTGCAGAAATCTAAATTATTTTTGGTACACTCATTAAACAGATAGTTGGTGAGCCTTAATGGACTAGTCAAGAAATTAATTTGGGTTGGAAGGAAGTAGGCAGACCATGTTTCCTTGAGAAACATTTACAAGGAAAGAAGAACTAAATTAATGAAGTTGTCTCTGCTAGTAGCAATGAAAAAAATAAATCCCAACATAGAAGAGAAGCTAACAGATAAATGAGAGGGGTTCAATCTCATTTTTTAGATACACCCTCTCTCATTCAATCAAGAAGAGACAGAATTATCCACTCACTCGTTCAACATATAAGATTCAAAATTGAACAAGAAGAGGGAGGAATGGCAATAAACTATGTTTTTGGTTTGAAATATTGGTGAACAGGTGGTTGTCCTTGGTGAGGAACAATGCCTCTCGAGTCCCTGTAAAGCCATAGGATGGAGATGACTTTCTCTGGATTCCCTCAGTGGTGTAGATGGAGGATTGTGTCCTTCGATTCCTAGATGGAGAGACTCTCAAAACTTCCTGCTATTGATTTACATTGGGCTCTGGATTCCCTTAAGTGAGTGGAACCACTATGTTTTGTTTAAGGGTGGATATTTACTCTCAAGATTCCCTTGGTATGTTTTGAGTGAAGGTATTGGGCATTTCAAATCCCTGTGTTTCCATTTGATTGCTGAGTGGCTGGTGGGTGTAGGAGGGAGGTCCTCTAGAGTCCCTGTTTCAACTGAAAGTTGGTGTTTTATCCTTGAACCAAGCCCCTCATTCTCTAAAATCTGGCTCAAGGATGATAGTTGCAAGTGACCTTAGCTATAATTGGCTAAGGTTGGGTGGAGGGTCCTCATCCCAAACTCAATTTCCCAAAGCATCATGAGATAAGTTCTCTTATGCATTGCAACACCATTAATCATGTGTTACACTCTTGGATTGAAATCACATGTATATGAGAAATGAATATGTATTGTGTTCTAGACTGAATGGTACTCATGATTGTGCTGAACATGGTATACTTCTTCTATAATTTAAATTATTATACCTTTGAAATATGTGATAGTACCATTTCTAAACATGACTAATTAACCTGCTAAGAAAAAGGTTAAAGAACTAGAAATAGTACCTATACAACTGAACTAGATTATCACATAATAAACAATAAAATGGTGCACAGAGTAAAGGCATATAAATTTCCCATAAGAACCAAATTCTACCATCATAATATTTAGTATACGAATCCTTTTATTACAGAATAACAGTTATATCGAGGACAAATTGTTGACATGGTCTTTGCATACATATAAATGGATGTACATGCGTTTATGAGGCATGAGTTGATGCCAAGGATGTCATCCTCTTTAAAACATATTAACTGTCGATGTTAGATTAGAGGCTCTTGTAGCCTTGCATTTTCAATAGTCATGGAGGTCTTCGCCAAGCTTCATAGTGCTTCTAGTTATGGAATTACAACCCTGAGGGTATGCCTTGGCCCATAGATCATTGAGGAGTGTTGATCTCCTCAAGCCCCTTTTGGTATTTTACAACTTCAGTGGGCTTTGGAAGATAAGTTTGATCGTAAGCTCAGAAGGGGTAGAACTAGTAAGGGATAACGACCCATAGAGGCCATGAAAAAATGTTGGTGTGTGTTAGCGCTTGAGATTTCACCCTAGGCTGAGGAAGGTAAACCTTCAAGGCAACATCAAACCATTTCACCTCGTAGCTAGCCCTACGGGGTATGAGAAGGCTCTCTCCGGTCAAACTCGGTAGATCTTTCAATAGGATGAGCTGACCCAATTAGGAACACTGATATTAGGCTAGTAAACTGATAAGGGGGGTTGATTTAAAGTTTTTTGGGTTTTTGGTGGCAATTCGAGGGAGTGCAATTCAGGGTGCGGGAATTGAGCTCAGTTTTTTGCAGGTGGGTCTTTGGGGCAAGGTAGGAGTTTGTGCTGATGCCTTTAGCTGAGATGGATGATCAAGGAAGAAAGAGAGGGAGCTAAAGAGGGAAAACAATGACTTTGAATCCTCTTTAGACAGTGGAAAACATAAATATTAAACAAAATTGAAAGCTGAGCATGGCATGCATGAATTCAAACTTTATCACTTCTTTTGTTTAATTAGCAGCAATAGAATAAGAGATGGAACACATAAACACACTTACAATGACAAGTAGGAAACACACCATCAACACAATAATCCACAAGAATCCAAAATGATGTCTGCAAAACCCTGGCCTTCCTTTTCCTCAAATTGCAGAGATACAAGTAAAATATACAATAGAGCTTCTCCCTCAAGAGTCCAACCATGAAAATGAGCAAGAGAAGGCATAATATAGATCATCTAACTCCTTTCCCCACCTCTAGGGGTCGAGCTCAGCTTCCTAGGAGTAGTTTGAACTAATTCTAAACTGAGCACTAGATAATAGGCAGTCAAAACAACTTGCCTCTAAAACTTAGGTAACCCATCCATGCATTTAATATTCACTATTTACATCAAGGAAACTTCTAGAAGGGTTAAAGGAGAGTAAATGTATCCATGTGCCATGAAAATTATCCAAAAATCCATCATTTACAAGCATTAAGAGTCAACCATAGTAAAAACTGAGTTTTGCAGGCCGAAATGGTCAAACTGGCAAAATTTCCCTAAGTGGTCGCGCCCCTGCCTTGGAGTGGTCGCGTGCATTGGCAGCTGTGTTTGAGGGCCTTCCGGGTGTCCAAATCAGGTGCAAGATAGCTCATTGGAAAGGTCTGTGAGTCTACTTTCCAACCCAACTGAAATATCTAAATTTGGAGTTGATTTGACCCCTCAAAAGTCATTTCTCCCAAGACAGCTTTCTGCAACTCAAAAAGTGGGCAGAAAGTCAAAATTTGCATGTATTTTGAGCTTTTGGAGGCCCAAATCTCCATAAAAATTTGACCCCATGCATAGGCAAGTGTATTTTTGCATGAAAATTCCAAAAATGCAAAGTTTTTCTCATTCTGAGCTGTCCCCACGAGTGGTCGCGTGCGGGGTGAGACCACTCCAACGGCCAAAACCTGTAAAATTGCACAAAAAATTCACAAATGACAAAATTTTCTCCAAATTTCTTGAAATTTGGGCTGGGAGTCCCCAATCAAGTACCATGCTCAGTCAAAGAGGCTTTGGCCAAAATTTGGAGTGGATCGGGCGTTTTCCTTCGTTTTTGTGCTTTGGCCAACCGTCCTTGGAGCACCTTCATTCTCGCCGGTATTTTTGACTTTTCTCTCAAACCATGACACCTGTGTAAAAAGTGAAAGAGGTTTTTCTTTTTTGGAATGTTGTGGACAAAAACCTCTCTCAGGTTTGCAAAATTCATCTTTGATTGCTCAGAAACAGCTTTTGAGTGAAACTTGTCCCGATGTGTGAAACAAGGGATTTTGTCGAAATGGAGCGAAATGAAGGGGATAGAGGGCTTCTAAATTCTTGGGGAAATTTTTGGGAGTGGGAGGGATGTTAGGAAGCAGGGGAAAGTGGAATCTCAGAGATTGAGTGAGGGGAAGGGGTCGAAAAGGACAAAACACAGGCCAAACCTAGAAAATTGCCAGGTTGTAGCTAGAAACTAGGGTTTGTGCAAAAATGAGGAATTTGGAAGATCTAAGGGATGGGAAGTGTTTGATAAGGTACTTTAAGGATAGGGGAAGGTGTATGAACATCAGGAAACAAGTTTTGCCAGTGATTTGACCATCCAAGAGAAATTGTCTTCAAAACCCTAGGAGAGGGAAATGACCTTGCCTGGGCGCAACATGAAGCATGAACAAGGTGTAAAATGACTCATTAGACACGGACATGATAATGACAACCCTACGAATGATGATAAACTCAGCTGAATGGTGACATGGACTGACATTTGGGCAAACCCTAGAACTAATGCCTAGTGACCAAATTTTGCTTGAAGACTCACTGAAATGACAAAATTTGACCTTGACACTCTGAGACCACTTTGTAAGAGCATATTTGATCACTGTAGGAAGGCTGGAAAGACTGACACTAACATTGGCTCCAATGGGGATGGTAGCTCCTTGGAGGTGCCAAGAACCTTAGACCTCTGGGAGAGCAGACCAGTGCCTTACAATCATTGGGCAATGGAGTCATAAACTCAAGCTGAAATGCAAGACTGAAAACTGACACAAACTAACTTAACCACAAGGCTAAAAATTGACTCATAAAGGACTCATGACTCAACTAAAAACTGACTCGATACTTAAACACACTCGACCAACTGAAAATGATGCTCAAAGTGGAGCTTATTCATCAAAACCTACTCTAACAGTTTCATTCATCACCTGGTCAAGTGAAATGAAACAACCAATGTAACCAAGTAAGTGTCCCATCTGCTGTTCGAATTCTCCACAAGTGCTTGCTTATGAACAACAAAAGAGAACTATTGAAAGGCAACTCCCATGACAACTTAGAAACAGACCCATTGAATGATATGAATTCTCTATCCGCCTCCAATAACACTGCATAAGGATCTTGAAATTCAAGCACACTGGAACTTAGCTCATCCAATGGATTACTTCTCTTTTCCTCATTACATGAATGCAAACTTTGATCTGAGCCTTGTGATGAGACCTCTGCTGAAAATGACAAAGAAACCGGCTGCCGGATCAAATTCATATCAGCACATGTTTCAAGCTCACATGTGGTCAATGGAGAAAGACTTTGACTGCAAACCTCATCCAAAACATCAGCTATTGGATCATGAAAAACTTGAAAAGACTGCTGCAATGTATCCATTGAAAATGTATGACATCCTTCTAGCTGTTCATCTTTTTCTTGAGAGATTTTATGAAGATTCTGCCTTATAAACTGAAATGCTTCGAAACAAAAGGGTATAGAATCTTCCTGCATCATCAAATCATGTATTTCGGCTGCCATACCTTCATCTGTAATCTGCCCTTCAAGTTCATTTGGTGGCTGCAAATCTGATGCTACAGGCTGCTCAAGAATTTTGTTATCTGTCTCATCCTCAACATTAACACTAAGAGATTGCTGATTTGTTATAGGCTGTTCATTTGAAGATTTACTATGCAATCTACCCTTCAAAAACTGAAATGATTCAAAACAGAATGGTACGGAGTCACCTTCTTGTATCATTTGATCAAATATGTCAGCTTCCATGCTTTCATCTGCAACTTGAAAACCAATGGCACTTGGGGGCTGTAAATCTAAATATGAGAAGTCTGGAACAAGGTTTTTATTGCCTCCAAGATGGTCTAGATCAAGACTTGTTGACAGCTGATTTCTAATTTCATGGAAGTTGTCTTTAATGAACTGACATGAATCAAAACAAAAAGGTAAAGATCCTTCACTTACTTCAAAATTTGCTGCACTTTCCTCGTCACTGTCATAGCTGATATGTGATGGGTGATCATTATATTTAAGCTGCTGAAAATGAACCTCTTCCTCCCACAAACTAGCTGTTGGTTTATCTACAAGATTAGCTTCTGTTTGGAGAACATAATCATCGTCATATTGATCAAACCGAGGCAAATCATCGGTATAAAACATATCATCAAGCATGCAGGTCATATCAACAGTTCTTTCTTCGCCAAGGTGATCTACAAAACAATCATTATCAGATCTACGACAACTAGGATAAGAAACAAAAAGTTTTGGATCAGCAACTTGTTCTTCTTCAATCAGCGAGCCTTGAACATCATAAGCATTTCTTGAGGTGACCTTCTCCATCATCTTTTCCACTGCACTTACCAAAATGTCAAGCTTTACCTCTAGAGATGTTGATTCGGCCAGATCTATGTTTTTCATCTCTTCTTCCTTCATCCTTGCCCTTCGGATCAGCAGATGTGCCTCTACATTTACTGCACTGTTTTGCATCTCGTGAAGTGTTGAAATATCCTTTTCTCTCAGCTGAAACTCCATCTCCGGATCAAAGGCACCCGGATAGTGCAAGAGAGCAGATCTAGTAGTAGGCCTTATATCAACTGGCATCGAATAATAAACTTGATTAAATCTGGCTGAAAACTGTTGTATTGTCTCCCCTGGCAATCTTTTCAGTTGGTTATACTCTTCTACAATCAAGAAAAGGTTCTGCCCAATCATCCACCTATCGAGAAAAACTTTGACGAACTGCTGGAAATCTGAGATGCTCGCATCAGGCAGGGCTTTGAACCAACTCTTCACTTTAGCTTGCAAAGAAAGAGCAAAAAGCCTTATACTAACATCTTCTTCATCAACTTCAAAAAGATCTAGAAAATTCTCAAAATTCTGGACATGTTGCTCAGCGTTGACATTCTTACATTCACCATCAAACATCGGCAAGTATAGATCATAGTTTTTGGGGAAAGCATGAAGAACAGAAGGTAAAACAAGAGGTTTATACCGATCTGGAATTTTACAAGGTATAGGGATATGTACAGGGTATAGAATCAGACTTGGTCGCTTGAGGTTCATCAACTTGAAGATGGTCATCACAAAATTCGGAAAAAGGATCTTGATCAAGCTCAAAGGCATGCAAATCTTTGGTTTTCACACTTTTCAAAGGGAAAGAATCAATTGCAGGCCGAGGATCTCTTCTCAAGCATAGTATACTTTGCAAAGCCTTCTTGACATTCGTGGGAAAAGAGAAAAAATAATTTATGACAAAGAACAAAATGTCTTGGATGAAATTCCAACTTGAATACCTGATTTTGCCATATTCTCCTTTCATGTTTCTGCTGGTCGGGATCATCCTCCAGTGGAGTCTTTGGATCTGATCTTCAAAACTGATTTAGAGTCGCCAAGTGAATGATTTCAGCCTTTCAAGTGTCTGATCGCTGTTCACCATCAACAATCAGATCTGAACTTGATACATGTACTGGGGTAAAATGCAAATGAAGTGCTGTATTCACAAGCTCACGGAGATTGACTGAAGCAGCGTTATCTACTAACGCTTATGTAAAACAAGAGCGTTTTCGAAGGCTACCTAGCGTATCTTCAGGCTCCGTCTAAGACTCGTGAAATAACACGTCAATGAGCAAATGATTAGTTTGTTCTCCCCAGTATGGTCGCCACTATGTTAGCGCTTGAGATTTCACCCTAGGCTGAGGAAGGTAAACCTTCAAGGCAACATCAAACCATTTCACCTCGTAGCTAGCCCTACGGGGTATGAGAAGGCTCTCTCCGGTCAAACTCGGTAGATCTTTCAATAGGATGAGTTGACCCAATTAGGAACATTGATATTAGGCTAGTAAACTGATAAGGAGGGTTGATTTAAAGTTTTTTGGGTTTTTGGTGGCAATTGGAGGGAGTGCAATTCAGGGTGCGGGAATTGAGCTCAGTTTTTTGCAGGTGGGTCTTTGGGGCAAGGTAGGAGTTTGTGCTGATGCCTTTAGCTGAGATGGATGATCAAGGAAGAAAGAGAGGGAGCTAAAGAGGGCAAACAATGACTTTGAATCCTCTTTAGACAGTGGAAAACATAAATATTAAACAAAATTGAAAGCTGAGCATGGCATGCATGAATTCAAACTTTATCACTTCTTTTGTTTAATTAGCAGCAATAGAATAAGAGATGGAACACATAAACACACTTACAATGACAAGTAGGAAACACACCATCAACACAATAATCCACAAGAATCCACAATGATGTCTGCAAAACCCTGGCCTTCCTTTTCCTCAAATTGCAGAGATACAAGTAAAATATACAATAGAGCTTCTCCCTCAAGAGTCCAACCATGAAAATGAGCAAGAGAAGGCATAATATAGATCATCTAACTCCTTTCCCCACCTCTAGGGGTCGAGCTCAGCTTCCTAGGAGCAGTTTGAACTAATTCTAAACTGAGCACTAGATAATAGGCAGTCAAAACAACTTGCCTCTAAAACTTAGGTAACCCATAACAATGTAAACTTTGAAACGGGAACTGATACTGTTACCCGTTTCGTAGAGATAGCAAAAAAGTGACCTAATTTTGAAAAGGGGTGATGCAGAACGAACATGTTTTTTTTAGAGCATAGTTTTTGGAAGGAATGTCATGGGAAGGATAGTTTTATGTACATTACGTTTTAGAATGGTAGTGATTTTCATGCTGATTTTAAAAAGTGAGTATTCTGCATCACCCCCTTTTTTTAAAAGACCTGTTTTTTGGCTTTAAATTTTCTAATGTATAAAATGTAATTAATTATTTTGTAAATTTGATCATTTTTGAAGTGGTCGTTTTCTTCACATTTTCTTGTTTTTTATTTTAATTTTAACCTTTTTTTTGTGAGGTTTTTATTGTTTTGCATTTTTAAATTAGGAGGTCGATATTTAGAATTTTCGATATTGTACATATTTATACATCCTTAATTAATTTTTCAATCCACATGGAATAATTGTTTCTAAAAAACAATATTTTTTAACAATGGACATAAAAATAACCATTTTTAACATAAATATAACTAAAAAACTACACGTTTTGATAATTTTTTGCTAGAATTGACATGTCAAAATCACAACTTTTATATGAAAATTTTAACTAAAAATGGTTAAATAATAGTTTTTTTTTTATGAATTTCATGTCAAAAAAATAATAATAATCACTTTTTTTTTTTAAATAATGATTAACTTAAAAATTAATGTGAAAATCACATCTTAGAAATATTGAACGCATAACAACCTTAATTGAGTGTTTATTCTTCTCCTAAAATGTCAAAGTCAAAACATTGCAAAGCTTTATTTCCAGGCATAACTTAAATTTAATCAACAATGTCACGTAATCCAAACTCTTCGTCCTCTAAGGTTTCATCATTGTCTTCTTCCACAATATTTTCTGCTTCCTTTTGCTCATTTTCCTCTTCTAATGGATCTTTGATGTCTGCAAATCTCCCAATGTATGTCTTTCCAAACATTCCATGTAATGGTGGGTGGGGTTCCTTTGCCTTTTTTGCCACACGTGATTCACTAAAGTCCCCTTTCTTCAACCCAATTTCTTGCAATGCATCTGGAAGAAATTGAAAAGCATTAATTCTTTGCTGAATGAAAGGCTGAAATGTTTAGAAATTTTCTTGAATAACTATTTCAAATACCATTTATGAAAAGATGGTAATGCAAGCACATAGAACCAATAAATAAGATTTCAAAGATGCAAAAGAATGTTATTGCCTAGTGGACAAATCTCTAGTCTCTCTACAAACAAGCTACACCAAAACCATAAAAAAACTAAGCAAGTTATTAAACCTTCCTAATTTTAGTTTATTAGGCATAGGTCACTATGTGTTAAATATCATAGTCTAAAAATAAAATAAGTAACTTGCACCTCAAACTTACATTGAAAAGAAACATTAATACAAATGATCCAATTTCAATTGAGAACAATAGTTTATTATGAGGAAAACAAAAATAAAAAACTCTTCTAATTCTAATTGAAACAAGGAGAAAATTTCAATATAAAAAACTCAACACCCATATCTAGATACATTATCACCGCATCTCTTTGACTACAAATCAAGCACTGGAGAAAATTTTTAATATAAAAACCTGAGCATCCATATATAGATACATCAACACCAAATCTTTTTGAGTAAAAATCAAGCACTCCTCTTTGTACATTAAAAAGGAGGGATGAATCAATCTATCTTGGTTTATGAGGAGCAATGAAAGAATTTTTTTTTATAATCTTCTAGTTTAGATCAACTAAATAAAAAGGTGTAATAACTAATCATTTAGTTTGGGTTGTTGTTTCTAAAAGGGTATGGCCCAAAGCTTAATTATGTCCAATGTCACTTCATAATCTAATGATATGTAAGAAAGATTTCTTCCACTTGAATTAATAAGACACTAGAAACCTCACATACTCAAAACAAACCTATTGAAAACCAATTTGATTCAATAGACCTAATCAAAACAAACATACAAGAGAATGTAAAAATGAACATTAGAGTATACTCAAATCTTGAAATTTGTGATCCCAATTCATAATTCTTTATTTATTTCTATCTCATCATACATTAATTATTTTAGCAAAAGAAAAAGACACCTACATTTCTATCTTGTTCGGAGTTCATTATTTTGGAAAAAAGAAAGAAACCTATGTGTTCATCTAGAACTTGGAGAAGAGGTAAACTGTGTTAGATTGTCTCTTTTTCTTTCACAATACACACCAATAACCACTCTTTTTTGCTTGCCAAGATTATTTAGCATCAAAAAATATGTGACAATGGAATATTGGCAAATATTGTGTCATACACAATGATTGGAAAATATTGTATCATACCCAATGAAAAACAAGATGGGAAGAAAACAAATAGATGTGGCAGATCCATGGGTGAAAAAGAAAAGTCATAAATACTAAACATATTGCAGATTTTTATAATTGCTTGCAAACCTGGCATAGATGCCTAATGCATGCATCATGAATAAGAGATTTGGATAGGTTATAATTCTGAGGAGAGGAGATAGATCACATATCAAACCAAATTTGATATGAAACCTTATTGGTTAACCTTAGTCTGGTTTTTGTTGAGAAGGAATACCATGAAGATTGTTAGAAATAATCAAACAATGTAATCTAATCAACGTTTATGGATTGATTATTCATTTATATCTTAGTCAGTTAATTATTCAAAAAAACAAAAGAAATAAAGAAAGACGTTTATGGATTGATTATTCATTTATATCTTAGTCGGAGTTAATTATTCCAAAAAAACAAAAGAAAAAAAGAAAGAGGGACCTACATTTTCATTGAGAAGAAACTGCTGAGTTGGATTCTTCACTTTTTCTTCTGCCATATTTGATACATGCACCCACGCATTAGTAACTATTTTGTTTGTTCCATGCATTTTAACATTGGCTGTGCCAGGGCGAGGTGGAGGAAGAGGAGCAGCAGCAACTGGAATAAGAGTTTGTGCAACAGTCCATCTGTTCACCTTATTACATAAAAATAGATGAATATTCACCCTAAGTAATAAATTTTATTACATGAAACTCCTTTAACGTTTTCTTTCTCAATAACTTCTTTAGAAACATCTTTTAAACTTGTACATTAATTTCTCTTTAAACCATATTTTCATGTACAATTAGTCATATAAACCTACCAATTGGTTTAAAACTTATATCTCCATTCCATTTACTCTTTGCAATTCCCTTTCGCAGATAACGAACACTTCATTCTTATCTTCACTATACGATGTTGGACTTGACTTACATTATTCAATTTTCAACCTTTATAATGGCTCAAAATTATCCTATTTAATTTGATAAAGAAAGATTTTGATATCCATCTACAAAACATTATGTTGCATGCCTATAAAAAAGCTCAACGACATACATCAACCTCTATTATTTATTAAATCATAGTGTGCCTATCAAAATGTAATATTATTGCCTACCCCTTGTTCAAGGGAAAGCGCTGATATTGATAAGTAAAACTCAATTCACATCACATTGCGAGATAGATGTTCCAAGCCGTTTTGATCAACATGGTGAAGGGACGCCAAGGAGAGCGTATCAGGTTGTATGTTCGAGGGATCATCCTCTGCTACAAAAGGTCAAAATCAAACCAGTGCCCAAATACTTCTCTGATTCAAATTGAAAGAGTCAATACACCATAGGAAGTGGATTGGTATTGGTATCTCGGCAAATGCCCTATATTTACAAGGCAAAAACCAAGAAGGGGGGAACTAATTACAGGTGTATTTGGGGCAAAGTAACAAGGCCGCATGGTAACAGTGGTGTTGTTAGGGCAAAATTTAGAACAAATTTGCCACCAAAGTCCATGGGAGGTAGAGTGAGAGTATTTATGTACCCCAGCAGCATATGAGGTGGTGGGGCGATTCTCAGAATCGACCCGCCACCGCCCCGGCACCGGTGGCGGGGCGGTGGCGGGTCGATTCTGAGAATCGCCCCACTAGCCGGCGATTCTCAGAATCGCCTCAGTTCATTAAAATGGATCAAAAATGAAATTTTCAAACAGCGGCAAACTGAAAATTAGGGCACTCTCACAGGAATATGGAGAAAACATCCTAGATCGAAGCAATCTATTTTAAATCAGACTGTGAATACAGATTAACATATGAATAGACAAGGCCACATTAAACCCTTGGCATATGCTAACTTCAAGCCCTTCTAGATAATAAAATATATTCTCTTAATTTCCTAGAGAAAAGGGCGCAAGATTTCCAGAGGTTTCAAAAATAAAAAATTTTGGAAAAGACTGTGCATCACAACAATACAGCAAATTAAATATTACCCGGCCATCATCCTGGTGATAAAATCTTCATAGCAGATGTTTCCGTTTAACTTACCAATAACTCATTATATTTTAAACCTCTTAGGTTTATTTTCATTTAGAAATATCGAACTATTCTTATGCTTCATTTTCAAACTGAGATATTAATAACAAACCTCTTCTGATTATTTAAATTTCTCATTCAGACGTATTGAACTATATTTAATTCGTTTCTTATACTTCATTTTTAACCTAGGATTGAAAATTTTAAATATAAAGTATTGTTATTTAAAACAAGAATTTCTTTTACACTCATCCAAATGAAGCTGTCATTAAAATGACAGGCACAAAAAATAAATAACCGTCACCTATTTCAGCTTCACGTGAGTTTCATTTGATTTTTCATGAAATATATATTTTTTTAAACACAACATTACTTGATTCCTTTAAGTTTTAATCAATGTATGATCTTAAATGGGTTCTCTTAGCCTTGTTTCTCTGCCTTTTGCAGCTTTTGGTGTCAAACCTTCTACTCGAATTGTGTTTACATTACTACATTCAGTGGGGATGTTTCTGATTTTCTTGTACCCTTAAGGCAGCTGAAGGTCACAGAAGTTGGTGTCGTCGCAATTTCCTGCGTTTGTCTGGAATTTTTATAGTATGTGACCAGCTCCAGAAGTTAAGTGTACACACATTGTAAAGACACTTTTCACCTTGGTTCTTTCCGCTATAGAGAAGCTCCTTAATATTGCATCAGCATAATGGAAATGTTGATGCAGACTCAGTTTTGGATTGCTATCCCAGCAATTGCTTTGCTGGCCAAATTGATATTGCTGCAACCTACTTATTTGCTTGTCCTGCAATATGGCCGTCAGAAGTTATGCAGCTCGCAAACAGGAATGCTTAATCTTAGGTAATAGGACAGGTTCTTGGTTTGTCTAAGCTGAATGCACATCAATTTGTATATATAGCACTGGTCGACGACAAAGCTTTCCTGTCTATGTTAAAAGCACCATGAAAGATGTATTTCCTGGTCAAAGCCACAAAGGTGGCAGGCCAACTATTACACATATTAGTAGTCATTAATGTAGAACGAGGTACTCAAGAAGGGATATTGTCAATAATATGGCATTTTTCATTGAGCAATGTAATCCAACTAGTGCATTATTTCACCGATAAGATTCCTTGGCTTTCAACTTAAGCAGAGGCAATTTGTACAATAAAGTTCTTAACAATGCTTCTAGTTTTCTTCAAAAGTGTCTCATGAGAATTGATCGTGAGGTGGAATCTTTTAGAAGACGAATGCCAAATCAGATTAAGTTCACTCTCTACTGCAGTGCTGCGAAGGGGGGAACTAATTACAGGTGTATTTGGGGCAAAGTAACAAGGCCGCATGGTAACAGTGGTGTTGTTAGGGCAAAATTTAGAACAAATTTGCCACCAAAGTCCATGGGAGGTAGAGTGAGAGTATTTATGTACCCCAGCAGCATATGAGGTGGTGGGGCAATTCTCAGAATCGACCCGCCACCGCCACCGCCCCGCCACCGGCGATTCTCAGAATCACCTCAGTTCATTAAAATGGATCAAAAATGAAATTTTCAAACAGCGGCAAACTGAAAATTAGGGCACTCTCACAGGAATATGGCGAAAACATCCTAGATCGAAGCAATCTATTTTAAATCAGACTGTGAATACAGATTAACATATGAATAGACAAGCCCACTGTAAACCCTTGGCATATGCTAACTTCAAGCCCTTTTAGATAATAAAATATATTCTCTTAATTTCCTAGAGAAAAGGGCGCAAGATTTCCAGAGGTTTCAAAAATCAAAAATTTTGAAAAAGACTGTGCATCACAACAATACAGCAAATTAAATATTACCCGGCCATCATCCTGGTGATAAAATCTTCATAGCAGATGTTTCCGTTTAACTTACCAATAACTCATTATATTTTAAACCTCTTAGGTTTATTTTCATTTTAAAATTTTCATTTAGAAATATCGAACTATTCTTATGCTTCATTTTCAAACTGAGATATTAATAACAAACCTCTTCTGATTATTTAAATTTCTCATTCAGACGTATTGAACTATATTTAATTCGTTTCTTATACTTCATTTTTAACCTAGGATTGAAAATTCTGTTGGGTATTTTTTGATGGGGAAAATACCAAAAACCAAATAAACAAACACACAGAGACAATGCTCTGTTTCTTTTGCTCCAAGATCTTTTGTGCACACAGAAGACTTAAAAGAAATTTCACTGAGAGACAGAGTATTTCACCACCATTAAAGCATTCTATTCATTAAAACCTGATGCAAAGATTTACCACTGTAAAATCCCTTTTTATATTCACTGGTGTGAAAAACAACTTACTGCTGTAATAAAAAGATTTACATAAGTTTACTGCTGTGAAAAGAAATTTACACAGAGTTACAAAAATCGCTCCACCATTTCCTTTCTGCACTGCTGTGCAAAACCACACATGGTTTTTGCTATTCCAAAAATTACATCACCTGGTTCTTCTCATTTTACACACTGCTGTGTGATTTTCTTTTACTGCTCCGTCATTCTTTTTCACTGCTGTGAAGAATAATTTTTTTGTTCCTCCCGTGTGCAATACATAACATTTTTTTTAAAAGTCAAAACAAAAAACATTAAACTTATTACATACGATTTCATATTTAATACATGCCGTATATAAATATATATAAAAACATATATTATAACATGCCCATGCTCATATTAAAAGAGCCTCACCAAAATCTTGTACCAATCATTAAATTCTTTTACCTACGGCGGTCAACCATAAACCTTTTACTCCACGCAAAACATTGAATTGATGTGGGTTCGTATGCAGCTCCAGGTGATCAACGGCGGAGAACACGGGAGCAAATCCAACGGTGGAGAACAATATCGGAAGACCAACAAGTGCTGAAAGTTAACCTCCGAGATTCTTACGTTGCGTTACGTCAGGGGTCAACCACGCGTCAGCTCCATATTTTCTCGGAGCTCCTTCCCGGATTATTCCTTCGTCGGCAAATAGCTCCGAGAAAATCCGGTGAACGGTTTCTGGCTTGGTTCACGGTTTTTCTTGGTCTGCGTTGAAATTAGATTTCAACACTCCCCTTTAATTTCAACAGCTGGGCATTCAGTCATACCCAGACACTTTCTCAAAAATTCAAAGCTCTTCTGATCCAGCGGCTTTGTCAAGATGTCCGCAACCTGTTCTTGAGTCCTGCAATGTTCCAAGACAATTTCTCCATTGTTCACCAATTCTCTGATGTAGTGAAACCTTGTATCAATGTGTTTCGTTCTCTTATGAAACACTGAATTCTTTGACAATGCAATAGCTGAGCTATTGTCACAAAAAATCACTGTCGCTTCTGCCTGCTCTTGGCCTAAGCTTCTCAACATTCTTCTCATCCACACTGCCTGACAAGCTGCTGCTGTCGCTGCCACATATTCAGCCTCTGCTGTAGACAATGCTACAATGGACTGCTTCTTAGAAGCCCATGAAATGGCTCCTGAACCCATATGAAAAACATAACCGGAAGTGCTCTTCCGATCATCTACACTTCCAGCCCAATCGCTATCTGTGTATCCAACCAAATCTGAATGTTCTGAGGCATGATATAAAATTCCAAACATTTTGGTGCCTTTGACATACCTCAAAATTCTCTTTGCTGCCTGCCAATGTGCCTCCTTCGGCCTCTCCATGAACCTGGAAATTAAACTAACAGCATACATTAAATCAGGCCTAGTTGCTGTTAAATACATAAGGCTGCCCACAATACTTTTATACAAGCTAGGATCAAAATCCTTGCTGCTGTCCTCTCTGCTGAGTTTTAATCCCATTACTGTGGGAGTGATGGCTGCCTTGCATTCTTCCATCTTAAATCTGCTCAAAATTTGATTTACATATCTTGCTTGAGATATAAAAATTCCTTTTTCATTTTGATCTACTTCTATGCCTAAGAAGTATCTCAAGAAACCCATGTCAGTCATTTCAAATTCATCCTTCATGACTGATTTAAAATTCTTAATGAGCTGATCATCATTACCTGTGAAAATAACATCATCAACATATAAGACCACAATCAAAATCTTACCATCCTTTTCTTTGATGTAGACTGTGGGTTCTCCTTCACATTTGTCAAATTCATTATCCAATAGATATGAATCTATCCTGCTGTACCATGCTCTTGGCGCTTGCTTCAGCCCATAAAGAGCTTTCTTCAATTTGCACACTTTGTGCTCTTCACCTTTCTTCTCATAGCCGAGAGGCTGTTCCACATAAACCTCTTCCATTAACACTCCATTTAGGAATGCTGATTTCACATCCATTTGGTAGACTTTCCATTTGTTTTGTGCTGCCATGGACAACACTGCTCTCACGGTTTCCATTCTTGCAACCGGGGCGAAAGTCTCCTCATAATCTCTCCCATACTGCTGCTTGTACCCTTTGACAACCAGCCTTGCCTTGTGCCTTTCAATCTTGCCTTCAGCATTGCTCTTGGTCTTGTAGACCCATTTCACACCAATGACTTCTTTGCCTTTTGGTAACTCAACCAAATCCCATGTTTTGTTTCTCTCTATGGCATTCATCTCCTCATCCATAGCTTCTATCCATTTCTTATCTTTAATAGCTTCTTCAAAATGAATAGGATCATCAACATGACAATACAAGGCAAATAAGGAATTCATTCCTTCTTCATAAATTTCACTTAGATTTCTAAACTTCTTACCTCTTTCACTTGGTGTGCAAGTGCTTGAAGATGCACTTGAATTTCCTCCTTGTGGTGTGCTTGGAGAAGCACTCTCATTGATCCTCAATGGTGTACCTTGCTGTCCTTGTGTTGGCGCTGTTGTTTGGGGATTCATTTCAGCCACCTCCTCTTCATCTTCATCATGAGACAAACAGTTCTTGACATTGACTGTTTTCTCTATGCTTCCATCCCAAGCTTCCTCTTCTATGAATTGAACATCCCTGCTGACAAAGAACTTCTTGGTAGATGGAATGTACAGCCTGTAGGCTTTGGATTCATCACTGTATCCAATGAAGATGCATTTCTCCCCTTTGCTGTCCAACTTCCTCCTTAGCTGATCTGGTATGTGTGCATAGGCCACACACCCAAAAACTCTCATGTGGGTGACTCCTTGCTTTCTCCCACTCCATGCCTCTTCCGGCACCTTGTTCATGACTGCTTTTGTAGGACACCTGTTTAATATATAAACTGCACAATGTACAGCTTCAGCCCAATACTCATTCGGCAAATGCTTTGCCTTCAACATACTCCTCGCCATATCCATGATGGTCTTGTTCTTCCTTTCAGCAACTCCATTTTGCTGTGGGGTGTACCGAGTTGTAAACTGTTTATGAATTCCATTTTCTCTACAAAATCTTAGGAATTCCTTGGAGATATATTCACCTCCTCTATCAGTTCTCAAAACTTTAATGTGCAGCCCGCTTTGGTTTTCAACAAATGCTTTGAAGTTTTGGAATTTCTCAAACACTTCACTTTTGTTCTTGAGGAAATATATCCAAGTCTTTCTTGTAAAATCATCAATGAATGTCAAGAAATATAGGCTGCCTGCTAATGATGGAGCTTGCATTGGTCCACACAAATCTGAGTGGATAATCTCTAAGGGTGTCTTTGCCCTTATGCTCTTCCCTGATGGAAAACTCTCTCTATGTTGTTTTCCCAAAATGCAGCCTTCACAAAGGCTGTCCGGTTTCTCTATCAATGGTAATCCTCTTACCATTCCTTTTCTGCTCAATAAGTTTAGACCTCCAAAATTGAGATGCCCAAATCTCAAGTGCCATAACCAATTCTCATCCTTTGGCACGCTCTGGAAGGCCTCTTGGGTGACTGCTGCCATTTCCCTTTTATTCTTCATGTCAGTCCTGATCCGGAGAGGGAACATCCTGTTCCTTGTCATCTTCACTTCAGCAATGCATCTTTTGCTGGGTGGTATATCCATGATGGTGCACACATCATTTTTAAAGAAAACATTGTACCCCTTATGGACAAGCTGTCCAATACTCAAGAGATTACATCTCATTCCGGGGACATAGTATACATCTGCTATGGTTTTCCTTTCTCCTTGCTTTGAAAGTATTTTTATTTCTCCTTTTCCCATAACAGACACTTTACTATCAGTTCCTAATGTGACTTCTGATTTCACATTTTTATCTAGGGCAGAAAAGAAGGCTATGTTTCCGGTCATATGGTTGCTGCAACCTGAGTCTAAAAACCATATGTCTTCACTATGTGTTTCAGCCATGTTACATGCTAACAACACATTATTTTGGCTGCTGTTTTCCCTAGTAACATTTGCATTTTGTCTACTACTCATATCGTGCTGCTTCTTCCTACATTCACTGGCATAATGCCCATACTTTTTACAGTAATAACATTGGACATTGGATTTTTCATACCTTTGTCCTTGAGCATGATGTTGTCCTCCTTGTTGGCTGCTGCCTTGGCCTTGGTTCTGATTTGGATTGCTGCCTCTTCCTTGTGCATTTGATGAGTTGTTCCTTCCACCTCTATTCTGGCTTCTGCCTCTTCCTCTTTTGTTTCCTCTGCCTTGACCTCTGCCTCTTCCAAAGGACATCTGGGTCTTGAAGGCTTGCTCAAGAGATGAGTTTTCATTCCTACTCAACCTCTGCTCATGTGTTATCAGTGATGCATGTAGCTCATCAACTGAATAACTTGAGAGATCCTTTGTCTCTTCGATGGTGGTGACTATGGCATCAAACCTTGAGGGTAAGACCCTCAATATTTTCTCCACAATTCTTCTGTCTTCAATGGTTTCTCCATGAGTTCTCATTTGTGTGATTACACCAATCACATGAGTGAAGAATGAGTCAATGTTATCTGACTCCTTCATGTTCAAGTTCTCAAAATCCTTTCTCAGCAATTGTAGCTTTGCTGTCTTCACTCTCTCCATGCCTTGATAGGCTGTCTTGAGGGTTTGCCATGCTTCATTGGCTGTCTTAGCTGCTGCTAACCTTGGAAACATACTCTGGTCTACTGCTAGATACAACAACACACGGGCTTTTGAATCTTTCTTCCTATTGTTCTTCAGCAGATCCTTCTCTCCTTGAGTTAATGCATTGAACTCAGTTTCATCTGCTGGTTCTTCAAAGCCTTCTTCAACTATTTCCCATAAATCTTGGGAAGCAAGCAGGGCTGTCATAGTTATTGACCAGTAGTCATAGTTCTTCCCATTAAACTGTGGGAGCTGGGTGTTAAACAAACCCATACCAGTGCTTGTGCTGGCCATTCCTTGTATTCTGATCTATGCCTCTAAATCCTTGACTATGTGTTTAAAACAAATCACTGCTTCTTCAGCAACACAAAAAAAACTTTTTGGAATACCTGAATCTTTTGTTGACTGTCTTCTGTCTGCCTGAGAAGTTTTGCTGCAGCAACAACCTTCTCCCTTCAGCTTCTTTAACTCCTTTAAAGAGCCTAAACCTGCTCTGATACCACTGTTGGGTATTTTTTTGATGGGGAAAATACCAAAAACCAAATAAACAAACACACAGAGACAATGCTCTGTTTCTTTTGCTCCAAGATCTTTTGTGCACACAGAAGACTTAAAAGAAATTTCACTGAGAGACAGAGTATTTCACCACCATTAAAGCATTCTATTCATTAAAACCTGATGCAAAGATTTACCACTGTAAAATCCCTTTTTATATTCACTGGTGTGAAAAACAACTTACTGCTGTAATAAAAAGATTTACATAAGTTTACTGCTGTGAAAAGAAATTTACACAGAGTTACAAAAATCGCTCCACCATTTCCTTTCTGCACTGCTGTGCAAAACCACACATGGTTTTTGCTATTCCAAAAATTACATCACCTGGTTCTTCTCATTTTACACACTGCTGTGTGATTTTCTTTTACTGCTCCGTCATTCTTTTTCACTGCTGTGAAGAATAATTTTTTTGTTCCTCCCGTGTGCAATACATAACATTTTTTTTAAAAGTCAAAACAAAAAACATTAAACTTATTACATACGATTTCATATTTAATACATGCCGTATATAAATATATATAAAAACATATATTATAACATGCCCATGCTCATATTAAAAGAGCCTCACCAAAATCTTGTACCAATCATTAAATTCTTTTACCTACGGCGGTCAACCATAAACCTTTTACTCCACGCAAAACATTGAATTGATGTGGGTTCGTATGCAGCTCCAGGTGATCAACGGCGGAGAACACGGGAGCAAATCCAACGGTGGAGAACAATATCGGAAGACCAACAAGTGCTGAAAGTTAACCTCCGAGATTCTTACGTTGCGTTACGTCAGGGGTCAACCACGCGTCAGCTCCATATTTTCTCGGAGCTCCTTCCCGGATTATTCCTTCGTCGGCAAATAGCTCCGAGAAAATCCGGTGAACGGTTTCTGGCTTGGTTCACGGTTTTTCTTGGTCTGCGTTGAAATTAGATTTCAACAAATTTTAAATATAAAGTATTGTTATTTAAAACAGGAATTTCTTTTACACTCATCCAAATGAAGCTGTCATTAAAATGACAGGCACAAAAAATAAATAACCGTCCCAAAATTTTGACTCGACAGGCGGAACAAACTTGAAATTCCAGGGCCGGGCCATGACATTGACGTTTTGGATTTTACAATACGCCTTTGCCCCATGAAGTTCATTTTAGGTTTTGTAATGCGCACTCACCCCATAAAGTTTTAGTTTTACTGTTTACGCAGCCGGATAAAGTTTTATGATTTTAGAATACCCAATTGCCACGTAACCATATGGTTTGCACGCGTCGTGAATACTGCAACCTCTTTCAAAGTTTTCTTTGCAAGGCATAAATCATGACGTGGGAATTGTGCAATTTCCAAGGCCACCTTCTCCAAAGTGTTACAATAAACAAATTTGCTGGAATCTTGAGGTTTGATTATGACATAATTTTATAATATAAATCTTTCAAGAGATAAGGTCAAATAGTGGTAATGGATTGTTGTCTTCTTTTTTACCATCCACCGAGGTTTGATTATGAGATTATGACAATTTAATTATGCAATTTGATTATCTATTTTGATTCTTTAGAGTAGTAGGTAGTAGATTAATACAATGAACTTGGAATACTTGATATAAATAAATTACAATATAAATATTCTTTTAATAATGGTTATTATAAATGATATAAAAATAATATCCATGTTCTCACTCTTGCCACGTGAACTTGTTTATCTTATAAAAAAAGTTCATATATTTATATTACAAGTGTCCCACGATTTCTATCGAACCGGAATTGCTTGGAGAATACCGAGCCTGTAGCAGTAACATAGGCGATAAATAAAGGCGGTGGAGGAGAGAAAGACAACCAGACCCAGATCCGTTTTGGGTAATAGAAGTCATGAAAACAGGCTTTGTGGGATCCGGTAACGCCACAGAGTAAGATAGCAGCGTCAAAGTGACTGTAGGCATTGGTGGATAAAGTGAAGCGGTATTGATGAGGCCTCACATTGTCCACCGATGCCTCAGCCACTTTGACGTTCTCATCTGATTTTATGACTGCCTCACTTCCTCCGCCAATGCCGGAGGCGCTGTCATCTGTTTTTGCAGCATTACCGGATCCTACAAACCCTGTTTTCATGGGTTAAAATTATACATCTGTTTCCATATGTATAACGTGTCTCAGGTGGCGATTTTTTTTTTTTGAAGAATGTCCCGAGTTGATCTTCTCTAATTTATCAATGAGGTACGTGTTTTATATCCCTCAGGTATTTTCAAGACCAATATATAAGCCGACACATATTCTCGGTGATTTTTTTGTCTTAAAATATATTAAGTGTCCCCATGGGGTTACATGGACTTTCAATGTAAGTTGTAACTAAAATTCACTGTCCCTGTCTAATAATATTAGACATTAGACATTAGTTGGATTGATCGAGATTAGGTTTTTACCTTGATTAAGAAGATTTTTAAAATGATTAAGTATAAGGGAATGTAAATAGGAGTAGTTTTTAAAAGAAAAATCCAAGTTTGTTTTCTAGTCAATTGATCTTTATCTAAGATATTTACATGAAAATTGATTGAGATTATGGTTTTCACCTTGATTAAGAAGACTTTTAAAATGACCATGTTAAGCATAAAGGAATGGAAATAGGAGTAGTTTTTAAAAGCAAAATTCAAGTGTGTTTTCTAGTGAATTCATGGAAAGACAATAGATGAGTCTAAAATATTTGAAATGCTTTAACAATAAGGTTATAGTTATGGTACAATAATATATTTTTAGTTAATTTTATTAGGAATTCACAAGAGATTAGATATATTTGTTTAACATTGAAAGCTTTTTATTTTGAGGATTAAGAAATACTTCTTTATTATATTAATTTATCCATAAAGGTCATTTACTTTTAAAAAAATAATTTTTTTTACTTTCACTTTAGGTTTGGTTTTTGATCCAATGGGTTTGTATAGATCTTGAGGTAATAGACTCCTTAAATATGACTCAAGGATTTCTAAAAGTATTCTTCCAATATTAATGAGTTTCTATGTCTACAACGTAATCACCACAATGAAATAATAAGCATTTGCTACCAACTAGATGTTCATAGCCCCATAAAAGGTTTTTATATCCCTCGTTACTTCCCCCATTGGGGTGCTTTTCATTTATTTTATTTTTCCATTTTCTTTTATTTAGATATGAGGATGGGTAACATCTAATTGATAATAGTGGGGGAAGCAACGCACTGAATAACCATATTAATAGGTTTGTCTCCTTATATTGGGTGTAAATTCTTGACCTAATTGACTTTTTAGAATTGTTGCCAAGGGAGATGTTTTTATGATGTTGTTAAGATATTCGCAGTGAATTTGATAAATGTAATCCTTTCTCAGTGGTAATTGATGTTAATGGAGGTCCAAACTTAGTTTGATCATTTTGGTTGTGTTTCCCATTGTGGTATTAGCGTCCATGTGCTCCTCATGAGTCACCTGCAACAAAATAAGACAAACACAAAATACCATGTAACTATATTTAAAACGCCATCAAATTTATTATAGTGGTTCATAAGATGACAGTGACAGTGACCTTCCTTTAAAGGTTTGGAAAGAAATTAAAATAGATTATTATTATGGCCTTAGATACTCTAATCAAAGTAAATCGAGTGGTCGTAGGTAGCTCATCGTATTCTCCCTACATGTGGGGTATGATTTCATTGATGATGCATTATTAGGATTGTGATTGACACTAGAGTTATCTTCTGGGAACTTGCTTGTTTTTTCCAATTATTTCATTCTTGAGAGAAAATCCTCTGGCAGCTAGGTTTGGGATTTATTGATAGCAAATGGAGTTATGCTACTTTCATTTCTCGGGAACACATTTATGAGGGAGTAATAAGGTTCTTCAGGTGTAACTGAGTTGCTTTAGAACAAATAAAACTTGCTTATGGGATTCCTTGTGAACTTTTTGTGAACATATTTTATGGAGAGGGTGATCAGTTTAGCGAGGGTCATTAGAGGAGATTCACTGTAATCTGACTCCAGTTCCTCTTTTTAGCGAAATCCTGGCCTCCTATGAATTTTTCATGCTCAAAATTAAGATAAGGATAATCAAGAAAATGTGCTTGATGTGATATGGTAAATTTGTCCATCTATGTTTTTAGGTGTAATAACCATGGCATGTAATGGTTGAAAACATCTTGAATTTATACTTAGGAAAGAAAAATGATATTCTACCAAAAACATTAATGTGTTTTTTTCCTTATAAACAACTTTGTTTGGCACATAAAAATTTAGTTTTACTAGCATTTTTTAAAAAGTTTGAAAATTGACCCTAAAAAAAAAAATCATCGTTCCAGTATCATCACTTTTTCGTTTTGAAGCTATATTTTGCACGAAAATTTCATAGTAAATTTCGTAGTCACTGTGATATTTAAAACATGTTCAAAATTGACTCCTAAAAAATAAAATCATCGTTCCAGTATACACACTTTTCGTTTTTAGCACTGTTTTTGATGTCTTTTCGGGGTTTTTTGGCTAGAGTTCCCGTTTTGAGTTTATAGTTCCCGTTTCAAAGTTTACATTGTTCCATCCATGCATTTAATATTCACTATTTACATCAAGGAAACTTCTAGAAGGGTTAAAGGAGAGCAAATGTATCCATGTGCCATGAAAATTATCCAAAAATCCATCATTTACAAGCATTAAGAGTCAACTATAGTAAAAACTGAGTTTTGCAGGCCGAAATGGTCAAACTGGCAAAATTTCCCTGAGTGGTCATGCCCCTGCCTTGGAGTGGTCGCGCGCATTGGCAGCTGTGTTTGAGGGCCTTCCTGGTGTCCAAATCAGGTGCAAGATAGTTCATTGGAAAGGTCTGTGAGTCTACTTTCCAACCCAACTGGAATTTCTGAATTTGGAGTTGATTCGACCCCTCAAAAGTCATTTCTCCCAAGACAGCTTTCTGCAACTCAAAAAGTGGGCAGAAAGTCAAAATTTGCATGTATTTTGAGCTTTTGGAGGCCCAAATCTCCATAAAAATTTGACCCCATGCATAGGCAAGTGTATTTTTGCATGAAAATTCCAAAAATGCAAAGTTTTTCTCATTCTGAGCTGTCCCCACGAGTGGTCGCGCGCGGGGTGAGACCACTCCAACGGCCAAAACCTGTAAAATTGCACAAAAAATTCACAAATGACAAAATTTTCTCCAAATTTCTTGAAATTTGGGCTGGGAGTCCCCAATCAAGTACCATGCTCAGTCAAAGAGGCTTTGACCAAAATTTGGAGTGGATCGGGCGTTTTCCTTCGTTTTTGTGCTTTGGCCAACCGTCCTTGGAGCACCTTCGTTCTCGTCGGTATTTTTGACTTTTCTCTCAAAACATGACACCTGTGTAAAAAGTGAAAGAGGTTTTTCTTCCTTGGCATGTTGTGGACAAAAACCTCTCTCAGTTTTGTAAAATTCATCTTTGATTGCTCAGAAACAGCTTTTGAGTGAAACTTGTCCCGATGTGTGAAACAAGGGATTTTGTCGAAATGGAGCGAAATGAAGGGGATAGAGGGCTTCTAAATTCTTGGGGAAATTTTTGGGAGTGGGGAGGGATGTTAGGAAGCAGAGGAAAGTGGAATCTCAGAGATTGAGTGAGGGGAAGGGGTCGAAAAGGACAAAACACAGGCCAAACCTAGAAAATTGCCAGGTTGTAGCTAGAAACTAGGGTTTGTGCAAAAATGAGGAATTTGGCGGATCTAAGGGATGGGAAGTGTTTGATAAGGTACTTTAAGGATAGGGGAAGGTGTATGAACATCAGGAAACAAGTTTTGCCGGTGATTTGACCATCCAAGAGAAATTGCCTTCAAAACCCTAGGAGAGGGAAATGACCTTGCCTGGGCGCAACATGAAGCATGAACAAGGTGTAAAATGACTCATTAGACACTGACATGATAATGACAACCCTAAATGATGATAAACTCAGCTGAATGGTGACATGGACTGACATTTGGGCAAACCCTAGACCTAATGCCTAGTGACCAAATTTTGCTTGAAGACTCACTGAAATGACAAAATTTGACCTTGACACTCTGAGACCACTTTGTAAGAGCATATTTGATCACTGTAGGAAGGCTGGAAAGACTGACACTAACAGTGTGGATGTCCTAGATTGCAGAACCTATGAAACAAATGAAAAAATGAACCCATGCTTAAAGGGCCAGGTTGGCACAGAGAATTGCAACAAAGTGGACCAACATATAAATTAATTAGACATGTTTATTCCCTTGGTAGGAGGAAAGACCTAGACATGGAGGATTCTAATTAGCACGCTCATATCACACCATATTATGATTGGGAAAGGGAAGGGTGACTTTACCAAAACAGGCACCCTCGACCATCCCTCATGGACCAATCAATGGCAAGGTGGGCAAAGATAAGGCCCACAACCCACATGTTGTGACACCCCTCCCTTGTGACATCACCGAGAAGGGAAGTGGGGGTGGAACAATTCTCTTGATCCATTGGATCTGATAGAGGAGATGAGGGCTGCTCAATGTGGGGGGTAGAGCCATGAGCTTGAACCCTGATTGCACTGATCCTTGCTAGAATTATTGGTCGTTCAAGTTGCATCGACACAACACATGGAACAAGGCATCGATGAACAAGAACTGTCAAATTAGTGGGGAGATAGTTGGTAGTGAATAGTGACGTGATGTGAAAAGTGATGTGACAATCATAAATATTATTTATATGTTGATAAATAAATGTTTAGATAAATACACACACACACACACACACACCCATTTTCCTATGCAAAAATAAAATAATGAATACTATCAAACCAATATCCCACTCCTCTAGTTGAACCAGAGGGGTTGGATTTTCAGTAACAACCCGTTCCACTGGAGAAAAGGGTAGGATGGGGTTGCATAAGTGGTATTGGAACATCCAGGTTCAACACTTGGACTCAATCATTATGAGCAAGTGATGATTTTTAGAAATTACCTAAGCGAGATGTTAGGTGTTAAAAGATAGTTTAAATAAATTAATAACATACCTAAATGGGAATTATTCACTATGTGACATGTTGGAACAACAAAATGTTTAGCAATCAACATGACTAAACATATTTCTAGTTGTAATAAATTATGAATTTGGCTGGCCTGCAAACTTTAGATGGTAAATTGGTATAGTTATGTGCTAATATGGTTATTTTGTTGTAGGTATATTGTTATGGCAACTCTATAAGGGTAGGAACCTATATATAATTGGTTATTTATTTTAATGATTATGCACTAACAACTTAAATTACTTGAATTGTAATTGATGCATGTGAGATATTGAACATCACGAGTATGTTAATTTGGTTTCCTTGTTACAGTAGGGATTACCATGGCAACTCCATGAGCATCAAATTCATGGCCATAACTATGTATTTATTTATCTATTTTCATTGTCTAATAGCATGTGTGATTGAAAACACATCGTAAGTAGCATAAGACAAAGCGAAAGTAGAAATGAGGACTGGAATGGTCCAGTATAGTTCTTAGTAGTCTCATTATGGAAGTGAAGAGGACAGGGTCAATGAAGAGGAAATATCAGTTAACTAAGGGGCAGGGATTCACTCTTTAGATTGGATGGATACCCTAAGAAGCCTAAGGGCTAAAGTTAGAAGCTTCAAGGAAGATAATAAGAGGCTAGTGAGAGTTGAAGAGAAGTAAGCTAAGATAAATGTAGTCATTATGAAAAGTCTTTTAGATTTGCAGAGGTAGAGGCAATTCGAGATGAGGGTCAGTTATAGAGATAGAAGGAGCCCTCAGAGATGAGAGGAGTATACCAATGAGGCAGATGGTGGAAGTTCTAGGAAGAGGATTAAGCCTGAAAGCTAGGACACCTTGAAGGGAGATGCACCAATGAGCACCCCAAGAGGAGGAGCCAACATTGATGTGCATCATGCTAAAAAACCATCTAGTTCTACTACTAGGAGGAACTATCATTGTTCTAATCATCACCATCACCATCATCATCCAAGAAGAAAGGAAAATGATTACACACCTAAGGAGTTTAAGAAAGCCAAGCCACTCACATTTGATGGGGATATGACGAAGGTAGAGGATGAAAAATCTTGGTTGTTGGGCATGAAGAAGTTTTTTAGAATACATAACTATTCTAAAAATATGAAAGCTAGAGTTGCCACCTACAACTTGAAGGGAAAAACAAATATATGGTGGGAAGATCTGAAGAATGTTATAGTGATTGTTGAGAGGGAGTTGACTTGGACAAAATTTGAAAAGTTATTCACAAAGCAATATCTTTCTGAACACTATTATGATGGAAATGAAAAGGAGTTCTATGAACTCAAGATGGGGCCATTATTAGATGAGGAATACATCACGAAGTTCCTATGGCTATTGAGGTATGTACCATATCTCAATCATGAGAAAGCAAATATTCAAAGGTTCATTAGTGGCTTTCATGTGGCATTCAAAGATAAAATTAAGTTTCTGGAGCCACTAAATTTGAAGGATGCCATAAAAACGCTGAAGCACTATTATGAGAAAGAAAAATGTAGGCCGGAGATCGAGGGAAAATGGTAGGAAAAGGACAATGCCAGAAATAAGAGAAATTAGCCCAAGAAAAACTCAAAAGATAGGGAAGGTAAGCAACCAACCCCTGTAAATCAATTTCAACAAAAAATATAACGTTGTTGTTAAGGAAAATGTGCAACAACTAGCACTAGAGTAGACCAAGTTTGAGGGATGAGAGCCACTAAAATGTTGGATTTCTGGTGAACATCATAGAAGAAGGGATTATCCACATCAACAAAATGTTGGCCCAAAGATCTATAGTGCTCAAGAAGCTTGGACAATAGGTGATATAGCTCAGAACATGCCGAGAGTTTATGTAGTAGTGGACAACTACCAAGCAGACCAATAGACATCCATTATTAAGAGGAAAGGTAAGTTGCATGACCAAGTTATTTCCATTTTAGTTGATCTAGGTTCTAGTTATAGTTATGTCAACCTAAATATTGTTGGTATATGAAATCTACTTAGGGCATTGAATGAAGATCCATGGTTGGTTCAGTTAGTAACTAGAACAAAAAGGAAAATTTGTCATTGGGTAAGGTCGTGTGTATTTGAGCCTAGTGGCATGCCTATGAAATCTCACTTGAATGTATTTCCATTGGTTGCATATGGCGTACTATTGGGCACAGACTGATTACCCCCATGCCCAAAGATGACACATTCTATGTAAAGATAAAAGCATAAACATAGGTTTGATCTAAAGTGGTCATTGTATTAAATATAAAGTTTTGTCTTAAAATATTTTTGTCTTGAATATAAAGTTTTGTCTTAAATTGTTTTTGTCTTAAAATAATTTTGTCTTAAATTGTTTTTGTCTTAAAATAATTTTGTCTTAAACTATTTTTGTCTTTAAATTTTTGTCTCAAACTACTTTTGTCTTAAATATAAAGTTTTGTCTCAAAATATTTTCGTCTTAAATTATTTTTGTCTTAAATATAAAATTTTGTTTTAAAATATTTTTGTCTCAAACTACTTTTGTCTTAAAATATTTTTGTCTTAAACATAACATTTTGTCTTAAAATATTTTTGTCTCAACCTATTTTTGTCTTAAACCTTATATTTGAGACAAATCAATTAATATTAATTTTTAATGTAAAATAAAAAATGAATTTTTGAAACAAAAGACTTTTTTTGAGACAAAAAATTTGTTTTGTCTCAAAAAAATGTCTCAAAAATACTCAAAAAAATGTCTCAAAAGTACCCTTGGTGTAGTAGTGATAGTATCTAACGCTTGTATTTTTTTCCTTTACTGGGCGCGGGTTGGATTAGATTAGAAATGCATTCAACAGAAATAGTATCTAACGCTTGGATTTTTTTCCTCTACAGGGTGCGAGTTGGATTAGATTAGAATGCTAGTACTCAAGAGTACCTACTTTCCATGATGGGTATAGCGAAAGACATTTCATAATTTTTCAATTGATAGGCTACCAAGAATGGCGAACTCGTGAAATGGCTTATGGGGCCCTAATTTGGTTGCTTTTTATGGACTGCGAAAGAAGGACATTCTCGATTTTCTGGAAAGAAGTTTACGCGAAAAGGAAAAAAACCTGTACTCGTGGAATCGATACTTTTATGAGATGGTGGTCACAGGTCCTCGATATGCCGACTTTCTTGTACATATCTCAATTCCTTGTTTATGTCTCCCACACAGCATTCATCTTCACTGTCGACGCCTTGGCACTTTGCAATCACTTGCTTGGTTGGTACCCCGCAATGGACATTACAACGTTTTTTGGTATTTCCACTGCCAACAATTCTCATTCCGAAGGTAACCCAATCATATTCAATGAAGTTAGCGATGGAGTGGGCATTCGAAGTCTCGATGGAAATATCAATAGGATCCACAAGGAGGGAAAACTGCAGAAAGTCGTTGACATGCAGCACATATTCGATCAACGAGGCATCCAAGGCATAGTAAATGTGGGAGGCTGGAGTTTAAACGTGACTTGTTTGACAAAATGCGTAAGAGAGACATAATCAATATTCAGAATGTTCAAGTTGTTTTACCATATGCATTGGGAAGGCATTGAGATGAGCCATTTTAGTGTTACAAGTGTTCTGAATGCATGTGCGAAATCATTGGAGTTGGAACAGGGGAAGTAGATTCATGGGCATAGCATTAAAGCTGGTATTTCTTATCGCATCTATATGTGGCCAATGACCTTGTTGATACTTGTGCAAAGTGTGGACTCATAGAGGATGTTCGCCAAGTATTTGACAAAATGTTGACGAGGGATGTGTTATCCTCGACAACGTTGATTTCTGGATATGCAAAGTGTGGCCAACCTCATGGAAATGGGGGCACCTTTAATGTCATTGAGGATTTCATAGCAATGTCTGAGTAGAGCCGATTAAGGGAGAGATTATATATATTTCACGTCGCCAAGGGAGAGATTATATATATTTCACGTCGCCAAGGCATCATGAGATTCTATGGCTAAGTTCTTTGTTAGAAGATTGTCGTTTGCATGAAAGTTATGGTAGAAGGCAAACTAGTCCACACCCATGTGATAGAATAAGATGATATGCAGAGATAGAAAAATTGGTGAAGTCCACGTAGTTTTCCATGATACACCTAAGCGAGATGTCGTAGTGTGGAATTCCATTATTGTAGCGTATGCCCAGAATGGGTGGGTGTCTTCAGGGAGCTTTATAGGCTTTTTAGCAAATGCAATATATGCATCCCAAGCCCAGAATGGGTGGGTGCCTTCAGGGAGCTTTAGAGGCTTTTTAGCAAATGCAATATATGCATCCAAGCTCTGTGAAGTTTTCCTCTGTTCTTTTTGTGTGTCAACTTGGTAGCTCTACAACGAGGCAAAGAGGTCTAAGAGGTCTACGTAGACATGTATGTCAAATGTAGAAGCATAGAAAATTCATGCAAGGCACTCGATGAAGCCCTTGAACGAAATGTTATTTCATGGACTGCGATAAATTTGCTTGTTGATTCTTCAATATGTTAGAGTGGGTCAGATGAAAAAAGGAAACTATAAAAATACTGCCTATTTTAGTGCAAGATATTTTGAAGTAGTTCAACATCATGAAAGCAAATTATAAAAATATTGCCTATTTTGTGCAAGATATTTTGAAGCAGTTCAACATCATGAAAGCTAGATCATAGGTTCTTCAGAGGTTTGCAAGATATTGATGAAGGAGTTTGCAAAGAGACAGAACACAATGAAAATTTGCATAATTAGGTGAGAGAAGCTGGTGTAATTTCTCAAAATATCAATAGATATTGATGAAGGAGTTTGCAAAGAGACAGAGCACAATGAAAATTTGTGTAGTTAATTTCTCAAAATATCAATAGATAAGTTAGGATGATTGACACTTGTGAAGAAATTTGTTGTATTAAGAGGAAAAGTCTTCCCTCATTGCAGGTTACTTTGTTCCACACACCTATGCCTTAGCAGACACAGTTTCCTTTGTTTGGTTTTGGCTGTATAATTTCTTGACTATTGTATGGTCTTTGATAGTTGAGGAGAGATGTCTCACGAAGTTTTATGCGATCCCTTACAGTGGCATACAATGTGTATGAAATGTATACAATAACGAGTCTGGATATCCATATGCAAGTATTAGATCAACAACTGCATTGCCCACTTTTAGAAACCTTCAAGTGGCACCTCAAATATATTGAGAACTTGGGACAGATGATAAAATAGAAATTTCTAAGTATGAAGCCAAGTAAGTTGAAGACTTGAGGACGAGAACTGAGATCATGCCATGCCTAATCAATGTTTTCATTTAGTAAATTTCAGTATCAGAGGGTTTGATCTATAGGGTTATGACCATGATTTTCTTTGACAGAGGAAATAATGAAAATGCAAGAAAGAAAGTTTGTACTTCCAGTTATGTTTGTCAGTTAATATGGGACTGAAGGTACCTTAAACAAGCCCTGTAACAGAGTGTCTGCACTTTAGGAGTGAGTGTATATTCTATCTGTAATGTCCTTACTGTCATTTTTTAAAAGGTGAGACTGCAAACCAAAATACATGTATATATGACATGTATACATGGGGTAATTTAATGTGCTACTTCTGCTATTAAGTGGTGGTGGGTATTGAATTCATAATGTGGCCCGTTTTTGGTACTATGGGATTGGGGTTGTTGTTGGTGTGGAGATTGATGAAAAGATAGTCCAAAATGAATACTACTAGTATGTTGGACGAGATTACATCGTTCCTGTTGTCACTCACTTCCTTATGAGTTATCAGTTGCCTAGAGTGCAAAAGAGTAGTGAAGTTTGAAGCCAATTCCCAAGCCACAGAAGCTCTCAAAGCTTAATTCGCCCCTCTTTGTTGGATAGTGATTGGAATAAGCTTTCCAATGGTATCTGGGAGTCCAAAAATGGTCTTCTCGATCAGAAGTTAGAGCAGATTGAAGCCACCCTTTGAAAGCCAGAAAAAAGAGAGGAAAAGACCAAGGGAAGTCTAGTCACAATCAAAGTTTCTTAAGAGCAATGGTGGGGGAAAGGAAAGAGAAACTTGCGATCAGTGATCACCGATATCAGTGATCGCAAACATCAGAGGTCCTAGGCTCATCACAAATCGCAATCGACGATCGGAGGTCACAACAATCAAGACATATCAGAGGGGTAAAGCAACGATCACCGATATCGCACTCCGGGAGCGCATCACAAATCGTAATTGGTGCATCAACGATTTCAAGGTTCAGACTTATCGGTGCTCAGGGGTTTCAGGACATCGCACATCAGCGAATTAGAGCAACAACGAGTTTACAACTCCAAAACATTGCGATATCGCAATATTGCGATGGGATAGTTTAAGGCACTGGGAGGGCCATAAAACAATTAACAAAGAAAAGAAGTGAAAAACCAAGGGCAGATAGACCCTTTTCTCTCTCCTCAGAGGGCCACGTGGCAGAGCACCATTAGATCCGATAATGACATGGGGCAACTAACGTCAGTATGACATGGCAGTACGATGATGACATGGCAGTATGAAGATGACGTGGTGGTATGGAGGACATGTGGCATGATGATTCAGAATTTGCAGGGTCTTAAGGGGGAATTTTTGGGTGACACATGTCACCTCTCACAAAGTGACACGTGGCAGTGATGACATCACCCATCGCAAATTGGAAATCAATGATCGCACAGAGTAAAGTCCCTCCTCTGCCGAAGTCCCTTCCGACTTGCAATCGCAATATGCAAATGCCTCTCCTAGATGCAATATTTTATGTGTCATACCTTATGAGAGTTCGTGTTCAGAAAATCAGTCAGCATTATGAAAGGAGGTAAAAGGGCTCTCTTGCCCATATTGCGATTGCGATACCTTGGGTGGGCCCAATCTCGCAGATCGACGATCACAAGTGTCAAGAGGAGATATCAAAAGCAAGCTTCTAGAATCGCTGAAGTGCGGGATTCTATGTTTAAACGGAAAAAGGCCCTCGGACAGGAGTCTAAAGGCCCTAGCACCCAAGGGCTAAAAACCTAGTCATATCCCCCGGTCGTATGAGAAGAAATGTAGGCAGGGGCTAAACCAAAGGGGGGCGAAGGAGCACCAAAACCCATCGTTCTGCAGTGCATTTAAGAGTAAAAGCCCCACTGTCGTAAAGCTCCGATAGTATAGTATAGGGCTTTGAAGGTGGGTGGGTTGGAAACTGAAGCAGTGAATGAAGTATGGTGTAACAGTAAATCAATATGGATGTCTCAGGAGGATTAATAGCTCAGAAGACCAAAAGCGACAGGTGAACTAGTTGGCACATCATGAAAGAGACGTGGCATGATCAGGGGTTGTCACAGGAAGCGCAGGACGATAAATTCATCTATTATCTTTCCATTTTCCTCTTTCTTTTCATTATTATGTAATTTTTATGTATTTCCAAGAAGGGACCAAATCCAGATTGAAATCATTTTGGGCGGCAGAGCCATCGCAAGCTGAGAGAGCTAGTCAATTGGACAATTGGCCTTAGCTGAGATATTTTGTAATTGTTGATTCAAAGCCCCCTTTCTCTGTATAAATAAGGGGGAGAAACACTTAACAATGGTTCCAGAATCTCACTCCCACGAGGGTCTGAATTCTGAGATGCCATCCTCGGTTCTAAATGGACTGTTCATAAGGGATCAAAGCGATACATGATGAATGTAACGGATTGGTATTTGGACCCTTTAAGTATTAATGAAACTCCCTGGTGATTCCATGCAGATCAATGCGCAATATGTTTTCCCTTATGTGATCTCATTTCATATATGTTTTTCTTTCTTTGAAATAGTGTGATGAGGCTGTCGGTTTCTCCCTAGTTCATGGATTTATCCGGACTACTAAATAGAGAACAATACCTGTGTATATCGCAGATTTACTTGTGTTATTCAATAGCCTATAGTACTTGTAGTAATTACAGATTACTTGTGGTATTAAGTTAACCCAGAGTACCTATATGGGCACAAATTTACTCACATTGTTTGTTGATAGAGGTACCCATGTTATACCTGGTATGAGACCTCGATAAGCACTTTGTTGTTTCTATCTTTCCACCTCCACTCTCTTCCATATTTCTGCTGGAACATCGTTGCTTAGGATTTTGTGTTGTTTACAGCCCTATGTACCGAATTCCACCCTTCGGTCAGAACATTGCTGCTTAGGATTCTATCCTATTTATAGCCCTCTGCATCAAATCCCCTCCTTCCTTTCCTCCTCTTCACTTTAATACAACTTCAATATAATTTTGACTATTGTTGTGTGTCGGCCATGAGAACGAGACATTTCTCTTTGAGGTTGGCCCGATTTACCCCCTTGGTGTTTGGATCCATGTATTGGCTTGAGTTTACCTGCATGATAGACTATTGAACCAAGCCCCATTTATTCTCTTTTTACTTACGTGATAATTGGAGTGCAACAGAAACCCAACTCAAAACATTCAATGCACTCCTCTCTTTAAGATGTCCTAGGCACTGGTCTACAATCAACCCAGAGGTTGTGTCTAGGAAGATTTCTATGTCCCCTGAAGCGCTCATGCTACAGGTGCTGTTAAAAGCGACAATAGTTCCTATGGTTCCAAGTGATATGGAAAATAAAAACACAAAACATATGCTGGACAAAATTAGGTCCAAAATACTTGAACATATTAATTCATTGCCATGTGTACCAAATGTTCAATTCCAAGTGCAACCTCTAGATACTGATTTCCTTCAGCCAAAATAAGAGGATTATGATGGAGCAAGTTATGATTCTAATTCAAAGAATGGTGATTTAATAATGATGTGGAGGAAGGCACATTACCATGGCATAATCTAGCAAATAATACTAACAACACCAAGTTCAAGCTACAACCTATTGGTACAAAAGGTTTTAACATGGCTGCTGAAACAAAGTTAAAAAAATAAATAATGATGAGTCCTTTGAAGCCATGGAATATGAAGGAGAATAGGAGACACAAGTGGATGAACAATGGACTAAATTTTGGTTATGTTTGTCTCTATGACTAGTCGCTTATCAATGTAGTCATATGACAAACTGCTTCTCTTTAATATAGCCATAGCTTTCTAGTAAGTCTACTCTTATTTGTCGTTGCAAATTTATCATGGTTATGCAACATTTTAGGAGTGGCTCTTTTATCATTATATATCAAATGCATACAAATTTCTTTCAAAGCCTCTTCACCACCACTAACAACCCACTAAAAATAAAGAAGACTATGTTACAACTTTCGCTCAAGAATTAGGTGTTATGGATTGTGGGTTTTCAAAGACTTATTCTACAAAGTGCGCAAACAGGCTATGTAGAATGTTTTCAAAAGAGAAAGGGAATAGAAACAAAGAAAAAATAAATGAAATAGGAGAAAAACTCACTAATGTGGATGTCTTGGTTCAGTAGGAAAGGTTGATGAAGCAATGTACTTGTTTGAGCACGCAGAAACATTGAACTGCGTACTCAATACGTATGCATATAATTGTTTGCTATAAGCTTTTGCGAAATCCTCTTTTGTCCATCCCTCGCCTCCACAATAGAAATTTGTGTGGCTTCCATGACTACCCAACTCTTTTATCCTTTCAACTATCTCCCCAATCTACCGATAATACCCTCCACCACCCTCAAGCTCATCTTGTTACTCCCACCTTCCTCTTAAAGCACACCATTGTCCAGCCCAATCTCATTTTTGGGTACCTAAAGGATTATATACATGGAATGAGAAGAATCAGTTGAAACTTAGTTCAAAGATAAGTAACATTAAATGTGCAAGGGAACAACAAAAGAAGGGGTTACTATCATCAAATCAAGGTCAAAACAAGTTACCAATCATTTACAATAAAGGAAGGATTATGGAAGCTATTAGTGGTGAAACTCAAAACCAATCACAACCCCAGTATTATCACACAAATCGTGTCTCCCTAAAACTAGAGGAGAAGCCACCAACCAAGATGACACTTTTCATGGATATAGGAAGTATACCACTCACTTCATAAACTTGAAAATGAGAACCAATAAGTAGGAAGATGAATAAAAGGAAGAGAGCATCTATGATGAAGGAAAGTTTTAAGGATTCATATATAAAGTGTAAAAACTTTTGTGAATATTATTAATTCCTAAAACTATAAAATGTTTGGCCGGTATTCAATTTTTTAAAGAATTTGTTTAATTTCTAGATATTTTTGGTGATTTTTAAAATAAAATAACTTTATTTCAAAGATTTAGTTGAAACTGAAAATAAAAAATTGGTTAATCTTTTTCATTAAAAGAAAGGAAAATTTAGCTCAGTGTTGAAATTTTATTTATAAATTTTGTAAATTATAGTGATATTAAAACTTACATCATCATCAAAGAATTCAAGAAAATCAATTCAAAAGGCAACAACTAGTTACAAGTACAAAGGCCAATCTAATTGCCAAGAAAAGGAGATTGTCATTGAAAATGAGTATTTGGATTGAAAAATATGAAACAATTTACACGCACATAACCTTAACTCCACAAAAGGAAACATGAAAAGTCAAATTTCTCAAAGCAACTAACCAAGAAGGGAACTCCACATAAGTGGCATCCCTCAAGAAGTATATCCAACATGGGAGAGATATATCAACTACTTTCTAAGCAGAGTAGGAACAAAGACCAATGAAATTGCAACCCTTCAAATCCAATATTATAAATTGAAGCAACAACTCTAGAAAAGAAACTATGAAGTAGCAAGCATCCAAGAACAATAAAGATATGTACAATAACCTGCATTATTTTTCTTTTAATTTATCAGGAGTACAACTTTAGTTTATGAAACCTTTAGGAGTAAGTTCACAAATTAAGCCTCCAAACTAAGGGGGGACTTGAGAGCCTTGTCTACATGGACATGCGAAATTGGGATACTCTTGAGAAATCTATAAAGGACCATCCAAGATTGAAATTTATGTTTGTACTTGTAGAGTGTGTTGCAGCTATCCTCGAAAGGAATACTGCATTTTTTGAAAAGAAAGCTACATTTTCTGAAAGCTGTCATCTTTCAAAGGGATGTGGCTTATGCAGACTAAAACATTGCAATCTTAGTGCATGATGTAGCAGCAACTGCTTTCGACTATGTTAGGGATGGTGGTTGGAATGGCCATAGAAGCCTTTCACGTGGAACCCTATCCAATGCAAATATTTTACAAGTGCTTGCAGAAAATCCTACATTTTCTATCAGGGAATACCAAACCATGTGACCTATTAATGTAGCTTTTCTTGCTCGTGTCTTAGAGACTCCACCATTTGAAGAACCTCAAAAAACATGTAAGCATATATCGAAGAAAAAAACAGTGAAAAATAAAGCCCTTTTAAGAGAAAATCTGATGGTTATGAACCTAGAAGTCTGAGGCAAAAAAAACAGAGAAAACCTATTGTCACAACTGAGGAAGGCTGAAATGGGGAAGTCACTATTGTCATGAAAGAACAAAAAAATCTAGATGTTGTGATTAATGGAATTGTTTTTGATATTTCAACTATGCTTATTCCTATTTGCACTTGCACTAGAGTGGCTCAACAATGTTACAAGTGGGGGAATGGTGGATGGCAGTCAACTTGTCGCATGATTAGTATATCTATCTATCTCCTCCTGATGAGTCCCAATAGGCGAGGTGCCCATGTGGTTGGAAGAAAAATGAGTGGAGGTGCATTCAGGAAATTGTTAGAGAGGCTTGGGGCTGAAGGTTATAATCTAAATTACCCAACTGATTTAAAAATTACCCAATTGATTTGAAGAGTTACTCGGCAAAGAATGGTACAAATAAGTTTGTTACTATCAGGTAAATGAATTTCATTACAGAAATTGTCTTTGTTTCAACGTCTTCACCTGTTACTTCTTGTTCAATTGAATCACATTCGCTCAACCACAATATGTACATTATTAGAGGGATGATTTTTGGTAGGATATAAATGGAAATTGTACTATCTTTTGTTACATAAGAACATGGAATTGGGTGGGATAAATTTTCTTATCTTACAACATTTTAAATTTATATGATATGTTGAAGGATTTTGTTTCACTTGATCCATTTGTTAATCTAGAGAATTATTGACTTTTATTGAATGTTTAGATGCTAAAGTAATTCTTTAACTGAACTAAAATATTTTGGTAGTTTGATTGTACAAATGTTAGAATTTTTTTTTTTCTCAGTAAAATTAAACTATTTCTATTGAGTAAAATATAGTACAATCATGAGAGACAAGAAACCGGCAGACCGAAATGATGAAACTATCAACCTCGGTCCCAAAGAAAGAGTGAACCAATCACGGAGCTAGAACAAATAACTTGAGAGCAAAAACTGACTATTACCCCACAGGGGCAGTAACCTCAACACATTATTTTTTCCCTTTCTTTTTATTAACTTTTATCCAGCCATCCTGGGGAGTATGAGCTAAAACAACTTGAAGACTGGAATTCTCCATCAGGGAGATCACCTTATCTGATTCAGAAGAGGAGGTCTCATGGACCTGTTTCTAGGAGATTGCTGTGACAGTGTTGTGCGTAGGAGTATTTGTGGACGGATCCATCGTCTGAGGTGCCTGGTCCGGTTCTGAATCGCTCTCCTCATCTTCCGAGCCTGAGGAATCCGAGCTCACTAGCGGAGAACAAGGGGTCCAACGCTTGGGTTTGGACTTTGCAAAGTTTCCCTTTTTCGATTTTGCAGGCAGCGATGGGCAAGAATTCTGCAGGTGCCCTGTTAGGTGACAGTGGCGGCAGCAGAAGGCAGTGTTTTCGTAATCCAGGTTCTGGGTCCAGACATAGTCATTGATCTTGAGATTGATTTGCTCTGGCAGTCCCTTGCTTAGATCTAGTTCCACACATATTCTAGCATATGTGTAGAGACCTTGTTGTTCCCGCGTGTAATCTCCCATTAAAAAGCTGCCCAAGGTGTTGCCTATGCTCCTATAGACTACTGTATGCCACAAGTGAACTGGAAAGTTTGGGAGTCTGATCCAGACAGGGGCTTTGGTAATGACTGCAGAAGCTGGGTCAAAATCTGAGAACCATGGAGTTATGAAGAGTCCTGCTGTACCCATGAACCAAGGACCTTCTTCTAAGGCCTTTTCATAGTGCTTAAGACTGTCGAACAGAACTATGAAATATCCTTTTGAGCAAAAGAAAACCTTGCAATGGTGAGTCTAGTTGTCATTGATCCAGTCATAAAGGTCCTTAGAGCGCGGCCAAAGCCCATTGAATATGAAAATGATGGCCCTTTCAGCAAATCTTTGAATGTCATCTGCAAGGTCAGGGTGGGAGATCTCAACAGAGGGGACCTCCTCTAACTTGTCAACTAGAAAAGGCTTAGGTTTGGGAGGTTCAGGGGAGATGGGTATCTCAGAGCGAACTGCAGCTTTGTAGGAGTAGGGAGGAGCAGAAGAAGATTGACCTGCAGCGCCACCTCTCAAACGAAGGGAAAACACTAAAGAGCTATTATTTTTTATGTTGTAAGAAGAGAGGGGAAGAGGATCATCGAGTTGTTTACCTTGAAATATAAGTCTCTGTAGGGCAGAGGGGATCCCGAATCGACGTTCCAGATTTACTTTGAGATTTTGCACCAGATCTGAAGGGTGTACCCATTGCAGAGTGGTCTTGCCTGAGATCTGTGTGATTTGAACCTGAAAGGGGGCAGAGAAATTTTCAGAAACTTTCTGAAGCAGCACAGGGCCAGAGGCTTTAGGGTCTCCTATCTCTTGACGCACTGGAGGTAGAGGGGGAGGAAAAGGCTTTTGCCGATAGTAGCTTTCGCTCTAGCCCAGATCCGCTACAAAAGAAGTCTCTCGAGCCGGAGACTCTGACAGAGATCTCATTTTCAGGTTCGCACTATCAAGGGTTTCAGAATGTGAAATTTCTGAAACAACTTTGTTAGTATCAGGCGTCGAACATGAAGGCTGAGTCAGAGGCAATGCCACCACAATCTTTAGATCCGAGAATATTGATGGCGAATCAGACGTTCCATTCTCCAGATGGGCATTCTCATCTGATAGCTTCTTCGTGCTTTCTGCGGGAGAAGAAGGGCACCTATTCGTGAAGGGTTCGATGCCATTATGGTGGGTTCCCTTCTTTCTTTCACTAAGGGAGAGAAAATCCTCCTTCCTCTTGTATCCGCCATTGCTGAGCCTCTGCAAGCGATTTGGCAGCGATTTTCCGAAGAGCAGCTTGTGAGACTTGCTGCGGGTAAGCCTGGGGAGTTTCTCCATTGGCGGGAGAAGGCGGCGAGCCAGAACTGCGAGAGATCCGCTAGGTTTTCGCCCCGACCACATTACACACGGAACTGAAAGCGGAATCTGTGTCTTGCCAACAGTCTTGGCATCGCCAAGAGCCACAACCTCTCCCCCTTCGGGTCTTTTTTGAGATGTGGCGGGTAGCAAGATACCGCCTTGGTTTTTCTCTTCCACCTGCTTAAGTTTAATCAAAACTCGGTCACCCAGGGGCTTCAATGTAGAAAACTTGGAAGCCATGGAAGTTGTAGCCCTGACAGAGAGCGTGGTGCAGGAAAAGCGTCTAAGAGACACTAAGGACGACGCCATAGATGGCTTGCTGGGAAAAGCCGGTCTGAGGCCCTCGTAGGACTTCAGAGTAGGGCTCCTGCCCATTTGAGAGGTCGCCATTTCGAAACGCAGGAAAGCTCGAGAATCTTTACCCCGACCACAGGAACGAGTGGTTTAAGTCGGTTTAATGTACAAATGTTAGAATTATTGGAGAGAACTCTTCAATTTAACTAAAAGATTTTGGAAAATTGGTTGTACAAATGTTAGCATAATTATTTTTAATATTTAAATTGAAGCTTAAGTTTCATTGTTCCGATTAAACATATTGCTTTATTACTAGAACTATTAGAAATATTGGTTGTAATGACTTGTACTCATGGCGCTTTGGTAATGTTGTTGATGGGTGTTGCTGAAATGTGAAGTGATATTTAATTAGATATTTGTTTACCTTAATTTATTATATCTCACATATATGAAGGGTCTCTTTGTAGATAAGTATTATATTTTTGAATAATGTGTTTTCAAATGTGATGGCAGTCCAATTTGTTGATCTGTGTGTGCAAATTGTTTTAGAGTACAAACCTGCTAAAATATTTGTATCTTGTTTTCCAATGGATATTTTTTCAAAAGGACTTTTTTCTGCATGACTTAGATTATATTCATTATAACAACAATACTTAGTCTTATTAAAGTTTTATTTTCTTGATTATGAAAACTAAAATACAACTTTTTCAAATTAACAATCCTATCAGCGTCTTTGTACCTTTTGGGGCAATTGCAAGTTACGCCGAAGGCATTTTCTTTATGGATTTTCATGTCCAAACATTGTTCAATGATTTGGCTTTCCATTGAATGGTATTTGACCATGTGGTTAGTCCATAAAACACAACCACATCGCTACTGCTCTTCCATTTTGCCGGGATATTGTCCCTGATCTTCCATTTCGATATGTTGAGGAACCCAAGTAATGTGATATGACAATACTGCATCTGGAGATAAGCCATGTGAGCTCGATCAAAAAAACCCATTTCAATGTCTTTCCATCGGGAGTTTCATGGGCACGAAACATCCCATTCATCAGCATTAAGAACAATGATCAATACTTTGCGATGGGTTTCTTCCTCAACTTGTCTCTCGCTCCTCTTGTGGACGTCCTATTCCCAAAATAGGAGAACAAAAGGGCCATTAAAATTTTATTGTTCAAGTCTCTATTATGAGAAGAGAAATTTTGCTAGCCTTCAATTGAAGAAAACATAATCCTACCTTGTCCACTACATATTGCTACCTCCCAACCAGGTCCCTTGAGAGGAAGAGTATCAGCATTTTCACTTGAATGTTCAGCTGAATCGTTTAGCATATCAGAGCGGTCCATCAACTTGACAAGATTTGATTCACTAATTTCACACTCAATGAGTTCCTCCTCTTCATCTTTTTCTTGCTGGATCAAAGTAAGTAGATTCGATTCCTCTGGCATGTTGGTATTCCGTTCCTGACGAAATTGTCCTTTCTCAAACACCAGGTGCTCCAAATTTAACTTACAAAACACTAATGTAAGCATGCAAACCTCCATAGAGTGGGTTGTGATTAGCCTATAAACATGTACAGGTCGTGTTTGTCCAATCTTGTGGCATCGATCCATAGCTTGCATATCCATTTGAGGATTCCAATCACTATCATAGATAATACAAGTGTATGTAGTAGTGAAATTAATTCCAAGACCACCACCATGTGTGCTTAGCAAAAAGATACAAAATTTTCTATTTGAGTCATTGAAATCCCTTATTTGATTTTTCCTATCCTCCAACTTAACACTTCCATCAATGTGACAAACCTCATATCCTCTCACACTTAGATAGTATTCCAGCAAGTCAAGAACTTTAGTCCATTGAAAAAATATCAACCTCTTGTGTTTCTGAGCTTTCAAATGCATTAATAGCATGTCTAGAAAACCAAATTTACCACACCGCTTAACCAACTACTCCACTGATGCATATTCAAATGATTGATCAAATTGTGACTCCAAAAGATCACAGTGGTTGCAATTCTTTCGCAGTTGAATCATCAAATTGTTCAACTTTCCCTTTAGGCCTGTACCATTTCCTGATTTATTGTGCAAATAAACCTCAATTGTTTTGTTGAACAAATGATCTTGGATCTGCTTATTATGTTCTGTCATATCTACATATAAAATTGTTTGTTTTTTCCTGGGAAGGGACTGCTCAATCTCTTCTTTCAGCCTTCTGAGAAGAAATGGTCTAAGGATCAAATGAAGCTTCAAAATTACTTGAACTCTTCTTTTCTCTTCAATTTCTTAATGCTTCATTCGATTGCTTTGTTTCCCAGCTAGATCAAAACAAGATTCAAACTCTTCACCTGATGTGAATATTTGAGGCAAAATGAAATTCAACAAGGACAAAAGTTCTGCCAAATTATTTTGTAGGGGTGTTCCAGTCAAAAGAAACTTATTTTCAGCAGGTAAGGTTTTCAATTCCATCAGCAATTTGAGGTTGGACTTTTTTAATCGTTGTCCCTCATCAACAACTATATGTTTCCAATCATAGCAAGACAAAGCTTGCTGTCATTCAAAATAACCTCATATGAAGTGACAATAACACGGAATGTTGGGCCCACTGTGTGAGTGTTGGCTTGAGGGGGTCTGACCTAGGTTCAGGGTTATTTAGCCAAACAAATCCTTGTACTACTGGCCCTTTCGGCAACAACCCGTGGAGCACGGACTGAGGTCTCACCCGAAGCAGTATGGGAGGATGCTGGAACTAAGTTTCCACACCCTTGAGATGTCTGAGGGGTTTATTTAGTCCAACTATCAATATCTTCGCATAGGTCACTTCCCTCACTTTCCTGACCTACGAGGCCTTTGTGCCTTGTTATACTTGACTTTGCGCAACCCTAACAAGGGGCCGAGGAGGTTTCACACTGCTAAAGCAGTGATCTGCGCTATTTCCCCATGTCACACCACGGATCTTACTTATCTTCTTATAATAGTTAGTTATATTTGCGTAAACATATACTTTATATTATATTCACTTAGTCAACACATTCATATAAGTTCGCACAGAAAATAAACAGTAAAATTGCAATTCATACCCAATATACTTCAATGCATAAAATAGGAAAAGATACACATAAATATTGTAAAACTTCTCTTTATTAAAGCTTCAATCGGTTACAGACTCAAGCTGCCCTGCACACTCAGTTGTAGGGGTCCGCGCACTCTACTGTGGACTACTAGGCCTCTATGCACTTAGTTGCAGAGCCTTCTCCTACTCTACTACCCAAAGACTCGACTTTACAGTTAGACTCAATGCTTCCTCATTATATCTTCCATGGATGGATTGATTGTCTTTACACTTAGAGCCTCTCTCTTCAGCCGACACTACATTCCAAAAGTAAGGGCGGACAACCCTATGACTTAATTACAACTTCGTGCTCCATGCCCACAAATCGTGGACTCTTTACATCAGACTTAATCAAAACTTGCCTTGGGGGGGATCCCGCGATTTGTGGGCGCGGAGCGCGAAGTTGTAATCAAGTCATAGGGTTATCCGCCCTTACTTTTGTAATGTAATGTTAGCTTGAGAGTTCTTTAGCCATGGGATTTTATAAATAGATCGAGGCTCTAAGTGTAAAGAGAATGAATAGAATATAGAAGATATAATGAGGAAGCATTGAGTCTAAAGTGTAAATTCGTGTCTTTGGGTCGTAGAGTAGGAGAAGGCTCTGCAGCTGAGTGCGCAGGGCAGGTTGAGTCTGTAATCAGTTGAAGCATTAATAAAGAGAAGTTTTACATTATTTCTGTGTATCTTTTCCTGTTTTATGCATTGAAATATATTGAGTACGAATTTCAAGTTTATTGTTTATTTCTACGCGAACTTATAACATATGGTCCCAGCCAATGCATTTTGAACTTTCCTAGGAATTTATCAAACTTAATATCATATAGTAACACCAAATCATTCACCTTGAAGGTGCGCAACTTAATATGTCGATCGTGCCAGGCCTTTTCACGCTGATTTTGTACCTGCTGATGGAATCCAACCAAAAATTGTTCCTCTTCGAGTTCCTCCAACTGCATGAGCCTCTCCTCTAGGCTCCGTGGTCCGTCATACTTGTGAGCACTACTATGTGTGGAATAGATATAATATATTCCATTGGGATTACAATGTTTGCTCCATAGGCTAGCCTAGCCATCAGTTTCTTTCACGTTGTCCTATAAACCCACAAAACTGCTGGTATGTGTAGGTCCCAATCACTTCGCTGCACATTATATACCCTATTTAGTGCTTCGCATAGTTCGTTAAATGGTTTTACATGTGTAACCTTTTGTGCACTCGTTCTTTCCACTCTCTGTTGTTCCAACTCGAGGGACTGTTCGCACAATTTCCTCCCCAACACATGCTTATTGACTGTGTTCCCTAATGCGAAGTCCATGTGCATCCACGCAGGTTGTTTACCATATGCCTATACCCACCTGAACAGATGCGCGCATGGATCATCCCGTACATTGTATTTATTTGTTAGTCGCATCTTAGGCTTCCCAAAACGAATGTGCATCATTCTCTGGCATTCGCATGAGTCCTCAAAGCTTCTTTGGTGTGTATCCCACCACCTTGTAGGCGTAGCGCGCAGTACCCACTTCAAAGCTTCGAACCGTTGTTTTTCAGGCACCTCCATTTCAAATATGTCTAAGAAAGCATCTACCTCACCTGATCCATCATAAGTAGGCAAAGCTCTCACTTCTGTCGATACGCAGTGCAATGATCTTGTCATCATGTTACAGCTCAGCATTGTTACCTCGTGTAACCAGTTCTGCCATCACTCTATCTCTTCATCTGAATCCGACGTACAAGAGCTTTTGGGCTCCCATGAGATTTGTCCATCTGCGGTTGGATTTATCCAGTCTTGCTCTTGAGTGGTTATCTTGTAGATGTAGTCCAAATCATTGTCGCTTTCATAGTCGCGCGTCAGCTCTGTGTAGTGCAATCCTTCTGCAGGGTCCAAAGGTATGACTATGCGCAAAGAATTTTTCTCAAAAATCATCTTGCGCTTCTTCGAATTAATCACCTCGTTCATGTCAGTGGCCCAATCGATTCCTAAGAGCGTGGGGTAGGGATTGCTGCCATAAACAATCTCTATCACTTCAAAGTTTGCTAGCGTGCTTGCCCCTTCAATATCCACGGTGATTCCCTACAATCTCCCCATAGGTATTATCTTTTGCTGGTTTGCCATTCGCAGCTGGATAGGAGGCCATTGTAGCATAGGCCTTCCCATGCGGTCCCATGTCTGCTTCAGCAAAACATTCTCGTCCGATCCTGGGTCTAGAATTACTTGGTCCATCTCATATTCTCCAATCTGCGCGGTCAGCCTCATTTCTCTTCCCATCCTTGTCGCATGCTTTCCAATCTTCCAGACTACACACGGTTCTCCTAGCGCGGTCCTAGCGTATCTGTTAATGAGTTCCTGGAATCCGTTTACAACCTTACTGTCACGCAGTAGCTTCATGCATGTTTTTAGGAATGTCGTAAGCATAGATGGGTCCATTTCCGGCTCTGATATATCTTTTCTTCCTGAAGTGGAGGCTTTAGCGAATCTCTTCTTAGCTTCCACGAAGGTTTCCTTAGCACGCTCCAAATCAAACTCTACTTCTTTCGTTAGAGCCTTACGAACCCAAGTACTATCTTCAGGTTGCTTGCCTTTATCATATCTCGTCGTAATTCCACTTCGGATCACAATGTTCACATTTGGATCTTCCTCGCGCGACTCAGACCTCATCATCTGCAGGTTCTTAGTTAGGGGAGGTTGGAGCGCTCCCTTGTCGTGCAACCTAGCTATTAGTGTAGGAAAATCCTCCATCTCGTGATCAAACAAGGTACAATATAGACATGATGGACATGTTGGATTCGTAAAATCATGGGCATAATGTCCTGGCCCTCCGCAATTGTAACATATTAGCTGTTCGTGACCTCTTCCAGGTCCTCCTCCACCTCGGCCTCGTCCTCACCCTTGAAATCCAGTTCACGACATTACTGCATTCTGTTCAAGCAGCCGCGTTTCATCCTGAACCCTATAGGTGGGAGTTCTATCAATCATCAGCTCATAACTTCTACAAGTGCACTCATCGTGTCCAACCGATCTACAAAAATTATAGAACAACTGTTGCGAATTTTGTGTGTACTTCTGTAACAAATGGCAGTTGTCCTTATCATGCTTTCTTCCTATTTGACAAATTGCACACCACAAAGAAGGCATCACGCTAGGTCTTTCTTGTGCCTCTGTGTTATAGACATTTTTGTGCCCTACAACACCAAGCATGAAATTTCCATAAACCAAGGGCTCCTAAGTCCCTAAAAGTGTTGTTCTAACCCCTAAAGGAACAAGGTCAACAAATTACAGCTTCTCCCAGAGGTTCTCCATGAAAAACTACTCAAAATTGGTCAAAACAGGATCATTGCAGCTGCTCCACTGGCTAGGTGCGTTGCATCTGACCCAAATGCACTGTGGGGGTGCGTTGCATTTCAAAAGTCCCTTCTGTAGGGTGCGATGGGCAAGAAATGACAAATGGCAGTGTCATTCCGCGAGGTGGAGAGGCAATGGAAGCTTCCAGAATCTTCTCCTGTGACACTTGCCTCACTGAATTCGACCAAGGATGAGTAAGAGGCCCTCAGTCTCCAAGTGGAAGCAAGAACTGTCAGAGAGAAGACACTAATCAAATCACAAGATGACTCATCCTCCTTACAGATATCTATATATGGATCCCTCATCCCAGAGATCCAGAGGCTGGAATTTTGCATATTGTAAGGAATTACTGTTGGTTTCTAGAGATAAAACATCAGATTGTTGGGTGATCTAACCTTTGTTTGAGGTGAAGAGGGGCTTCTTTGCTGGGAGGTTGATGCTGGGTCGGAACAACTGGTTGTAACTCCTCTTGGATCTTTTCTTGTTTATCAATAAAAGCTATTTGAGTTTTCCTCCATGCTTTTGTATCATTGATGCTTGTTATATTTGTATGGCCAGTCTACATCTGATCCTAGATTGTTTATGAATATAGATCCATGTCTTTGTATAGTGCCATGCTTCTCTGATCTTACAGGTACTTTATGAAGCTGGGCGTGCAAGGGAGCAGGTAGCCGGGGACTATCAAAGGAGAGAGGGATCGAATCAAAGGATTAGCGCAAGACAGAGGTTGGTATTTCTATTCCTCTCTATCTATAATTCATAAAGGAAAAACATAAGTAGCTTTTCTCTGTTTGTTTCTAAGGCAGCTGTGACACCTTAGTGGGATATAGCAGTTCTAAATAGACACTTTTCCCTGTAACAAAATGGCGACTCCGCTAGGGAGATAATTAGTTTGTTTGTTTATCATTCTTCATTGTTTGTTTCATAAACTTATAAGTAGCATTCGAACTACATTTGCCATAACAAATGCAAAGTAGATAACTGCTGCTTCAATCCATCCACTGGATCTGTTTATGATTTAAACAACTGATTCACAAACTATCTGATTGCCCTTGTGATAGCTCTTAGATCCTCCTTAGATCTACCCCTGATTGTTGCATTACTGATTGCTTTTTACTTGGCCAAAAACCAAGAATTGAACTGCAAACTTTGACCTAGAGACCGAACAGAGTCTTGTTTCTGGCCCAGCGCAGGTATTGTTCAGAGATTCTGAATTTCAGCGCACTTCCCGAGTGGGCAACCTGCGCTGCATTTCAGATTCTCTGTGTTACAGGTGCGCTGATCAGACTAGCTCTGTGTAGTTGTGGTTTCTGTGGATCATTCTTTCCAGTTCTATTCCTGAATTTTGCTGCGTGTGATTAGTATATGTCTGTTTGAAACCCCTTTTCCTTGCTATTATTCCGCCTCCTCTGTACAAAATAACTGTAGATGTTTTTGTGTGTTTGTTGAGTCATTTACAATTTTCCTTTGCAAAAGTAGCATAGTCGTACTGTCGTCCTTTGATTTGAATCTGTCGCAAGTGTTGATTTCGATCATAGGAGAAAGTTTGATTGCTGTTGATGGTCGATTATCCTGTTACTATTGCTTTTGGTCTGAATTTGTAATTTTCTAGTGTCAAAAACAAGTATTCATTTCAAAATCGTAAAGTGTCGTAATCGTCTCTATTTTTGATTTCGAAAAGGAGCTTGTTTATATTTGTCGCTTGAAAAGAAATTCAGATTTGTACATCAACTTTCTTTTTAAGCATCTATATATTAAGAAAGTCGAAAAACAAATACATGCATGTGCATTTGCATATAGACAGTCTGTTTGGCTTAATTTAGGAAAGTGCATTTACAGTGTGCTCTTTGCTCTTTGTGAAAAGATTCTGTCTTTCTTTTCCCTAGCAGCTAGGATTTTCATTGCACAAAAGAGATAAAAAGTTTGTTTATCATCTTTAGATTGCATTTTAGGAATTACATCTACATCTCGTGGTGAACCCGAAAGGCAAACTTCATAAACAAGATCAACTTAAAATAAATTCAATGAATCTAACAACGCTTTGGAACTTAACGCACAACATTTAGAGGTCTAGGCTAGAGACGTATTCCGGCGTCGTAAAGCCTGGTAACTGTTGTTCTCAATGATGGTTGGGTGATTCCTCCACTTTGAGACGATAAGTGCCAGTACGGACTTGTGCTCCCATGTACCGTCGAGTATATTTTGGGAGACCCCTATAGGCTTAAATCCTTTATCCATAGGAAGCCGTGTCTACCGCCCTATCGATCACAATGCACTGAACACATCATTTGGGAAGATTGACTGCCGTACCGTAAAAAGTATTTTGCAGTTTTGCGATTGGTTTGGTACTCCCTCTACCTAGACTTCCAGAGTAGTCCCTTTCGTTCCTTTTCAGACTCCTTAATGGAAAAGGTCCATCTGAGCACTTGTCACTTCAGGCTCATTAAAAATCGAAGGAGACTAGAGTCATCTTTTGTTTTTTCTCAACTCTTAAAAACTGAAAAAACAAGTTGTGTCAAAGCGTCTAAAATTTATTTTAAACGGAATATTCATTACCCCTTTCCTACGTTGATCTTGGGTTGAGAAAATGGAATCCACCAACCAAGGAATTCCCCTTGGAGGAAATCCTATTCCCTTCTCCTCTTGGGGAGATGTTGGTGCACCCCATATGGCCACATTGTCGCTTCCAGGACTGACAATTGGTTTGCCTGTATGGCTCTTCTCAACCTCTGTCGTTCAGAACACCACGATTCCTGAACAATCGAATCAGCAAATAGACGAGTCCAGAGTTACCCACCAACCTTCTACTTCCTCTAATTCTTCCTCTCCTCCTTCCTCTTCGCTTGATGGGGCTGGTAAAGTCAAAAGTCAAGTACCTAAGGAGAAGAAGGAAAAGAAGAAGAAAGAGAAGAAGAAGAAAGAGAAGAAGAAGAAAGAGAAGAAGAAGAAGGAGCCAAAAGCGAATGGGGGCAAACGAGTGTCGTCTAACGAAAATCCACACACTGCACCGACCAGACCTAAATCGCCATGTGTCATTTGCAAGGGAGACCACTATCACAGAGATTGTCCTTGCATCCCTCGGATCTTAAGGGACTGGTCTCCTCGTTTGCACAACCCAGTGTCGTCAACCTCTGATAATCATGTTGAAAACACACCGTCAACTAGTGAAAGTGAAACCCCAGGACAAAAAGGAAAATATAGATTTCCTTGTAAACTGTGCGAAGGCGATCATGCCGTCCACCGTTGTCCCTTCTTAGACGAAACTAAAATATTTTTGGATGATCGTCTGGTTTCACCGTTATGACTTCCTCCTGGATATAAAAAACTCTTACCGAGTTCGTCACTAGTTGAAAATTCGGCTGGCCCACTCAGGTGGTCGGCCGAAGCATCTGTCATTGAAGATAAACCATCTGAATCCATACAAAACGAAAGTCAAAAGGTCGAGGCGGCAATTGACCTGGTCTTGCCTTCGGAGGTTCCATCTTCAGATGATACAGTCAATGAAGAGAACAAGGATGACACCGTCCAAATTCTTTTCATAAGCACAGACTCCAACGAACATGGGGGCAATTTACCCATTCCTTTACCGCAGGAAGGAAGTTCATCAGAGTCGTACCCAGCCGTCTATTCGGTCCCACCTCCAAGCAACCTAGTTGTCTCCTTCGACTGGAATCAACTAGGCAGACCCCGTTTACCGGCCAGTATACCAGTCCGGATTATTGTTCAAATATATAGAATGGTTATGGCTGGTACCATCATAGATGAGGGGGCTTCTGTGAGTATCCTTTCCTCAACTGCTTGGAAAGCGCTTGGTTCGCCATCGCTTTTGCCTGACATGAGAAATCTAACAGGCTTTGATAAAGGAACCAGTCGACCATTAGGGATCCTTCCCAATGTGCCCATAACATTGAGAGGGAAAACCGTTCACATGAACGTAATGGTAGTTGAAGGACCCCTAGATTACAATCTACTCCTTGGGCGAGACTATATTTATTGCATGGGAGCAATTGTCTCCTCACTCTTTAGAGTAATGTGTTTTCCGCACGAAGGAAGAGTGGTCAAGCTCGTGGACCAGCTTTCATTTCCCAGATCACGCATAGAAAATAGTCATATACCATCCCTGAATGGTCTTTTCACGCAAGAAATGTCTCAATATCCAGTCCATCCACCCGATGAGCGCAAGTGATTCGGGGGGACATGACTGAAACCCATGGGGCATGCATCCTGGTCTGCTTCGGCAGGAAAACTTCAGGTATAGGGTAGGTTTTCGTGAGAGAATATGACCTCCGTACTCCTGTCCATGATTGGAAGGGGGAGTTGGACTGGAACAAGATTCTCTTGTCAAAGTTATGTGAGTTGGCGAGCACCGCCGCTCACCTTTGTTTATCTCGGTAGACATCGCTGAAGAAGTGTTTTGTTTACGCCATAAATAGAACAATCTTTGGTAACCTGTAAGAGGTAGGCCTCTCTCGGTAAAACAAATTTTTTAACGGAATAAAGAAGGGGTAACCTTGAAACTCTGTTTTATACCTGGGGGCATGCAAACCTTTTGGAGTGCAAGAAAAGAGCGATCATTTATCTGTTTTTTGGATTGGTCGTTTCCTAACTTGCATAAAGAAAGGATGTGGGGAAAAACTCTAAAAGTTTCCGTTTTATATGAGACATTCTTATCACAAGACTGGATTAATCGAGCAGTGTTACTGCAAGGTTCAAGCTCGTTAAAAAATAAACCCGCATCGAGCAGTTTTAGCACATAGTTCAAGCTCGTTAAAAAATAAACATCAGACATGAGCAAATGTTTCCACCCGCGTTTAAGGTCGTTAAAAATGAACTATTCCCCGGTAAATAACCATCGTGAATGTAGTACTTCAGCCATTAAAGCCTTGGTCGTGTTTGCACCATCACCTCCAATTTTGCATTGGCCGATCATTCACCTCCATTTGATTGTTTACCCATTTTGAGGAACAACAGCGAAGAGTGATTTCACTAGCCATCCTTGTGACACTACCGTGATTGGGAAATTCCAAACCTTACCTGGAATCAGCTGCTACCCGTTTTATCACTCGTTCCTCAAAAGACGAGTCTCCTTTAAGCTCTTTTCAACTGACTTGTAAAATATGAAAAGATTGCCGAGCCATTGGCCTCTCCAGCTCGTTAAAGGGATAGGAAGTGCTATCCCTCTAGATTTTAATCTTTTTGGACCTGAGGGATTATTACACAAAAAGATCGAGCGCTTGTTTTGTTCAGCTCGTTAAAACTATCAAAAATTCATCCCTTCTGTATTGTTTTATACTTTTTCGGACTCAAGGGATTAGATGACGAAAAAGGAATTTTGGAGTTACCTTTATGTTCCTTTTTAGACTCTCTAAAATTGAAAAGGACCGAGTTATCTTTGTCGTTAAACTCGTTAAAAAGATTAATAGCGACAAACTTGTCTTTAGACGAGAACGAGTTTCACTATTGCTAGGCTCGTTAAAACATAGCGATGGGTTTGCCCGAAGGGAAAATTATAGAACAAGCATATGTTATCCTCCTCAAGCTTGACAAAAATAAAGAGGTACTGGTCAGCAATGACTGGGGAAAAATTCGGAAGAAAACTCAAAGAAACTTTGCTGGTAGCAAGTCGCTCTTGAACATGACACTTCCGCTCCGTGTCCGAGTGGGTTGGGTTGTTTCATTCACCGGTCACATCACCATGGTCACGCCATACCATCCACATTTGGGGTTAATGCTACCAATCCATCACATCAGTGTCACCGATATGTTCAAGAGAAGTCATTCAGAGAATTCACCTGTGTCTCACCCACTACCATACATTATACTCCATTCTTTCATGACCGCCACCCTGAACCTTATATCACCAGATCGTTTTCACCTCCATCAAAATCATTTGCTCTGTTCTGTGTCATTGATGTGGGATTCATTAGGCCCTCCTGTGATGGATCACTTCTTGTTGACATCAGTTCATTATCCAAAAAGTTGATCTAGGAGCACCCCATTCAGTACTTTGAAGCTTGCATGCCTCAATGGCAAGTTTCTCACTTCTAGCGACAGGTTTACATCAATGGCCTTCGACTGAAAGATTTTGCGTGGTGTTTGACACCAAGTCCTTTATTCACACCACGTGAATTGTACTGCAGTACCTTGAGGGTCATTATCATTATCGGTGATTCCTCTCGTGCTTGTTAACAGTTTACATCATTGACTGGTAATCAAGCGATGTCTTTCCATGTTCGACTTCAGAACATTTCTCACATGGATCGACTTGTACTTCGAGTGAAGATCGGACGAGATTGAAGACCCCGGATCTAGTTTCATCCATTCGGGCTGCGATATATATTCAGGGAAATAAAGACATGAAATGTACATCATTGCAACACAGATAATCATCCTATCAAAAGGATGATGGCTCTATCAGAATCATCAGTCTACACTCAGACGGTTGTCTGTCCTATGTACATGAAAATGAATTTATAAAGCTGAGCATGGGAATGCCCGCCTCAGCTAGATCATGAAAATATTATAATGTATTGTATTGTATCTTATTATAGGTCTCCTGCCAGCATTGAAAGAACTTCGGATCCTCATAATAAAGCATTTCACCCGACACCAAAAGGTTAACGGCCTCATACTTTAGGGGGCAACTGTTATAGACATTTTTGTGCCCTACAACACCAAGCATGAAATGTCCATAAACCAAGGGCTCCTAAGTCCCTAAAAGTGTTGTTCTAACCCCTAAAGGAACAAGGTCAACAAATTACAGCTTCTCCCAGAGGTTCTCCATGAAAAACTACTCAAAATTGGTCAAAACAGGATCATTGCAGCTGCTCCACTGGCTAGGTGCGTTGCATCTCACCCAAATGCACTGTGGGGTTGCGTTGCATTTCAAAAGTCCCTTCTGTAGGGTGCGATGGGCGATAAATGACAAATGGCAGTGTCATTCCGCGAGGTGGAGAGGTAATGGAAGCTTCTAGAATCTTCTCCTGTGACACTTGCCTCACTGAATTCGACCAAGGATGAGTGAGAGGCCCTCAGTCTCCAAGTGGAAGCAAGAACTGTCAGAGAGAAGACACTAATCAAATCACAAGCTGACTGATCCTCCTTACAGATATCTATATATGGATCCCTCATCCCAGAGATCCAGAGGCTAGAATTTTGCATATTGTAAGGAATTGTTGTTGGTTTCTAGAGATAAAACATCAGATTGTTGGGTGATCTAAGCTTTGTTTGAGGTGAAGAGGGGCTTCTTTGCTGGGAGGTTGATGCTAGGTCGGAACAACTGGTTGTAACTCCTCCTGGATATTTTCTTGTTTATCAATAAAAGTTATTTGAGTTTTCCTCCATGCTTTTGTATCATTGATGCTTGTTATATTTGTATGGTCAATCTACATCTGATCCTAGATTGTTTATGAATATAGATCCATGTCTTTGTATAGTGCCATGCTTCTGTGATCTTACAGGTACTTTGTGAAGCTGGGCGTGCAAGGGAGCAGGTAGCCGGGGATTATCAAAGGAGAGAGGGATCGAATCAAAGGATTAGCGCAAGACAGAGGTTGGTATTTCTATTCCTCTCTATCTATAATTCATAAAGGAAAAACATAAGTAGCTTTTCTCTGTTTGTTTTTAAGGCAGCTATCACACCTTAGTGGGATAGAGCAGTTCTAAATAGACACTTTTCCCTGTAACACTCTGGTCTTAATGGCTTTGGTCCTCCTCCCGCGAGGTAATTCACAAACACCGGGCAATGGTCCTTGTCATGACCCTGACCCTTACATTTAACGTACCATACCTCTTTGCGCACTTCTGGCCAGGCTGTCCTCTCCTGTTTCAGACTCTACATCTCAAGCCATAAGTTTTTCAACTACGCGTGGATCTGCTAAACTCCCAAGTTAGGATCCTGTATCAGGGTCTCATGCAGCCTCATTGTGATCTCTAGGGATTCAGCCTAAGTTGTTAACCTCTGTTTGACAACACATTCCTCAAATGCGGCGTTAACGATGCTACAAACCATTCACGGTGCTGTCCATTTGTCAAATTCATATTAGCTTCGTGAATTGTGCACTTCAGTCTCTGATCTAACTCCCAAGGAGTCTCGCCTGGTAGCATTGTGATCTCTTTGAATCCAATGATCTATTATGCGTCTAACTTCAGCCTGCTAAGTTCTCTGTTCAACGCAATTTGGATATCTGCGATCCCCACATTCGGATTGTCATTAGAATGCTTAATATACCAAGTCAATGCGTGATCCTGCAGAGCACTAACCACCGTCGCTTTCTCTATATTATCAAAAATGGTTCGGATCTTCGTTTCTTACTCCCTTGAACACATGAAACTTTATTGTGCTTGCCATATTGACTCGTGGTGGTGGCAGAGGTGGTACGAGCGAAGGTGGAGGTGAAGGCGGTGAAGCTGGTGGTGGTGTGGGTGGGCTGGTATGTGCAGAATCCTCTGTCTTATCAAATTGATCGCACTTCTTGGTGAAACCTTCGTTAGCTCTCCCTCGTCTCCTGGCGGAGGTAAAATCAAAGGGCTATTCTCTGGTCCCTTTCTCCATTCGATTCTGTAGGTTTTTCTACTTTGTGTGGCTCCGGAAATCAAGGTAATCACATAACCCTCTTTTCACACAATAACATTTTAATCTAAGTATTCCGAGACTTCACGTACTTACCTCACGATCCTTTGAGAAAGCATCGTTTTGCCTCGCTATAGCTAACTGAAGTATGTACCGCGAACTTACCAATGAATCCTCCTATAATTCAATCAAGCCAATGATCAACAGTGTGCACAATCTTATGCTCCGATGCTTCCAATTTTCACACCACCTCTGCGGTCCACATAATAGGATTGTCAAACTTCCACCTTCCTTGGTTATCTTCTAGCTTTGCGATCCACTCGTACAAATCAATAGGGAAATATGCGAAGAAAATTTCGTGGATCTCTGTGTACAGGTGGCAGTCTAACCACTCTTCTTTTGATAGTCACAGATTCCTATTCTCCTACGCCGCGAACTCGTTAATTCTCCTGTCCAACCAACCTTCAATTTCCTTCTTAGTTGAATTATAATGATACGATATCAGACATCTCTATGCAAATTCCGGTCCCGGCAACAGAACCATTTGTTGGCTTGAAGGGGCCTAACCCAGGTTCAGATTTATTTAGCAAAAAAAATCCCTGTACTACTGGCCCTTTTGGAAACAACCTACGGAGTGCGGACTGAGGTCTCACCCGAAGCAGTATGGGGGGATGTTGTAACCAAGTTTCCGCACCCTTGAGATGTCTGAGGGGTCGATTTAATCCAACTATGAATACCTTCATGCAGGTCACTTCGTGCACTTTCTTGACTTGCAAGGCCTTCGCGCCTGGTTATATTCGCCTTTGCGCAGCCCTTAACAGGGGTTGAGGAACTTTCGTGCTGCTAGAGAAGCGATCTGTGCTATCTCCCCAAGTTGCACTATGGATCTTACTTATCTTGTTATAACCGTTAGTTATCTTTGCGTAAATAGATAGTTTATCTTATATTCACTTATTCAACGTATTCATATAAGTTCGCGCATCAAATAAATAGTAAACTTGCAATTCATACCCAATAGACTTCAATGAATAAACCATGAAAATATACACAGAAATAATGTAAAACTTCTCTTTATTAATGCTTCAATCGGTTACAGACTCAACTTGCCTTATGCACTCAGCTGCAGGGGTTTGCGCACTCAGCTGCAGACTATTAGGCCTCTATGCACTCAGCTGCAGAGCCTTCTCCTACGCATGAAGCGCGAAGTTGTAATTAAGTCATAGGGTTGTACGCCCTTACTTTTGTAATGTAATGTCGGCTTGAGAGTTCTACCCATGGTCCATAGACCATGGGATTGTATAAGTAGAACAAGGCTCTAAGTGTAAAGAGAATGAATCGAAGATAGAAGATCTAATGAGGAATCATTGAGTCTAAAGTGTAAATTCGTGTCTTTGGTTCGTAGAGTAGGAGAAGGCTCTGTAGCTGAGTGCATAGAGGACTAGTAGTCCGGAGCTGAGTGCATGGACCCCTACAGCTAAGTGTGCAGGGCAGGTTGAGTCTGTAATCAATTGAAGCATTAATCAAGAGAAGTTTTACATTATTTTTGTGTACCTTTTCCTGTTTTATGCATTGAAGTATGTTGGGTATGAATTGCAAGTTTACTGTTTATTTGCTGCATGAACTTATATGAATGTGCTGAATAAGTGAATATAATATAAGGTATCTTTTTATGCGAAGATAAATAATTGTTATAAGAAGATAAGTAAGATCCGCGGTGTGACTTGGGTAAATAATGTAGATCACTGCATTAGTAGTGTGAAAGCTCCTCAACCCCTGGTTAGGGCTACGCTAAGTTGAGTGTAACAGGGTGCGAAGGCCTCGCAAGTCAGGAAAGAGTGCAAAGTGACCTGCGTGAAGATATTCACAGTCGAACTAAATCAACCCCTCAGATATCTCAAGGGTGTGGAAACTTGGTTCCAGGATCCCCCCATACTGCTAAATAACTTAAGGGACCATTCATGCAATTGCCTTACCAACTCTCAAGCTGACACTACATTCCAAAAGTAAGGGCGGACAACCCTATGACTTGATTACAACTTCATGCTCTACTCCCACAAAACACAGAGTCTTTACATCGGACTTAGTCAAAACTTGGGCTTTAAGCCCCAAAACTTGCCTTGGGGGGTATCCCGCCCAACAAGCCCCCAAAACAACAGTGTGACTTGCCCTTGAGTCATTCCGTCGGTGCAGAGAACTTCACGTGGAGACCTCCCAACTCTGCTTGGACTACTGCAACGTCGGCAACACATTGAGCGACTACCTGATGTATCTCCAAGATGTGTTATTTAGATACCGCGGTCTCTGAACTGCTTCCCTTTATCTGCTCTTGCTCTTGCTTCCCCTGCATCTGTGCGAGCTCTTAGGCAGGGTAGTTTATAGTCCCACGCCTCCTTTCAACTGCATGGAGTTCTAAGACTGTGCTTCCCATGGCTAGTTAGGTGGCCGGGCGACCTGTATATGGTTTCAATTGACCATCAATCACTTTTCCTGCGAAAAGTCCATTTTTTAACTTGAATGTCTGCCTCGCACAGTTCACCATCTTCATCGCGCCATCATCAGTGATCCCTCTAATAATATACAGTCCAATCTAAGGCATCAAGCTGATCAACTCTCGGTAGTAGTCCCAAACTTTGTCAATGTAATCATGCGCACCCTATTTTATCACCATAGTTTTCTTATCGAGAAAATCCTTCTTTACTTATTCCTCAAGCTTCTTGACTTTCGCTTCCATTAGAGCGATTTTCTCCATTAACCGCACTCTTTCTTTCATGATTTCTTGGAGCCTAAGATCGCCTTGTTGGATCTCTTCATCAGGTCCCAAACGTTTTTCTTCGTTCAGCTGTGCGATCCCTTTTTCCAAGGCTCCGCGAATCGTTAAATCCATGGGTGCTACTATGTGCGGATGAGGCATAATATACTCGATTGGTATTACATCGTTTGCTCCATAGGCCAGCCTATAAGGCGTCTATCCTGTCAGTTTCTTACACGTTGTCCTATAAGCCCAAAAAACTATTGGTATGCGTAGGTCCCAATCATTTTGCTATGCATTATATACCTTGTTCAGTGCTCCGCACACTTTGTTAAATGCTTCTGTGTGGGTAACCTTCTGCACACTCATTCTTTCCACACTTTGTCATTCCAACTTGAGGGACCGTTTGCAAAATTGCCTCACCAACACATGCTTATTGATCGTATTCCCCAACGCGAAGTCCATGTGCATCCACGCAGGTTGTTTATCATATGCCTGTACCCACCTGGACAGATGCGCGTGAATCATCCCATACATTGTATTTATCTGTTAGTCACATACAAGGATTCCCAAAACGCATGCGCACCATTCTCCTGCATTCGCACCAGTCCTCAAAGATTGCTTGGTGCGTACCCCACCACCTCGCGGGCGTAGCACGCAGTAACCACTTCAAAGCCTCGAAACGTTGTTTTTCCGGCACTGCTCTTTCAAATATGTCCAAGAAAGCATCTACCTCACCTAATCCATCATAAGTAGGCAAATCTCTCATTTTTGTTGATATGCAACACAACGATCTTGTCATCATGTTACAGTTCAGTGTGGTTACCTCGTGTAACCGGTTCTGCCATTGCTCTATCTCTTCATCTGAATTCGACGTACAAGAGCTTTCACGCTCCCATGAGATTCGTCCATCCATGTTGGGATTTACCTAGTCTTGCTCTCGTGCAGTTATCTTTTAGATGCAGTCCAAATCGTGGTCGCTTTCATAGTCGTGCACTGGCTCTATGTAGCACTATCCTTCTGCAAGGTCCAAAGGTACGACTACGCACAGAGAATTTTTCTCAAAAATCATCTTGCGCTTCTTCATATTAATCACCCCATTCATGTCAGTGGCCCAATCGATTCCATGGAGCGCGGGGTAGGGATTGCTGTCATCAACAATATCTATCACTTCAAAGTCTGCTAGCATGCTTGCCCCTTCAATATCCACGGTGATTCCCTGCAATCTCCCCATAGGTATTATCTTTTGCTGGTTCGCCATTTGTAGCTAGATAGGAGACCATTGCAGTGTATGCCTTCCCATGCGCTCCCATGTCTGCTTCAGTAGAATGTTCGTGTCCGATCCTAAATCCAGAATTACCTAGTTCATCTCATATTCTCCAATCTATGTGTTCAACCTCATTTCTCTTCCTGTCCTCGATGCATGCTTTCCAATCTTTCGTACTACGCGCGACTCTCCTTCCGCGGTCCCATTGCATCTATTAATGAGTTCCTGCAATCCCTTTACAGCCTTACTGTCACACAGTAGCTTCATGTATGTTTCTAGGAACTTCGTAAGCATAGATGGGTCCATTTCCGGCTCTGATATATCTTTGCTTCTTGAAGTGGAGGCATTAGCGAATCTCTTCTTAGCTTCCATGAAGGTTTCCTTAGCACACTCCAAATCAAACTCTGCTTCTTTTTTCGGAGCCTTGTGAACCCAAGTACTATCTTCGGGTTGTTTGCCTTTATCATCTCCCATCGTAATTCCACTCCGGAGAACAATTTTCACATTTGGGTCTTCCTCGCACGGCTCAGACCTCATCATTTATAGATTTTGAGTCAGGGGGAGGTTGGAGCGCTCCCTTATCATGCAGCCTAGCTATCAGCTTAGGACTATCCTTTGTCTCGTGATCAAACAAAGTACAATACATACATGATGGACACATTGGATTCGTACAATCATGAGCATAATGTCTTGGCCCTCCACAATTGTAGCATATCAACTGTCTGTGACCTCTTCCAGGCCCTCCTCCACCTCAGCATTGTCCGCAACCCTGAAATCTGGTTCGTGCCACTCCTGTGTTCTGGTCAAGGGGTCATGTTTCAGCTTGAACTCTGTAGGTGGGAGTTCTATCCATCATCAGCTCATAGCTTCTACAAGTGCGCTCATCGTGTCCAACCGATCTACAAAAATTACAGAACAAATGTTGCGAATTTTGTGTGTAATTCTGTAACAAATGGCAGTTGTCTGTAGCATGCTTTCCTCCTATTTGACAAATCGCACACCATAAGGCAGGTGCTGTGCTAGGTCCTGCTTGCGCCTCCAATCTTAACGACATCGACCCTCCTCCCGTGAGGTAATTCGCAAACATAGGACAATGGTCCTTATCATGACCCTTACCCTTGTATTTTACGCACCATACTTCTTCACACACTTCTAGGTGAGTTGTCTTGTCCTGTTTCAGACTCTGCATCTCAAGGCATAAGTTTTTCAATTGCACGTGGATCTGTTGAACTCCCAAGTTAGGGTCCTGAATCAGGGTCTCATGCAACCTCATTGTGATCTCCAAGGCCTCTGCCTGAGTTTTTAACCTTTGTTGTGACAACGTGTTCTTCAAATGCGGCGTTAGCAATGCTACAAACCATTCGCGGTGCTGTCCATTCGTCAAGGTCATATTAGCTTTGCGAATTGTGCACTTCAGTCTCTGATCCAACTCCTAAGGAGTCTCGCTTGGTAGCATTGTGATCTCTTTGAATCCAATGATCAGCTGCGCCTCTAACTTTAGCCTGCTAAATTCTCTGTTCAATGCAATTTGGATATCCACGATCACCGCATTCGGATACATTAGACTGCTTAATATACCAGGTTAGCACACGATCCTGGAAGGCACTGAACAAAGTCGCTTTCTTTATATTATCATCTGTAACTCCCTGTGCTTCCCATTCAGCCCTTATCACAAACCAAAATTGGTCTGGATCTTCATTTCCTACTCCCTTGAACACAAGAAACTTTATCGCGCTTGCCATATTGACTTGCGGTAGTGGCGGAGGTAGTACGGGTGAAGATGGAGGTGAAGGCGATGAAGCTGGTGGCGGTGTGGGTGGGGGTGGTATGTGCAGAATCCTCTATCTTATCAAATTGATTGCACTTCTCAGTGAGAGCTTCACGAGCTCTTCCTCATCCCCTCACAGAGGTGAATCAAAGGGATATTATCTGGTCCCTTCCTTTGTTTCTATAGGTTTTTCCACTTCACGTGGCTCCAGAAATCAAGGTAATTGCATAACCCTCTTTTCACATAATAACATTTTAATCCAAATATTCAAAGACTTTACGTACTTACCTCGTGGTCCTTTGAGAAAGCGTCGCTCTGCCTCGCTATAGCTGGCTGAAGTATCTACCACGAACTCAATGATGAATCCTCCTATAATCTGATCGAGCTAGTGGTCAACAATATGCACGATCTTATCCTCTGATGCTTCCAATCTGCACACCAACTCTGGGGTCCACACAATAGGATTATCGAGCTTCCACCTTCCTTGGCTATCTGCTAGCTTCGCAATCCACTCGTACAACTCAGTAGGGAAAGATGCGAAGAAAATTTCATGGATCTTTGTGTACAGGTAGCAGTCTAACCACTCTTCTTTTGATAGTCACAGATTCATGTTCTCCTGTGCCGTGAACACGTGGATTCTCCTGTCCAACCAACCTTCAATTTCTTTCTTAGTCGGATTCCAATGATACGACGTCAGACATCTCTATGCAGATTTTGGTCCTGGCAACAGAACCATTTGTTGGCTTGAGGGGGCTTGACCCAGGTTCAGAGTGATTTAGCCAAACAAATCCCTGTACTACTGGCCCTTTCGGCAACAACCCACAGAGCGCAGATTGTGGTCTCATCCGAAGAAGTATGGGGGAGATGCTGGAACCAAGTTTCTCCACCCTTGAGATGTCTGAGAGGTCAATTTAATCCAACTGTAAATATCTTCACGCAGGTCACTTCACACACTTTCCTGACCTGCGAGGCCTTCACGCCTTGTTATACTAGACTTCGCGCAGCCCTAACCAAGGGTTGAGGAGCTTTTGCGTTGCTAAAGCAGTGATCTGTGCTATTTCCCCAAGTCACACCGCAGATATTACTTATCTTCTTATAACAGTTAGTTATCTTCGTGTAAACAAATACTTTATATTATATTCACTTATTCAACACATTCATATAAGTTCGTGCAAAAAATAATCAGTAAACTTTCAATTCATACCCAATATAATTCAATGCATAAAACAAGAAAAGATACACAAAGATATTGTAAAACTTCTCTTTATTAATGCTTCAACCGGTTACAAACTCAACCTGCTCTACGCACTCAGCTGTAGGGGTCTGCACACTCAGTTGTGGACTACTAGGCCTCTGCGCACTTAGCTGTAGAGTCTTCTCCTACTCCACTACCCAAAGACTCGACTTTACACTTAGACTCAATGCTTCCTCATTAGATCTTCCATGGATCGATTGATTGTCTTTACACTTAGAGCCTCACTCTATTTATGCAATCCCATGGTCCACGGACCATGGGTAGAACTCTCAAGTCGACACTACATTCCAAAATCAAGGGCGGACAACCCTATGACTTAATCACAACTTTGCGCTCTGCGCCCACAAATCGCAGAGTCTTTACATCGGACTTGGTCAAAACTTGGGATTTAAGCCCCAAAACATTCCTTGGGGGGGATCCCGCACCCAACAATGAGGCATGTGGATTTTCCTTAGCTCTTGTCACTCAATTGTGGATTCGTGATAGATTATAGCATTCATCCTTGGAAAAAACCTATTGATTTCATTCACCCAATTCGAGAGAGTTGAAAGAGGAGAAACTATTAAAAAGGGCCCATGCATGCCCGTCCCCTTGAGACTATTTAGGAGACTAATAGTCTGGTTTCAAGGTTATTTTTTTGTAGAGAGGAACACAAATGAATTTGAAGGAACTGAGTGAAGACAAAGGGCTTAGCCCTTACCCAACGTCACGACTGCGGTTTAGAGCCTATCATTGTGCCTTTTTTTTTTTTTCCTGAGACATTCATTTGGCTCTTTCTTCCCTCCATTGAAATGCACAAAGCCACAAGCCTACAAGGAGCATAATTATTATTAAAGCTTTTCGACATTAAAAAAGATAAATCGATTTTTGCTCAACATTTCATGGTGTTTTCTCTCTGAATTCCACAAGCCATCAAGGGCTTCTCAAATTGAAAATCAAAGGGTTTCAAACGTCATTAATTACATAAATCGTTTATAATTTTCAAAATGAATTTTCTGAGCCTACCGTGAACATTTGAAGGACTATTATTATGTGTTTTCCAGCGGCAAAGGGGTTTTGAAAATCCTCTTTTACATAAAGTGATTCCTAACCATCCTCTGGCAGGGTTTCATCACAACCTTTGGGTTCAACATAAATTTTTAGAGTCTTGTTCCATTGAAGAATTTACTTCAAGAAGGCTGTAGGCTTTTCATTCAGGCTTCAAACTTCTGAGGTTTTGTTTGGGTCTTAAGGGTTTTAAATGACTAAGGAGACCAATAGTCTGCATCGTCTTTACTAGACCCATTTGATCTGCCAGAATTCCATTGAGCCCATTTTTCAACAGAGAAATTAACCACTTTACACCCTTAATCAGCCATTTTCCACCCTTAATTTGATAGGACTTTAACGTTCCCTTGATCAATAGAGGAAAAAGTTCCATATGTTATTTCCAGTTCCTCACCTCCTCTGTTAAATTATCATAAGCTTGCACTGGGGTGCCTCCTATGCAATTATCAGTCATAGCATTGATAACATTTTTTGACTTTTTCTTTGTCTGATAAGCATTAGGGGATTTTTGAGGTCTAAAATGGGCCTCCTAAGAAAAATATACAACCAAAATAAACTTTATAAGAACCAATAGGATTCAAGATGATGATGTCAACCATGGGGGACGATTCACCATTTTTGGAGTAAAAAAGTACAAAGATTAAAAAGTAATAAAATAATAAAACTACTTTTTCAATTCGTATATTCAACTTATCTTCATAAGTTTTTACTCAAAATTCGAGCGAGAGTACTCATTGGATGCAAAATTTAATTCCTCATCCAAGGAGTACCCAATGTTGCATAGTTTCTATGGACCCTACTACACGAAAAATGAGAAATACATGAAAAACGTGATTGCAATCACGTTTTTCATGTATTTCTCTTTTTTTGTGTAGCAGGGTCCATTGAAAGTATGCAACATGGGTACTCCTTGGATGAGGAATTAAATTATGCATCCAACGAGTGTTTCTGCTCAAAGTTTGAGCAAACCCATATGAAGATAAGTTGAAAATATGAGTTGAAAGAATAGTGTTGTCTTTTTTCCCTCTAAAATTTGATGATGTAATATAATCTTATTTTATTATTTCCATTATTATTTTATAATTTCCTTAGGAGACCCATTTTAGACCTCAAAAATCCCTTAATGAGTCTGCATTATTAGTCACCATCTTACGCTTTCGAACCCTACCACTTTTCTTCATTGCACTTGATTTTTCATTTCCATTCTCACTTAGAATAAATGTGATGTCGTCCATATTTTCAAGTAGAAACTCTGAATAAAGTTGAGTTTGGCTAAAAAGTTCATCCAATTTGTTAAATAACACATGATCCATATGTTAACTCCCATGGCTCAGTTGCTTTTACATTTCTTTCTTTTCTCGCTTAACTCGTTCTTCTTCTAGGTGTTTCTCCTCCATGGCCATATCGTTTAGAACTTTCAATGCTTCACCATGAACTGATAAATCATTATCCTCTGAATCAACAACTGGCACTTCACTTCCAGACATTTCCTCATATTCTAAAACAAATGTAGGTGAATTGCATTTCCTTAAAGACTGGTGGTTGAATCCTTCTCCATTCTTTAAATCATTTGTCAATACCAATTCGACAATGGTCCAATCGCTCGATGGAGTATTAAGCTCTTCACCAGGATTCTTATCTTGTGTTCAATCACATGCATATTGAATGAGTTTGAAAGAGATGAAGTTGGGTACCAAGTCCAAGTGAAATTTGCACCAGACAGACTTGGCACTTGAAATACACCCACGCAAGGCACGCTAAAATGACAAGTTCCCCTGATATGGATGTGCTTCAGGAGCTGCATTGAGAAAATTGAGACATCTCCTAATTTACATGTTTGAATTTGTTTTAATGGTGGACTCAATGCCCTTACCCTTTCAAATTTTAGTTTTTTTTTTTGGTGTATGTTTAAGCATACAAAATAAATGGAAACAACCAAGTCAAAATAAATTAGATGTACCCATCTTCATATCTTTCCTCACCCCTGGCCCAATTAGATGTATGTATATAAGAGTCTCCTCGATGTAGGGGTCACAAAAACTCTTCTAATTGGAATTGTTTCAACCAATGTTAGGGCACCAAATGATATGTCATGAATAAACAATTAAAATCCAACCAATTTTCCCCAATGAGAGAATCCTACAATATCCCCCAGAATAACCAATCGAGTGGGTCAAACTTAAGATGCTTCTACGCTTTCACGTCGGGGATCGATTGTTACTCCTTTGCTTGTTTTATGCATAATATCTTTGTTTTTGCATACTTTCTTTGAGTTTACACTTTACTTCTCCCTCACCCTCCATGCAGAGAAAGATAGAGACTACGAAGTTGAAACAAAACGAGGTAGAGCCAAAAGGGAGGAGAGAGAAAAACAACTAAATTGAGATGAAATAGAAGACGACCACAAACACTGATAGTAGAAAACAAAATGCTTGGATTTTTGAGCTTTCGGTTTCCTTTGCACTTCTCGGTGCAATCGTTAGTTTAATTACTACAACACTGATATAAAGATGACATTTGATGACAATTTTTTTTTTGGAGGCTCAAATTGTCTCACGTTGGTTAAACTATGTAATTTGACCCTTAAAGCCATTCATCAAACATAATAAAATATTAAAAATTATGGTTAATTAATATTTTATTTTAGGTGTTTTTTTTTAGTTTTTTTTCCTTTCTATTTTAATGATGTTGTGATTTTTAGTTATTTAAAATATATTTTTGAATGTGTAGTGCCTGGGATAAGTATATTACGACAACTAAACAATTTAAACTTGCATTTTAATATATTTTGTCAAATTTTAAGAAAATTTATTAAAAAATATATCTATAAAAAACAGATGGTTATGAGGTATACTCTTAAGTCACTCTTTCACCATTAACAAATATCTCTGATGTATATAGAAATATACATAAATAGTTTAGTTTAGCTGTTTTTTTGGGTCAATTTTATTGAAAGTTGATCCAAATTTGTTAGAATTATAAATTTAAATTCTGTAATTTATACCATTTTAAATTATATATTCTACAAACTTTTTATATTCAATATTCATTAAATTTTTAAATTTTGAATTCATTTTTATATTAAAAAATACAATTGAAATAAAAAAAAAACCACTATTACCAAAAATTATACCACAATTTTTAATAAAGCTTTCTCTCTTTTTAAAAGATAAATTTTGAAAATTTTATTCTTTATATTTCAATATATTATTTAATTAATAATTTATTATAATAATTAATATCTTTAATGAATAACTTATTTGGCTTCCAATACAGTAATATTCTTATATTTTCCTCACATATAAACATAAACCTTATATTAACAGTGATCTAGTTTTTTATTAATATTTTTAATAACATATTTGTAGCAAATTTTTAGTATTAATAAATTGGTATTGAGTTATATTTTTTAACATATTTTTAATATATTTATATTGATTTTTTTTAATTAATATTTTAACTAATTCTAAATATTTTCTAATATTTTTTATTTTTCTTTTATTTTGTTACCTTAAATTCTAAAATTATATTAACTCTGAATAATATTATAGTAACATTTAATTATTAATATGATATTTGATCTAAGACTTTTGTGATACATAATAGTTTTTGAAGAAGCTTTCAGATAAATCACATAAACATTGATTCAGGGTTAACGTTTTGAACCTACTAATGAGGTTCATCATTCGGACCAAGATGATGAACCTCATTAGTAGGTTCGAGACGTTGACCATCAATCAATGCTTATGTGGTTTATCCAATTTTTTTTTTTCAAATATTAATAGGATTTTATGTAATTAATATTATTTTAATTATTTATATATTTGTTAATATACATATTAATATATTAATTTTTATAATCCCTATATACTAATACATATTAAGTTATTTAACAATATATTTATCAATATGTATGATATATTTGTAGTTATTTAACCATATATTTATCAATATATATTCTATATTTGTATAATTTATTAATATACTTGTACTCTACTATTTATTTTATTTATAAATATATTATATTTTTCTTTATGTTAATGGTTTTCCTTAATTTTAAGGTTTTTTATTACTTTCTTTATTTTATATTGATTTTTTTATACTTTTTAGTTATTTATATACATATAATTACATTATCAGAATATGCTTATTTATATATATATATATATATATATATATATATATATATATATATATTGTTTAGTTTTTTAACGTTTATTTGATTTAATTGTTATTAGTTTTTTTTTTTTTTGAGATTTCCCTGTGAACATCTCTCACTTTCATTTTTTGAGATTTCTTTCTGAACATCTCTCACCTATTAATTTAATGAAATTTGATTAGAGTTGCATTTTAATATCCTAATAATAAGCCACACTCATTGTTGCAAAACCATAATGTGATATATCCAAAAGTATTAAAACAAAATAACTCGCATCATAGAATCCTAAACCGTGAATTAAGGTTCTTAATCTTTTTAATATATTATGTTCAACTAATAACAAAAACACTAGATAGTATTTCACGAGTAAGTGAACCATTCATACGCAGCCAGTTAACCACGTAGCCACACTAATTCCCAACCCAAAGATCCACCAACTCAAATTCAAAATTGTCAGAAATATGCTCGGAAAACTAGCCAGAGTCCAAGACCCTCAACTATAAATCTGCAATCACGAATCTGGTCATTGAATCATCTAAAATAAAATCCTCTGAATGATAACAAAAGAATAATTAGATTATCAACTTCTTGTTTCCAAATTAGAATAGAGCACAACTTTGATAAAAAAAAATTGGATATCATTTGAATTGAAAAGGGAAGGATAAAACTGAACTTGAAACTTTTAGAACATTTCATGTATGACCTCGATTCACAACATACATGGACTTTCCCAAGAATTTGCATAGTAATACTTGTTCACTTTATTATTAAGGGATAGGATCCATGTTGCATTGAATTGTGCATGCTCATCATGGTTAGAACATACATGTATAATGCATATGTTACATGATAAATAAATACCCTCTTGAATGAGGAACATACTATCTTTTATTTATTTATTTATTGTTGTTCTGTTTATGAAGAGATTAGTGGAGAATAGAATGAGATAAAATGATACACCTAGTTCTCATTGTAATAAAATACATGTATGTTAAGATTTAGAATATTGAAGGAAGTTTATATTTTTGAAGTGTATCTTTGTTATCAATTTTTGAAGTATATAGTGAAATTTTACAGTCTTAGTTATCGTCAGGTACTTCAAAGGATTTGGTCTTGTAAGAGTTTTATATTGCTCTTTGCGTCATCTTTTAACCACCTATTGCCAAAGTTACAATTCGTGGTGTATATTAGGCATTCACATCACAACCCTTTATGAGGAATAATCTTCTAACTCTCTCTCTTCATGATTAGAACTATAACATTTGGAGGCTTCATTCCTTTAACAACACTACTTGAGACTGATCTATATCATCCATATGTAGCGTTCCTCCTTGGAGATCGATATAACAACCACCAATCTCAACCTAGATATTGTATGTAAATTTTACTTTTCATGGGGATTGATCATGTGATTAAATTGAATACCTCTACTATTGTATACAAAAGCTAGCTCTCGTGGGGGTTATCTTGTGATTTTTTTAGATTCCACACATCATGTCCACAAATGATTGTATTTCTCACAATCATTCACTAGAATTGAGTATTTTGACTATTTTTAAATTCTAGATCCACTATTTAATTATAAATTTGAAGAAATATGTGTTCAAAGGAATTGGTAGGTCATTTGAGCGGGAATGATACATCAACTCTCCATGTGTGAAATTATTCCTGCATTGAATTAACTTTTCATGCTTGTGTAATGATGAAATGAATTTTAGTTAGAATGAGAAAATCTTAGGAAAATCTAATCTTGAAGAGGGGTGGGGTCATCCATAACCCTTCATGTATGTGGCCTTGTAAAATGTTGCATTGGATGCATTGATAATATACTAACACAACCAATCTACATAGAGCTCTAAATTATCTTTAAGTTGTACAATTGGAGGATGTACCAAATATTGGAAGCCCAACTTCCTAACTTCCATATGCATATATGATGTAGGTTTAGATGGATGGTTGTTATATATTATGTCAACTATTGTAATATAATATACAAATATAATAAAAATATTTACATATATTGTAGCTAAGCAACAAGGCAAAAAATTCCAGAGTTGTATTCCAACACTTGCTGCTTGTTTGATTATTACATACATACATGTATTTTTAGTCATTGGATATCTGCATATCATGATTCATGACAATCCACAATAAGGCCTTTGAGAACTAACTATTTTGAAGTGTTAACCTAGATCTGTACATATAGGTTTGCCTTATACATGTGTGCACTATTTACTAACGCTGATACATAATGTAATACAGGTTGCATATATAAGTGACTATAAAGCAATCTTTGCGGATGTAATTCAATCTTTTGAGTGGAAGCCCATTGATGTACTTTTATGCAATGTTGGAATTTCTCCTAGTTTCTTTTTGGACGAAGTGCTTGTTAAAGAGATTGATCTTACAATAAGGAAAAACCTCTCTATAACCATGTATACATCGTGTGTGGATTTTCCGTCGATGAAGAAAAGGAGCAATATGAATCCCTCAACTATTGTGCTTATGGGGTCACTTTCTACTTCTGTAAATTTTATTTTAACACTTAGTTTTTCTACCTTTTTCATTTTTTTGGTTTGTAATCCATGTTTCAGGGATTCAAGCTTTTGACACTTGTATTGTTATTTGTACACAAAAGTATTTGTTTTATGGACATGGTATTTACACTACTACAAAATATGTTATTATAGGATTTGTTGAGGCGGTAAGGCCAAAACACTAATTCAAGGTTCTACTGTTGTTTTTTTCTACTCAATCCATACATTTCATGAACTTCCAAAGATTGGTTGTCAGTATGAAACTTCTTGGAAGGTGTACCAAAAACATTCCACTTAAGTAACAGGTGACAAGTGACCCTAAAAACAATTTGTGGTTGCTTACACTTTAGATATGCAATAATAAAACGAGAAAAACTTGAAACAAAAATACATATGTGATCCAAAACTACAAACAACAGTATATATCTAATGTAATAACCCAATATGGAAAGACTTTTAAATGAATAATGATCTTTATTGATAACACCTGGTGAAGGATATCTAAAAAAGGGTCTGTAAATCCCCCTTTGTGGGATGGATCATTTGATGTCCTTGATGCTTCAGTAACCAATTCTCTCTCTCAATATATGAAAAACGCAAAACAATGTGGAAAACTCAAGTGGGAGCTTAAATGCAAGAAGAAGATAATGGTGACAATGATAATGATCGTGGCAAAGCATGAATGAAAAACCCTCTTATTTATAACAAAGTATTAGGCTGACCTTGAAAATGGAAAATAATAAAATAATATTGACCAAATCAAGATATAACCATTAGGAATACTTTATTATATTTTTTGGAGAGATAAAATATATTCAAAATGGTCAAATATCTTTACTTAAAAATAATTAACAAATAAAATGATTTATTAATTATTTCGTGAGGATTAAGAATGGTGTGAAATTGAAATAATTATTAAATAGCGATTTAAAAATTATTCCAATAATAGAATTAAGGAATAATAAATTAATAATGATTTATTTATTATTCCTAGGGGATTTAGTCAAATGTGACAAGGAATAATTATCAAATAATGATTTAATAATGATTCCTAGAGAAAATTAAATAAATAATGATTTATTCAATTATTCTCACGGGGTTTTTAAATTTTGATAAGAAATAATCTAATAAAAATGGTTTACTAAATTATTTCCCATGGTGAAAGTGATTTTACTATGGGAAAATTAATCCTACATGGTGTATTTTGATCCACCTAGTTAGAAATGGCTAGGTGATCATTTTTTGGTGATAAAAGATTGCACCCCAATGTATGAGTGTTAGGAACAAATTGTATGGCAAAAATACCTTGTAGGTTACACTTCCACGAGACACCAAAGGGGAGCCAGAGAGAGAGAGAGAGAGAGTTAAAGCAATGCAAGGAAGGAAAAAAAATGGAGGGGTGAGACCTACTACACTAATAGAAGTATCCCTTTATGTTGGAGTACATAATCTCAAATGAGGCAGGGGAGGCATACCCATACCCACCGAGATAACTAAGTACAAAGAATAATGGTGAGCCCAAAAATGTGGGACTGAGCTACAAAGTACGTAACACATGATATGTTGGCATTAATGGGCCAGAAAATAATACAATGAATTCCATATACATAACCTGCCTGGAAATACATAGGCAAGGACTGAATGCAAAAACATCTAGGTACATGAGACATAATTCCCCTCAAGTTGACATGGTGAGGGGGGGATCAAAACCAAAGAAGCCTTGTTGCACAGGAAGGGGCTATGAAAATTTGAATGGATCATCCAAAGGAGACATGCATGTTATGGGCATTGCAACTAGCTGAAACTGAACCCATCACATTTGCAAAACTACATCTGAGGCTGGATCAACATCTGTGGAAATCTCAAGATGTGGGGGCTACCTGAAGGCCTACTCCCTCAGGAGGTCTGAAACATATCACACACTCGGGAATCACTAGGACAATTGTCTGGATCAACGAAACTTCAAGTGTATGATTCTCAATTGCTCGATAATGAGATGGCATTGAGCACGTGAGAAACAACCAAGTCGAAGGGAAATGATGATTCCATTTTCTTGATATTAGGTGGTGAATATGGATGAACGCTAGAACTAAGGTACACCACCCTCTAGACCACACTTATAATAAATCTGTTGAAGTCGACAAAAGAGGACCCATCAGAGTTAAAGCAATGAGGAATCCTTAACAAAGGCACAAGGGATCATAGTAGAGTGGTTGATGGACTGACACCAGGGATGATGATGGAAGGAAAAAAGATGAGTGGTGGGCTGACGACTTCCCTTGTCAGAGCATAATATGCATGGTTGACTTGGAAGTGACTGACTTGATCCTAGAGGAGATGGTCAATTACTCAGATAACAACTTTTCAGATACGGATCAATATCGTTGGAGGCCAAATATGAACACAATGGGATGAATGTGATAGAAATATGTATGGAATATTGTAACTGGACTCAAGGGGACTCAAAATAGATTCCTTAGATAAAGTGCGACTCATCTCATATGCTCCGAATAAGGGTGACTCGATGATGCTGCCACATGGGGGAGGCCTAGAGGGGACCATAAGAAAGCATGGGTAAAAAATGGTTACTCATGACGAAAATCAAGACATGAGTCACAAGTAAAGTGGTATCAGATCATAGGTCGCTCAAATGAAGAAGTTTGATTTTAATAGGTGGCAAAGTGCGACCTCATGGAAAAAATGGATTCTTGGTGAAGTGTCAAATTACCAAAAACAAAGGAGACCCATTTTAGAACTCGGTGAGATATTTCCAACGGTGCTAATAGTTCATCAAAAAAGGCTATGTTTTGGTTGTAGTGGGCGATGACAAAATTCGGGTTTTACCTATAAAAGGGATTCTTGCCCCCAAATCCAATTCATTTTCATAGTGAGATATTGGAGAATTTGGAGAGGAGGAGAAGGCCCTAAATCTTGTGGAGATCGTAGCGGATAAAACGACCATCAAAATTTAGATCTGCAATGTTTAGGTAGGTGGCCTTACTTGTCTAAAAATGGCCTTAATTCTTCTTGGAAGGATGGTTCCTAGTGAAGAATTAAGGAAGGAAGAAAGGAATACAAGGATGAACTACTACAAAATGTCTAGGATCATCTCCACCATCAAGTCAAACATGGAGACCAAGTGGTAAGTTTGGTACCACACAGAGTATAATATTTTAAGACATGATATTAAGTATCTAAGATATGCAATGTATATATGGCTCGTCGAAGAGGCCGGTTGCAAAAATTATCCAAAGAATGAAAGGATAATTGACCATACCTAGATCATTGGGGTCTAGGCCGAGACTTATGTTAATCAAGTGAGAAGGTGATTAGGGGTGCCATCATGCCCCCAAGCATGAGATACTACCCTCAATTTTGTATGGATACATGTAGCATGCTATGGGAATACCAAATGTATTTAGAGTAGTGGAATCCAAATGAATTTTGATGATGTGGTTCACCATTTTTTTATGTTATGGATGTCTTTTTGTGGGAAGAGTTGATATATACAAATAGAGAAAGGAAATGGTGGATTACCAATATCATTTGGCACTGCATATAGGTGTTAAATTGAATGAATTTATGGATTCAAATACATGGTGTCATTATACCAAAGAGTGGCTTCAAGTATAATGAACTGATGCCGAACTAGAAGACATGGTGATTGAACAAAAACAATGTCTGCGGGATTGGGTTGTTGATGGAAGATGGAGGAACGATTAATTGGATCATCCCTAGAGTGATATGAAGTTATATGAGTCTCCAGAGGTTCTTCTAAATGGGGAAAAAATGGTACTAGAGTTGACACCACTAGATTAACTAGGAAGGTTGGGGAGAATTGATTCTCCTGGACTCTCTAAAATAGATTCACCTTTACCCAAAAATTGGGTGTCAATTTAATGGCCACAAGGTGGACGTGGTCTAAATTCATGGGTTCGAAGTAAGGGGTTATTGAACCAATCGACCTTAGCATGGATGAAGTCTATGGACTTCACAACATATTGATCATGGGTTTCCTGCGGAAGAAAGTACAAACAATGATGCATATCATCCCAAGGATAATCAGGGGTGGTCATGGATTCCATGATGTCTTCATCAGAATGGAATATGGGAGGACTGGAGGAAGAGAGACCACATGATGAAAAGGATATACCCGAGGCATATTCATGAGAGACAAGGTTCACATACGCATCGTCAAGGCTGGGAGACAGGTGACTAGTAGATGTGACATCTATTGATGTTGAGACCGAAGTGTTCATTGAAGAAGGTTCAAAAAAATCACAATAGGAGATGTCAAGAGAGTCCCAATATATCGATACCATGGATGGAAACAAGTGTAGAATAGGATCGGTACTATCTGTCATATCAACATCAGGAGGAGTGATCATGATGGTTGGTTGAGAGACCTCCTTCTCTAGAATAGGAGTGGTACCAAAACTTGCAGGTAGAGGAGAGGTGGAATCACTATGAGCAGCCTCTAATTTGCGAAGCACTTGAAGTGTATCAAAAAATTCTTTGAGACGGGGAAAACGATGAGAAGAATGGCCATAATTATCACATAAATCACAGGGGTGATTCGTGCGTAATGATTTGTTATTCTTAGCTGACTTGGGTGAGGTTCCATGGACCTTAGCAATGTTAGAATAAAGGAAGGTATCATAGACCACATTCTTTATATGGGGGAGTTTAGGACAAGTATCGGTGGCATGACCAACAAAATCACACAAAGCACATGGAGGAGTAGGCTTTGGCAGCTTAGGAGGAGTTGGAGTTGATTGGGATGCCTTATCTTTGGTTCCCTTTTTATGGGATTTCCCCCCCTCACCAGATGCTTTCACAATAGGAGTAGGTTCATGTTGAGGTTGTTGTGGAATTGAAGCAAAGGAAGGGGTTGGAACAACAGGTTGAGTCGGGGTAAAAGTAGTGTAAGGTTTGAGTTGATTAGGGGAGTGTTTGCGGGAGGATCAATGTACCAGACTGGGATCCCAAATTTAATGTTAGGTAAACACAAAGTAGCCATAACAGGTCTATAATAAACTCCTGGGGGTGGAAATAAGAATGGTATTTGACCATAAGGGTAATGACCTATGGGAATGACTCCAAGATGTTTAAGAAATGGGGGAACGGTTCTAGGCTGAAAAGGACTAGGAGAGATACTAGTACAAGGAATAGGATCTGGAGGAGTAGTACCAGAATGCTGGGTTGAGTTGGGAAGAATAGGTTGTGAAGGTGTTGGTTGTTGTTAAGGCATACCATACTACTCGTGAAAAACTCGTGATGCTTGAAGCATGCAAATACTAGATGAGATAGGCTCAAAAGGAGTAGGCAGTGGACCATAATAAGAAACAAGCAAGGTGGAATCTTTGTAGACTCTATAAGAGACATTGGTGAGGGATGAGACAGTATTATTTCCAGTCATCGATGAGATAGTGGATTGAGGTGAAGTTTGAGACTTAGGATCATAGTATGCTAGTTGATCGATAGTGACGATCTTTCAATTATGAGGGAAGCACATCTTACAGAAAAATGCAAATGTGATAATTGACACATCATAGGTGTAACTACGACCCAAAAGGATGTTATAATATAATGGGCATCAATGAACTCGATGTCAATTGAGACAATATTGGCAGAAACAGTGATAGGAAAGTTATGATTTAAGCCAAGGGGCTGAGAGGGATGACTGTCCCAAGCATGGAGAGTGATGATGGAAGGAGATAGGTAAGGTGAACCAAGTTGCTTCCAGACAATATTAGCCATAACACATGTGGAGGCACCTTGATCTATGATACACTTCTAAACAATGGTGTTTCTTGTGGAGACTGGTATTTGAAATGCAATAGATGAAGGAAGGGGAGGATGTTCCGACTTGTCAACATCAAAGACAGTCATACAATCATCAGAGGGATCCACATCACTGAAAGTAGAGAGTAGAGATATCCATTGGGGTGGCTTGTCATATTGGCATTATTGAGTCTGAAGTTTAACTTGTTTAGTGTTGACTCCATTAGAATTAATCATAAGAATTTGATAATCATTGTGACCAGATGGTGGAGGTGGGGAAGCTACATGACCTTGTGTAGGTTGAGCAGTGAGATATCCTTGGTGAGGAAAATTATTGGTAAGCACAGCCAGTTGAGATGAAGTAGGAGGACGAGGAGGAACTATGGGACATGATCCTCTAGAAGTAGTTGCTTGAGATTCCCATACTTGGTACATCTGAGGTAAAAGGGGACACTCATGAGTATAATGGCCATATATGTTGCAACATTCACAAGGTTTTTTTGTACATTGGGCATTGTTTTGGGTTGGTTTCCTATTGCTGGGTTGTGGGATTAGGTTGGCTTTCTTGAGGTGTGTTCTTGAGGTGTGTTAGGTGGTGGACCTTGACTACCTTGATTACCTTGAGATTGATGGATCTGGTTACCTTTCCCATTGTTCCTTTTCTTGGGGTTTGGGGTATTGGTTGCGCGCTACTGAGAATACACTTGACCTTGTGGAGGAGGTTGCTGCCTTAGTAGAGGTGAAGGAGGCATGCGGGGTTGGGGCATTGGAGTTGGCGAGGTTGGAGCACTAGGAAGTGCATACAGAGAATAAGGAGATGGGGAAACATTAGGATAGCAATGTGGAGCAACAACTAGCCCTCACATCTATTGATGCAGATGGGGATATGAATATGACATGCTGGAACCTGGAAAAGAGTTCCATGTGGAAGATTGTGGGAGGGATAGGTGTAGGAAGATTTGGTCCCTCCAAGGGGTTGACCATAACTCATCCTATCAAAGAAAAAATACCTCTAGCCTATAGGTGGTCTAAATCCTAAAACAATATTAAATCTACTATTTCAGATGACCTTCCAAAGAAATTCTTACTTGATAGAATTTGATCCCTGCAAGCAGAGTTGTCCAGAGATAGCTAGGGTAGATAACCAACTACTTCCCACAACCAATCCTATAGGGTTTTTTCCTAAGATTGGTCGCTACGGTTACCTTCGTCCCATGGGGGTGGTCGAGTCTTGAGATTCTTGGTGATCATCGACCACACTGGATTCCCTGCCACAGGTTGGGTAGTCCCTAGGAGAACTTTGAGCATGATGACCTAGCCTAACCCCCTCTAATCAAGTTTCTAACGCACTCTGACTTTGGACTGTGGGATGGTGAAGGATTTTAAGCTGCTTATGTGTCAACTTCTATGTCTCAATGTAAGCGATTGATGGGTGTTTTTGAAAGCCTATCCCACCAATCCTACACCTAAACTACAAAGATTGTTTGGCCCTGATGTCCATGTGGGCTTAATCTATGTATGTTAAATTATTAAGGTGTAGTGTTTCAAGTCTTGTCTTGGCAGTGTTGAGCAAGCTCGCATTAACTTTAGGTGAGTGTGTGAATATGATGTGTCAAGTGGATGAGTTAATTGAGAATGTTTTATGATGCCATGTGTTGCTAAAAATAAAGTGCTAAAATACTATAAACAACGCTGAAAAGGACGAAAAAATAAAAAACCAATCAAGCACACAAAACCCCACCCAAAAAGGTTATCAAGAATATAAGCAAGATAAGTAAAATAAGCTACTCAAAGACACATAAAATTCCTAAAAAAGGGATTGAGATCTAGAGGGACTAATCTACTGTAAATGGTGTAGACACAAAACAAAAATCAAAGTGACAAATGCTGCAAATGATAGGTATGAAGCTCCAAAACCTAGGATGCTCAAGGGGATCCTAAGGCTGAAAGGAAAAAGCCAAATGCTAAAGGGATAAAAGGTGAAGTAAACCTATCCACAAGTGTTGTAAAGTAATGGATCAGACTTTGAAAATAAATAGTTGAAAATGATGAAACCCTAGACTCCTCTCCTAGCCAATCTCTTCCTAAAAAGATGAAGGTCTACTCTAAACCCTAAGGGGATTTTTCCTTCCTCAAAAAGAAAAACTAAGAAAATTTAGGCCTATGGAAGATTGAAACAGAGATAAAAAACCCTTCCTAGTCTACACACAAAACTCTTGGCAAGTTTAAAAAAATTCTGAAAATTTCTAGGAAAAAATCCAAAACACAGATAATGGGCCAAAAGGTGTGCTCTAGAATGTATATCTGGGGTTGAAAAGTGTGTTTGGCTCTTGGGACTCTTGGTTAACACATCTCACAAATTTTTTTTCTTCTCCTGCTCGGTTGGCACCTGTGACATGTACAAAGAACCAAAAACCACCAGAATCTGAAAATTTGACAAAAAAGAAAGAAAACTATAAATAGAAAATGAGAGGCTAAAATTAGCTATAGAAAACCTTGAAATTTATTGAAACTTCAGTCACCCAAGAAATAAATTACTACACTAGCGGAGTCACCATTTGTTAGTATGAAATTTCTTGGAAGGTGTACCAAAAACATTCCACTTAAGTCATTGGTGAAAAGTGACCGTAACAACAATTTTTTATTTCTTACGCTTCACATCTGCAACAATAAAATGAGAAAAACCTACAACAAAATGACATGCAATCCAAAACAACAAAAAACAATATATATCCAATGTAATAACCCAATATGGAAATACTTTTAAATGAATAATAATATTTATTGATAACACATGGTGAAGGAGATCTACAAAAGGGTCTGCAAATCCCCCTCTATGGGACGAGTCCTTTGATGTCATTGATGCTTCAGCAACTGATCTCTCTCTCAATATTGGAAAAACCCAAAACAATGTTTAGAACTCAAGTGAGTGCTAAAATGCAAGAAGACAATAATGGTGACAATGATAATGATCATGGTGAAAAATGAATGGAAAACCATTTTATTTATAAGAAAGTATTGGGTTTATCTCAAAAATGAAAAATAATAAAGTAATATTGATTAAATCAAGATCTAACCATTAAGAATATTTTGTTATATTTTTTGGAAAGGGAAAAGATGTTCAAAATGGTCAAATATATTTATTTATAGATAATTAACAAATAAAATGATTTATTAATTATTTTGCGAGGATTAAGAATGGTGTGAAATTGAAATAATTATTAAATAGTGATTTAAGAATTATTCCAATAATAAAATTAAAGAATAATAAATAAATAATGATTTATTTATTATTCCTAGGCGATTTAGTCAAATGTGATAAGGAATAATGATCAAATAATGACTTAATAATGATTCCTAGAGAAAATTAAATAAATGAAGTTTTATTCAATTATTCTCATGATGTTTTTTAATTTTAATCAGAAATAATCTAATATTAATGGTTTACTAAATTATTTCCCATGGTGAAAGTGATTTTACTATGGTAAAATTAATCCTACATGGTGTATTGTGATCCATCTAATTAGAAATGTCTAGGTGATCATTTTTTTGTGATAACACTGATATATAATTATCTCAGGAATATAAGCTTCCAGGAGGGAATATTATAGACCGTAAGTGGTATTTTTCATTATGCAAGAGGAAAATTTCATATTATAAGGCAAATTTGTAGTTTTTTCTATTAAACTTGTTTATGGTACCAAGAATCCCTACGCACCAAAAGTTTTTAAAGTTGAATAGTATATTATTGAAGGAATATCAATCTAAACTCATTTTCCTTTGGTTTTAGGTAGTTTTATATTGTTTTACAATGCTGAGGTTCTGTTGATGCTACGATCAACACCCTCCAGAATTTTGCCCACACTTAAATTTTTGAGCCTACTCATGATTTTACGATCTCTCATTCCATGGTCACTTCATTGTTGATTGATGTTGTGCTAAATGTTTAAGTTTTCATCTCGGATTCTAAGTGTCGAAGTCACTTGATCACACATGCTTAGTCCTTGATAAATTCATGAGTGCACCTTTCTTCAGCAAGCTTTAGCTAGGAATTGCACAACTCTTGAAAGTAAGGCTTAAGAACAATAAATTGCACAACCTATCTAATATCCAATGTAAGCTTTTCATTGATAGTCCTCCCTCAGTTCGGTTGCATTGTACTTCTATTCTAGTGAGTTTTCCCAATTGTCACTCTTGCACACCTTTTCTTTCATAAGTTTTGCTTTCACATTTGTGAATTTCATTTTTAATTGCACTCACTTTAACAAGTGTTGTTTTCATGTTATATTCACTCTGGAATGTGTCACTTTGAATTTCATTAGCAATTTCAAGTGTTATTTTCACATTTTATTAGTGTCCTAGGTGTTTCTTTTAGTTATTTTCACTCTTGTTTGTGTCGCACCTTTGCACATCACTAGAGGAAATTCTAGCACTCTTTTGAATTAAATGTCCTAGATATCATAAGAATATGTTCTAGATGCATTTCTATATTAGCTGAGTGAAATTTCTGGTCACAGTCAACACTTGTGTTGCAACTTGTATTCTAAGTGTTGCAATGTGGCATTTTAACTGTCAAACTTAGATATAAGTGTTGCTTTGTTTTCATTTCAAGGTGAGATTGTTATTCATGAGTCCTGTGCATTTACCAGGCTTGTATTGATGGAATTCATTTGTGTGATCCATGTTTGGGCCATGATCCTCTGACCCAATGCAAGCTATGAAAGCTTCAATCCTTCACTAGGTAATGAGTGCAGCCTATTCATGAGACCCATTGATAATAAATTATCCTCCCATAGTTGTGCATTAAGCCCTCTTCAAGGTCATTTTCCATGGCTGTGCATTCAATACCTTTAAAGCATATTCACCTAACCCTTCTTGCTTATATTGGCTCATTGCACTGAGATTTAAGAAATACTTCCTTATATAGTGCTTGGAGTATTCCTATTGGCCCTCTATAAAAGAAAATTGCACCATACAAGGTCTCCTCCGTCTCACAGTGCAATAAACATCTCCTAGGAAAAGTGACTTACTTTTTGCTACCTATTACAACGAACTACACAATCTCCTCTTTCAGACACTCACTGTTAGGTCAAACTGAGCTAGCATGGGGTCTAGAGCACATTTATAAAAAATAATGGGCCAATGTTGAGGAAAAATATGCTAGCCTCAAGCCTCTTATTCTCTCTCAGTGCATAACGTAGTTCTAACCAACACTGACTCAACCCTTAGCTACTAGCCTTGCCCAGTGTGCTAAAGACTTTCTTAGGTATCTCCCTCCTAGTGTAGGGAAAAATTTCAGTAGACAATGCGCCATTATTGAGGAAAACTATACTATCATTTAGGTCTCCCCTTCATTCCCAGTAGGGATATAATAGATTATTTCAAGACTGATTTTGTCTTGTCATGAGTGATCTTCATTGGGAGGTACACCATCTCAACATGACAAGGTGATGCTCAAGGAAGATGTTAAGGAGAATAAGAAAAAAAGCACTTTTAGAGAAGAAAAAAAAAGAAGAACCATCATGAAGACATGAAGTAGATCATGGGCCATGACAGAATGAAGACATTGTATGATGACTCAGAAAGTATTGATGTGGATCCAAGACCCTTTGGAGGGTGAATATCAAGTGTTGATCAAATATACCATCAAGAATACAAGACATAACAACAAGGAGAAAAACTTGGCATTTCCACATCATCATGAAGCTCCATGTCATCATTTCCAAGTTATGGATTGTACAAGTGTCATCACAATGTCTTATGCATCTATTTGTCTTGTCACATCATCATGAAGCTCCATGTCATCATTTCCAAGTTATGGATTGTACAAGTGTCGTCACAATGTCATATGCATCCATTTGTATTGTCACATCATCATGTGGAATGTAATGATGTATTTTTAGGAAAATGATAAAATGTGATGTGTGGAAGTCCAAGAGTTACATGTGGGATATGAAGAGTCATATATTGAAAAAAGAACGATTAGGAAAAGTTTACAAGCCTTATGGAAATATAAGAGTCATATGTGGAAAATGTAAAGTAACATGTGGACAGAAGAGTCTAGTACAAGTTTAAAGGTCATTTAGGAGTCCAAGAGTAATGAAGGTAACTCAAGAATCATAGGCGATATGAAAGGTCAGTCATTTCTCTTGTTGTAATAGAAACCTCATAACTTAAGGAAAGGTATTTTTGGAGGCTGAGAATTTTGAGAGCTAGCCTTGGCCTCTTCATCTTGGCATAAGAGAAAAGATCATTCCTTGGAGAAGCAAGAAGTGACTTAATGTTCCACTACTAGATCTAGTGGTTCATCATTGTAATTGTGTACTTAGATCTTTCACCTAATAATTGAAGCTCATTGAGCCAACACACTTGCATGCATGTATCATGAATATTTTAAGACTATTCTTTATATTTTTGCAATGTATGTTGGCGTTATTATGTACTAAAGAAATTGAGCTATTTTAGTGGCTTTAGTGCTTAATTTTATGAATCTGTGTTGTATTTTCTTTCATGAGTCATTTTTATTTTGTGAAGTAATTTGTAGGTTTTAAATGAATATTTCCTTTCTCTTGTGTGACTCTCCTAAGATAATATTATTACTTTCCTTGTAGAGACTCACTTTTGTCTCCCACACGTGAAGGTGTCCTTTTACACATTTCAATTGATGTGCCACAATGTAAAATTACTTGTTTATTCAAAGGTTATGTGTATAATCTATTATGTTGTTGTTGAAGGTGCAACAACCCCCATTTTGGCTTGGTGTTTCACCTAAAATAAATGTGGACCCTTCTTCCTATGATCAAATTGCTTCTCATTTTGCTTTCTTTTGGTCTTATTTGCATTTGCATTAAGTGATATTTTTCATCTTAACCCTTTTCAACTATGACAACACCATGGGATTGTATACAAAGGATATTTAGTGCATCCTAGATATCTGCCAACGTAGATGTCAGGTTATTAGTATTGTACTTAATGTACCACGTTAGTGTGCGGTCTTGCAAAGCACTAACCAATGTGGCTTTCATCATTTGGTTGACCGTGATACCCTGAGCTTCCCATACAGCCTTTGCGACGAACCAAAATTGGTCTGGATCTTCATTTCCTTTGCCCTTGAATACAGGTAGCTTTACGGAGTTCGCCATATTGAACAGTGGTGGAGGTGGCGATGGTGTGGGAGATGGGGTGAGTGGCGGAGGTGAGGATGGAGGCAGTGTGGATGGATTGGACGAGGATGGAGGCGATGCAGGTATTCGCGGGAACCCTTATCTTATCAGTTGAATAGTGCTCAGTGGAGAAGACTGCACTGCTCCTTCATCATCACTCAAAGGAAGCTCAATCAGTGGGCTATACTCAGGACCTTTTCTTCCTCCATCCCTGAAAGACCTTCCACTTTGTGTAGCTCCAAACAGCAAGGTAACTGCATGACCTGCTTTTCACACAAGAGAATCTTAATCCAAGTATTTAGTGACTTCAAATACTTACCTCGTGGTCATTTGAAGAAACGACACTCTGCTTCACTGTAACTGACAGAAGTGTCGATTGCAAACTTTGTCATAAACCCTCCTATGATGCAGTCAAGCCAATGGTTGACAGTGTGCGGGATATTATCTTCAGAGGCTTCCAATATCTGCACTAATTTCGACATCCAAACAATCAGATTGTCAAGCCTCCACCACCCTTGGCCGTCTACCAACTTTGAAATCCACTCGTATAACTCAACGGGGAAGGAACATAAGAATATTTCATGTATTTCTGTGTACAGATATCTGTCCAACCACTGTTCTTTCATCAATCATAGATTCATGTTGTCTTGCATCGTGAATTCGTGAATCTTTCTATCCAACTTGCCTTCGATATCTTTTTTAGCTGGATTCCAATGATGCGACATCACACATCTCGTTATGGAGATCCTGTCCTAGTGACGGAACCATTTGTTGGCTTGATGGGTCCTGACCTAGGTTCAACATTAAGTAGTCAAGAAAATTCCTACACTATTGGCCCTCTCGACATCAATACACGAAGTGCGAACTGAAGTCTTACCTGAAGCAGTATGGGGGGATCAAGGAACCAAGTTTCTGCACCATTTAGGGCTTATCAATGTACTTTTCTTATTCATCCTTAGAGCATATGCGAAAGCATCTGATCGTCCTTCTTGGACCCTAAATAGATGGATCAGGTACTTACGCGCCTTTGTAATTATCCTTACTTTTGTGTCTACCCATATTAGCTTAGGTATTGGTTAACTTTAACATGCATTACAATTATCTTTGCATAAACATATATTCTTACTTGCATTCATATGACGAAATGAAATACATAGATTCGCGCATCAATATAGCATTAATTCATAACCCTAGTATTCAACATAGCATAATCCAAAAATTCATAGCAGAAGTAAGATAACACACACACACACATGGAAAGTACATAGTAATTTCAAAATACTTCTCTTTATTGATGATTCAGAGTCTCAATACAGACTCTATCTCCCCTGCACACATAGCTACAGGGGTCAGTGCACTCAGCTGTGGACTTCTAACCTAGACCTTTGTGCACTTAGCTGCAGAGCCTCTTCCTACACTAAGATTCTTGCTCTTTGCTCTTTACAGACTCTTCCCGTACTTCTACTTCACTGAATTCCTTAGACTCCTCTAAGACCTCCTTTTTATACAATCCCATGGTGTTGTCATAGTTGAAAAGGGTTAAGACGAAAAATGTCACTTAATGCAAACACAAATAAGACCAAAAGCAAGCAAAATGAGAAGCAATGTGATCAAAGGAAGAAGGGTCCCCATTTATTCTAAGAGAAACACCAAGCAAAAATGGGGGTTTTTACAGATTCAAAAACAACATAATAGATTATACACATAACCTTTGAATAAACAAGTAATTTTACATTGTGGCACATCAATTGCAATGTGTAAAAGGACACCTTTACGTGTGGGAGACAAAAGTGAGTCTCTAGAACAAAAGTAATAATATTATCTTAGGAGAGTCACACAAGAGAAAGGAAATATTCATTGATTAACCTACAAATTACTTCATAAGATAAAAATGATTCATGAAAGAAAATACAGCACACATTCAACAAGATAAGCACTAAAGCCACTGACATAGTTCAATTTCTTTAGTACATAGGAACACCAACATATACTGCAAAAGTATAAAGAATATTCTTAAAATATTCATGATACATGTATGAAAGTGTGTTGGCTCAATGAGCTTCAATTATCAGGTGAAAGATCCAAGTACACAGTTACAATGATGAGCCACTAGCTCTAGCAGTGGAACATTAAGTCACTTCTTACTTCTCCAAGGAATGATCTTCTCTCTTATGCTAAGATGAAGAAGCCAAGGTTAGCTCTCAAGAGTCTAAGCCTCCAAAAATGCCTTTCCTTAATTTATGATGTTTCTATTACAACAAGAGAAATGACCAACCTTTCCTATCCCCTATGATTCTTGAGTTACCTTCATTACTCTTGGAATCCTAAATGACCTTTGAACTTCTATAGGACTCTTCTGTCCAAATGTTACTTTACATTTTCAACATATGACTCTTATATTTCTATAAGACTTTTAAAGTTTTCCTAATCACTCTTTTTTCCATATATGACTCTTCATATTCCACATGTGACTCTTGGACTTCCACACATCAAATTTTATCATTTTCTTAAAATACATCATTACATTCCACATGATGATGTGACAAGACAAATGGATGCATATGACATTGTGATGACACTTGTACAGTCCATAACTTGGAAATGATGAAATGGAGCTTCATGATGATGTGTAAATGCCAAGTTTTTCTCCTTGTTGTTATGTCTTGCCTTCTTGATGGTAGATTTGGTCGACACTTGATATTCACCCTCCAAAGGGTCTTGGATCAACACCAAGACTTTTTGAGTCATCATACAATGTCTTCATTCGGTAATGGCCCATGATTTTCTTCATGTATTCATGATGGTTCTTCTTTTTGCTTCTTCTCTGAAAGTGCTTCTTTTCTTATTCTCCTTAACATCTTCCTTGAGCATCACCTTATCATGCTGAGATGGTATAGCTCCCAATGAAGATCACTCATGACAAGGAAAAATTAGTCTTGAAATCATCTATTATATCCCTACTGGGAAGGAAGGGGATACCTAAATGATAGTATAGTTTTCTTCAATACTGGCCCAATGTCTACTGAAATTGTGCCCTACACTAGGAGGGGGAGACCTAAGCAAGTCTTGAGCACACCAGGCAAGGCTAGAAGCTAAGGGTTGAGTCGCTATTGGTTATAACTGCGTTATGCACTGAGAGAGAAGAAGAGGCCCGAGGCTAGCATATTTTTCCTCAAAATTGGCCCATTGTTTTTTAGAAATGTGCTTTGGACCCCATGCTAGCTCAGTTTGACGTGCCACTGAGTGTCTGAAAGAGGAGATTGTGTAGTTCATTGTAATAGGTAGAAAAAAGTAAGTCACTTTTCCTAGGAGATGTTTATTGCACTGTGAGACAGAGGAGACCTTGTATGGTGCAATTTTCTTTTGTAGAGGGCCAATAGGAATACTCCATGCACTATATAAGTAAGCATTTCTTAAATCTCAGTGTATTGAGCCAATATAAGAAAGAAGGGTTAGGTGAATATGCTTTAAAGGTATTGAATGAGCAGCCATGGGAAATGACCTTGAAGAGGGCTTAATGCACAACTATGGGAGGATAATTTATTAGCAATGGGTCTCATGAATAGGCTACACTCATCACCTGGTGAAGGATTGAAGCTTTCATAGATTGCATTGGGTCGGAGGATCATGGCCCAAACATGGATCACTCACATGAATATCCTTCAATACAAGCCTGGTAAATGCACAAGACTCATGAATAACAATCTCACCTTGAAATGAAAACAAAGAAACACTTATATCTAAGTTTGATAGTTAAAATGCCACATTGCAACACTTAGAATAAAAGTTGCAACACAAGTGTTGACTATGACCAGAAATTTCACTCAGCTAATATAGAAATGCATCTAGAACATATTCTTATGATATATAGGACCATTTAATTCAAAAGAGTGCTAGAACTTCCTCTAGTGAGGTGCAAAGGTGTGACACAAGCAAGAGCGAAAACAACTAAAAGAAACACCTACGACACTAATAAAATGTGAAAATAGCACTTGAAAACGCTAATGAAATTCAAAGTGACACATTCC